>JANZLQ010000007.1:8992082-9039200 GCA_026212715.1 Elanus axillaris
CCCCCGCCCCATTTGTAAATCTGCAAATCCTTTCACGTATGTCAGGAGTGTTGCTATTTCTTAAAAATGTTTGTAAATGGCCAGTTTTGGATGAGGCTTTATGTTAAGAGGTGAGTAAGAATGGGAAACTAAGCTTTCTCCAAATACTCTGGCAATTTAATTGGATACCAGTAGCTTTTTGGCATTCCACGTTTCCTTTATATTTAAACAACAGCAGAGAACAACCTTGACAACTGTTCCTGCAATCGTGTCATATAATGCTTATTCAGCAGCACTACAAATTTTTATATACCTGTAGCACTAAACAGACAAGCTTGGTAAATCAAGCAAGGATAATCCCTGGTGTCTTTTTGAAGTGGAAATTCAACTTTTTTAGGCTGTTCTTGTCTCCAGTTGGTCTCTTCTCCAGCTAGACAAAACCTTCTAGGAGGCAATGCTACATCTTCTGCCCAGATATATTGATTGTTGCTGGGAGTAAAAGCTGGAACGTTGGTAGTAACAATCTTAGATGAAATGTAAAGGCAGAATATTGTTGTCTCTGCTTTTCTCCATCTGTGTTCCAGTGCTATTTCTAGCACAGGTAGAGGTTGAAGATAGGGCCAAGGTATGCAACTTCGTCAGGGTTTCAAACACCACCAAAGATTTGGGGGTATCAAAAGTCATCCTTTTAAGCTTATGCCTATGTTTAAGTGTATTAGTATACTGCAGAAACTTCAGTCTGTAAGTGCCACTTAAAAACACACATCTAATCTTATGTTGATATGAGTGCTTCATGCATGTTCTGTTCTTTCTGAAGATTGTTTCATTGGCTGTATTTCAAGAGTCATTGCAAAATCAATTGGAAGTGAGGTTTGTGTTTGTGTTGGACGTGTTAATGGTAGAATGGTTTCCATTGACACGTTTGAGGGTGAACTAGGTCAGTCGCATCACTCTTTTTGCTCTAATGGACAGGGTAGGGTTTTTTTTCCTTCATAAAGCATCAGTGGCTGGTAGTTAATATCTCTGGTTTTATAAATATTTGGCTTCCCTAGACTACTTTACAATGGTGTGAAATAATAATTAAAAGAATTATAATACCCCCAAATTTTTCACCTTTTAAAAAGAAGCAAGCTGGGGTAACAAAATATTGCCCCCAGTGCATGCCTTGGGTTAGGAACACAAAGCTTTCCATGAACTGTTATATAAGCAATCTGTTTACTCTCTCACAAAACCTGTTCTCCAGATTTACTTGGGTAGTGGGAAGGAGGGAAAGGGCTGACATATATTGCAAATATTTTAAAGGGACTTGCAAGCCTCCTTTATAGCTTTTACAACCACCCGTGGCTGTAATGCCTATGGTTCAGAGGCCTGCATTGCTGCAGAGGTGGGAATTCAAAGGTAGAGAAAGTAATTTTTACTTCCTTTGTGTACTCGGAGCCTTTTAGCTAATGAAGCTGATGAAAGCTGGTCTGCCTCATTGTCTACTCTTGTTTTGCTCAGACTGTAATGTCACAGCAATTTGTCTCATTAATTTTTAGCTGCGAGAACAAATTATGATCTGCTGTAACGGTAATTATATTAACTAAAAAGGTCATAAAAATGATAGGGAGGCAGTTGTGTATTTAAATATCGAAGCTGTGCCACTTGTATTTTTCCCAAACATTTTTAATTAAATATGTGGAAGTGTGTGTGTATACAAACATACATGTATGTATATGTACACACATGTGAGTGGGTATAGAGTGTATAAGTGTGTTAAATAAAACAAAGACCATATTTTTGGTTTAGATTAGCAAATGTTAATGAATCTCTCTAAATTCTTAGAGGGGAGTCATGTGATGCATTTGAGTTAAACCTGAAGCACTTGGATAAAATCCTGCACAGTAATAGGCAGTAGACACTTTCTGCAACATTTTAGCTCTTTTTCTTTAGCGCTTAAACAGATGTTTTTTTAATGGGAACTGGGTACTTTTCTTAAGAGTCTGTTTACAGTTCGTTATAGAAGAGATTTTTAAGTGAATGTAGATAGAGAAATTACAAAGTGTCTTTGGAGTGATACAAAATTTAGGTCGCTGGTTATGAAGTTGCTGAGAACCTACAGCTGTGCCTTCTGGCAGAAGAAATTTCTTGCAGGTGGATATAAGGTAACGTGGTGGTAGAAGTTGCTAGGATCCCCATTTAGTAACCATTCAAGGAAATCAGGTAATGATTTTTGGAATGAGCCATTAGTCTTCCAAAAATTTAAAATGGAGTAGCAGCTGGAAAACCTGAATTTTGCCTTGTGTTAAGAATTGGACAAATACTGAAACAGAAGTCTGATGTAGGATCCTCCAGAAATAATGTTCAACATTGGATGCCTGTCCTAAAATGCATCAGAGACTGAGTAACAGAAATCGCCGAAGGAAGGCTAGAACCATTCAGGAGAGCACAGATGGTGTTTTCAGAGAAGGAAGAAATGATCCTCCTATTTAGGAAAACGTTAATGTGAGAGTATGTGACTTTTATTTATACCTCCCTACTGGCAGCTCCCAGCTAACCCTCCTATTTGCTCCCTATCTTCTCATAACTCTACAACAGGAGTTTGTCTGTATGAAGATTATGACCTTTAACGTGGCCAAAAATTTACAAAACACTCTACTTTCTTCTTGTTCCTCTTTCTATCTTGTTAACTGATGTTTTTAAAATCACTTCAGTGGTAGTGATAGTCTTGAAACTGTAAATACAGTGTTAATTGATGAACTGTTGCTTGCCTTAGTCTTCAGACAGTCTGAAAATGTGCAAGGAGACAAACTTTGCCTGGGCTTTCAGATCATAACTATATTTGTCATCCATAAAAGCTGAATTTCAAGATCAAACCCAAGGGTCTGTGTTTCTTGGTGTTCTCTCCTCAACAATAGCCACAGCCTAGTGCTTGGGGAACAGTAAGAACAGGGCAAGCATATCTCATACTTCCCATGAATAATCTCCCAGCCTCCAGCGGTTTTCAGCTCAGGGGATTTCCTGAGCTGGATATTGTCTCTGTGTTTAATAACCCTCAGTAGTTTTCTCTTTCACAAACTTGTTCCTCCTCGAGCTGAGGTAAACCCTTTCCGTCTCACTAAATGAAGGGAAATTCCTGCCGCAGCTTCTATTCCAGCTGCTGGGGTGGGACGTACAAAGCCTGATGTCTTACATTCAGGGAGGGGAAATACAAAGTTTAAAAGGAAAATAGTGATGTTAAAGACTATGGATAGTTATTGCTACAGTTGAAGTATTGTGCAGAATAAGGGCATATGATCAAGAACAAAACCAAAACACTAAAAAAAGAATACTATGTACCAAAGACAGAAATCTGACTAGGCATTTGAGCCTTTGCAGTAGCTGACTGTCTTGTCAGTTCTCTTGCTCTCATAAGTATGGCTTTATTTATAAAATATTAGCTTTCCAAAGGAAGCCATCAGGAAATGAATAACTTTGTAGTCACAGCTGGGTTAAAAAGTGAAGACAAAATAGCAAGCTCTTACCAAGGCGCTCCATCCATTTTGTGTGCTGAATGATGCAGGAGTTTTGTGAAAAAGCATTTATTGATTCTGTAGCACAAGAAATTTATGTACTCTATTTTCTGATATTTGGCATTACATGTTGTTCCCATCTTTCATTTCAAATATTGAAAATGATTCCCCCCCACCCCTTAGCTTCCTGAATTTAAAGTAACTTTGCTGAAGTGGAGAAACTTGGAAAATGCATCAAAAGTGAGGGACAGAGCCTCATCCCATGGAGTCAAACAATTCCCTTTAGGTAGGTCCCTGGCAAGGTAGGATTCCTCAGCAGTATAGCACAGCTTTCTTCCATCTGCACTAAGGGTACACCCACGAGCGCCGGGACACTTCCACCCAGTCTGTGAGCCTGTGGCACTGGGGAGATGAGACAGGAACTGTACTCCGGAGCTTTAAAGATGACTTTTTGCTCTTCTTCAAACAATTTCTGCTTTAATTGCTCTTGTGGTTTAAACCCAGCCAACAACTAAGTGCCACACAGCTGCTCGCTCATTCCTCCCCTCTCCCTGTGGGATGGGGAGGAGAATCGAAAAAAATAAGTGAAACTTGTGGTTTGAGATAAGAATGGTTTAGTAACTAAAGTAAAATAAATAATATTAATAACAGCAATAATAAAAACATATAATAATAATTGTAATGAAAAGGAATGTAACAAAAAAGAAGATAAACACAAGAAAATAAGTGATGCACAACACAGTTGCTCACCACCCACTGAGCGATGCCTGAGCAGTGAGTGATCTGCCCCTCTCGGCCAACTTCCACCAGTTTATATGCTAAGCATGATGTTCTGTGGTATGGAATATCCCTTTGGCTAGTTGGGGTCAGCTGCCCTGGCCATGATCCCTCCCAGCTTCTTGTGCACCTGCTTGCTGGCAGAGCATGGGCAACTGAAAAACCCTTAACTTATCCTAAGTGCTACTTAGCAACAACTAAGCCATCAGTGTGTTCTTAACGTTATTCTGAAGCTAAATCCAAACCACACTGTACCGGCTACTAACAAGAAAATAAACTCTATCCTAGATGAAACCAGGATAATTGCAAGTGGGAGAAATTATGAAAATGCTGAGAGCTGAATTAATGAACTAACAAACATTGTGGCAATTTTAGAAGAAGGCAAAGTATGGTCACTGAAGCCTACATCTGGCCTTTTGGGCTGCAGCATGTCCTCAACAGTTAACAGTGCAAGTGCAGTAATACAACTTTTATCTGTGTGTGGCATCTGGTATTTTCTATTATATTCTATTTTATATTTCTATTTTTTCTCCTTGGCAGTGCTATAGCAGCGCTAGGAGTTGCTTGAGCGCTGCTGTTCATACACCTTGTGGAGTCATAAGCTCATCCAGCAAAACAACTGGGTGCTAGTAGGGGAAAAGACTCTTGTTTAAATAGTTTGGCACATCAAAGTATTACCAATAAACTATTACTATTAGAATAAATATTGCCAAAAAGCATTGGTATAATGACAGGAATTGGATGTGAGTCATATGTGACAGTGCCTTTTAAGGGCTGTAGCTACAGTAAAATACAAGTCCATATATTTATGTAAGTATCATGTTGATGTGAAAGTATGTGCTGAAGCTGAGTAAAGGAGGTTTCATTTACTTTCATACACATATTGAGTATAAATGTTTTGACAGTTCTCCCATTGCTGTTCCTTTAAAACTCATGCTATCAGTCTTTGGGGTATGCTCTTAGAGATGAGCTGCTCTCTCCAAACATGTATATCAGGGTTTAGTTGTTTGGTTGTTTTTTTGTTGTTATGTCATTAGTATAAAATCAGCTTGAAAAATGATGGGTTTTCCAAGGTTTAGGATGGTGGTGGCTGATGATTACAACGTTTATTTTGGGGTATGTGACAGTCTTTTCATGGCACGTAGATCAATTTTGACTTGCTGAAGAGATGGGTACAGAGAATTAAGAAAAAGAATGTTTAGGAGTTATAAATTTTTTTTTGAAAGGAAATGTTTTTCATACCTTTCTTACTCTTTTTCATTTTGTTTTAATTAGTTTGTGCTGTTTAATCTACTTTATAGTTACTAACCACCAAAGAACAAAATGTATCTTACTCATCATTTCCCTTAAACTGGACTCCCATATTAAGGCAATTATAGCATGTAACAAATGCTGTTAATGCCCAAACTGTGTCCGAGTCCATGCTTCAAGGGGAAGCAAAGTTATTTATATGGGACTGAAGTGCAACATTTCTCTGATAAAGGCCAGTGTTCTGGAATGAAGTTTAAATGGGAACGATGGTCCCCTGCCAGCCTGTCAGAGAGCTGGGGTCATGTAATGTTGTCAGTAAGCCAGATGACAAGCCAGGGCAAGAAATAGCTTCTGAATAATTTTCTTTATCTGTTAACCAGTCAGGAAGCTGTAGCTGTGATAGTAGTGAAGCTAAGTTATTTAAAAACACTGATAATTAAGAGATTAGTAAGTGTTGGTTGCTATGCTGTGTAGCTTACCTTTTAACTATTTTTTAAAAGAATATTCAATATTTAGTTAATAGGTTCTTTTTCCTGTTTAACATTTTAGTTGTTTCATTTTGCTCAGTAATAAGTTACTAATATTTCAGCAAACTAGACCGTGTTGTTCAGAAAGTGTCTACTAATAATTTTATTAGTTGCTGGTGAGGGGATTGTTGCCCCTTGATTTTTTTATTATTTTTTAACTCCTTAATCACAATAGAAGAAGTATGTGCTATTTAGAAGAGGTTTTCAGCTGTATGATGAGAACGTGGTCTAGAAATTGCCTATCTATTAATATGAATAATATCATGTGAATAACTTGTCATAACTTCCTAATACATGTTGATTTGATTTTTTTTTAAGGGGGATTTTAGTTCTTTATTTCATGACACAAAAAAAAAAGGAAAAGACTGAGGTATTTTATGGGTTGATTGCAAAACTGGAAAGCTAGATTGATTTATAAAGAACGAATGTATAGAACAATTCTGTGGTAAAAAGCTGAATGTATGTACTTTGGACCTAATTCATGGAGCTATATTGATTTACAGCAGCTGCTTCCAACCTCCCCTGCCTTTATCAGAAAATTGGTATGCTAATAAATTAAGTATAATCCGTTGGAAGAGTGCAATAGGGTAAGAGTGACTTAAGTGTTGAGGTTACTGCTGTGGAAAAATAGTCTCTAAGGATGCCTTAGAAATGTGTTTTCACATATTTGAGTGCTCAGCAGTAACAGCTTAGCTTGAAACTGAGGGAGGCGGGTGTGCGGCCCCGGGGTCCCAGCGCACCAACATGGGTGGCTGGGGCGGGCAGGAGGCCGCTGTCCTCAGACCACCTCCCTGGACAGACACGTGCGTGTGGGCGGACGTGTGTGCTTGGCGTAGTGTTTGAGCAAGCTGAAATTATAGCTGTGAAGAGGTATTTCTTTAATATTTTAGCAGAACGTGTGAAGACCTAACGAGGGCATTTATATATGTTAATTTTCCCTCCAATGTTTGTTCTGCATGGCCTATGGTATTTAAATGGTCAATTTATAAACTCTGCATCGATATTAAAATACTGTTTTAAAGATTGTTTTCAGGTACATTAGGCAGTGAAACACTAATGCACTTGAATGTTTAATCATTTGAAATCTTAATTGAGGATCTCGTTCTCTCTGCCACTTCAGTAACATTTGCTAACACTGTATTTAAGTCTGGTAGGCTTTTTAGGATGTTAGATATTTTGACTCTTTCCATTTGCTTCATTTTGTTGTTTTTTTAAAAATCTGACCTTTTACAGTGACATAGAGAAAATGATGTGTCAGGCAACGGATATGCTCCTAGGATCCTTTTTGTGGTGGACGAGCAGTGACCGAAGTCTGTCTGCGAATGTATTTATAGCTTGGTATTCACACAGATCTGCACCTGGCAGTGCTGGGGTGCTGATATACTTGCAGACTGTTCAAGCCGTTGCCTGAGGTGGTTACTTAGCACTGTATAATCACTGTACAGACACGAAGGAAGCCATTATTGTTGCCCATTATGTATCAGATTCCAGCCTCCCGTGATTGACGGCAAGGACGGAGACCTGCCAGTCACTCACTGGCTGTGGTCACTGCTCTGTAAGCCAGGGAGGATTTCACTCAGGCTTTGCTTCTCTGTTCCCCTCTGCTTGCTCTTGAGGCAGGATGTTCAGCCACTGCCCCTTCTTACTGGGACTGCTTTCACACGCCCTCCCTGTCTTCGGTGATACCGGCTGGTTGGCACGTAGTAAAAACATATTTTCAAGGGGGCATAAATGTGGGTAACTAAGATACACTGCTTGGGTTTCAGCTCCTGGTGCCTCTAATGTTAGCCCTGAAACCTAAATAATGGCTGGTAAGCGTGGCTCTGTGGGGCTGAATTTTTGTGTGGGTTATTGGGGAAGACTCGGGTCACTTCAAACCCCGATGGGCTGGAGCCAGGGCCGAGCGGCGGCAGCACCCTGGGCAGGTACTGCCGCGTGGGGGGCGTGGGAAAGCCGCCTGCTCCGTTGCCGCCTTGATGTTACGAAGCAGCTTTATTCTGAGAGGTGTGAAACCAGAAGACCTATGCAGAGCTTCAAAATAATAATGTCAAATGTTTTGCAGCTTTAGAACAACAGTCTTCTGCGATGCGTGAAGATGGATGTTTAAAAAAGGCTTATCTTTGCTCACAGTATATAACATCTTGCATCATTGAAATGTTGCACGTGAGGTACTGCTAAAAATGATCTCCCCCCCCGCCGTGTTGTTTTATCCTGTTGTATTTGTCTACGTCAGAACCGTGGGAGCAGAGAAACAGAAAACACTAGTTGCCTTTAAATCGTCATCACCTTTACAGCAGCGTGTGGCGGCTCCGCTTGCTTCGTGTCCCTTTGGCCGAAAGAGGGAGGCCTTGCCTTCTTTCCTTCTTTCCTTCCTTCCTTCTTTCCCTCCTCCCGACCCGGGGGGGGCGCGGCCGCGCAGGGTGGGTCGGTCCGTCCAGCGGCGGGGCCGTCACCCTCGGGGTGCCCACCCAGCTCTGGACCTCCTGGTTTGCGGAGGCAACGTCCTCCCTCCTTTCCAAAGAACGATGATGGTGATAATAATTGTTGTTCTCTGCTTTTGGTTATTAAGGCAGGTTACGTATTTGAGAAGACTCTCTGCAAAGCAGTATGAAGTGACCGCTTTGGGCTCATGTTTGCAAACTTAACTACAAGCTTCAGATAAGTTTAATTTCTGTGTGGTTACCTGATTAACAGCTAAGTGTTAAGACAAAATATTTTGATCTTGGAAAGAGTAAAATGAAGTTTTCGGTACACTTTCCACCAGTGCTCAAGGGATGACGTTTTGGAAATGAAGGAGAATGTTACTGTAGAAAATGTAGTAACACTTTTAAACTCTAGCCTTAGAACAGATGCTTAAAATTTGGCTTTTTAGCTGGAGGTACCTAGGCTAGGCTTATAATATTTTTTTATATTGATGAACTGCACAATCCCCCCTGTTTTCAGTATTTTTCGGAGAGATACAGGGAGCAGGGAGTAGGCAGCATACTGAAGTAGTTAGGGAAGTCTTGTAGTTATGCCAGCTACACAAGGAGAAAGGCAGTCTTCTTCTTACACTTACTTTTACCCATGAGTAATGTAGCTGTAAGAAATCATGCCTAAATGATGCTGCATTTTCAATGGAGGTGTATGACCCATCTGTATGTGTGTGTTCCGTGGTGACAGCAAGCATCTAATTATGAATAAAATTTACACAGGTATTGATTTGATGCTTTATTGCCACCTTCTGCTCATCTATCTTTCCACCATGCAGTTGTGAGGCAGTAGTATGTTGACTAGGAAACTTGCACTAGAGGTGACATTTGATTATACGGTGTTTTAAGGAAGTGGTGCCAAAAGGAAATGTCAGTTACTCTTCTGAATTCCTGAATGCAAAGCCCTGTTTGGATAACACAGGGAAAATGAATGATAGTTTTCATCATTTTGAAAACTAAGATGTAAGCCATTTCTCTGACATGGGGTAGCTTAGTCTGACTTTGATTAGCTTAAAAGCTGATGAATCACAAACTGAAGCAGACAGCATTTTTGTATTGCATTGTGAATTGCAGAATTTGAGAATAATTTAAACCTTTTAACACTTTAATAGGGAATAGAAGCAATTGTGTAAGTATTATTGACTCCTTTAAAGTGTATTGATTTGTTCTGAAGTTTTCTACTTGGTGGTCTCTGGAAAGCATGCCCCTGAATGTTTATCCTGTCAGCATTTAAGATTTATTATATGGCCTAACCACTGACTTTAGCTCCTCCTGCTGCATTAGGAGCTATATTCAGGCAGAGGGAAATAGAAAATACTGGCTGCCTTGGGATACTACTAGTAAAAATCTGTCCTTTCTAAAATTCTGGAAATAACGTGCAACTTAAATTATAGCTGAAAGGCATATTGATCCTCTAGTAAAATTCAGGATACAGAGGGAACAGAGGAAACTTGATGGTGTTCCTAACAGGTACTTTTAGCTAGGAGAATTAGATAGGAAGAGAAGCGGCCTTGAAACTTCACAGATTCTGAGATCCATGAGGATGCAGGTATATCAATATAGACTAGTCTTTTCTTCTTCCCCTCTTTTGGCATGGCTTACCTAGAAGCTACATTGGTAGCAAATTCTTTTAGTCTGAACCTGCTCAACACCTGCAGTTTGTGAGGATAAAGAATGTGAAGTCAGAGTTGTAGGAGAAATAAATCTGGCTGGCTAACAGTAAGTGTACTATGGAGGATAGCAGGTCCCCAACTGCATCGTGTTTTATGCATATTTTTAAATAGTGCAAATAGGCTTTTCAAACTTAGAGACAAATTGGATACGTCTTTAATAGAGCTTAATGATCTGGTTGTTAAACGCAAGAAGAGTGATTTCCCTTGCCTGTTAGACTATGGTAAAAATTTCTGTTGGCTGCTGAAGCCAGCTGGCTGCTGAGCTCAGATACCCACATACCTACAGTAACTCAGACAGTGGTGTGAGAAATGTGCAAGTGGTCATTCATTATTATTTCCTGAGAACTTTTTGTTCAGTTTGCCTTCATCCTTAAAAAAAATACCTCTCTGCATCCACCTTGATGTCATTTTACCTAAATGAGTCTCTAAGCCTGAAAGCTTTGTGCAAAGTAGGAACTGGGCTAAGCATTGCATCTAACTTGCCCTGGCTTTTTATGTGGAGTAGGTGAGATTCTGAACATGCTTACAGTGTGAGTTCTTTGCCCACTTGGGACCACGCTTGCTTTTGCCTGGACCTACAATCTTGTGGCCCATATACTGAAAGGGCTGTAATGTGAGGAATGGCAGTTACTGATCTGTGGTACCTGCCCAGGGGTGTGCACAGGTAGGTATTTTGTTATTTTGACTTGCTTACCACAGGCTATGAGAAGGGCAGAGTTACTGATCTAATATAGATTATAACTTGTTATCTCACAGAAATTTATTCCTCTGTGGTAAAATTGATGCAAAACCATTTTAGATCTCTATGGTATCAATTTATTTTAATTTACTAATTTAAGTAAAATTAACCTGTTTAAAATGGTCTACGTAAGTGCCCATGCATGTGGTTCTGGCTTCTGCTTTGCTCTAGTGAAGAGTGGACTCCAGTCCCCCTGGAACTTGAATGAACACTCTTGGACCTGTGGTTCTCGTTCAGAGTTATTTCCAACAGGTGGGTTGCTTTTGCACAGCTTCACAACGCTTTTTTTCTGAAATGGATTTGTCAAGCAGATGCACTGAGGCACAGTTTAAAGTCCTGCTTATCACTGCACACAGTTCAGTGAAGCTTTGCTAGTCAAAGGATCCTTTGATAGATGGGGCTTGCTGGGTACGTGTCACTTTTATTTAAAGACCAAATCTCTTTAAAATTCTGATAAAGCCACAAAATATTTATTTCCCTGAAGGTGAATGTCCATGTTAGTCATGGACATGTTGTGTGTAAAAATGAGGAACATGAGCGTAATTTTGCAGTACAGGTGGGATTATGAGGTTTGATAACTAGTTTAAGAACAAAAGATGCTATAGAATTAGTCTTGAGACAGATGCAGCAGCTGTGTGGTTAAATAGAGTGTATGTGTACATAGATGCAGTTATTCATAATCTGACCTCTTGAGTGGCCACAGTTCAACCCACTTCAGCCCCACTAGCTCCACCTGCTCTTAAGGGAAGGGTGGCATCTCAAAGAGGAAAAGAGCAGTTCAGTTTCAATGCCTCAGAGGTGGCACATGATGGTACTTGTTACAGTTTTCTTTGAGTTGCTATCTGTTCCATAGGAACTGAAGTGACAGGACAAAGGTAGTGCTTAGGCTGCTGAGCATCTCAGCAATGGAATAAGAGCATCCTGGCTACATGGTACATGGTTTTTTTTTTTGTTTGTTTTCCTTTTTTTTTTTGTGGATTTTTTCACTCATCTTTTCCTTAAGTGAAAATAGACAGGAAAAAATATTTACTGAGGAGAGCATGAGTAATATCATAGCAATAATTATTGCAGTAATAGAAAACAAATAATATTTGTTTTGCAAAAGTTGTATGATTACACATCTGATTGCTGGGAATTGGTCTTCAACTTGTCTATTACTAGGAATTATTTAGGTTTATGTATTAGTTGTCAAAAAATGACAGCAATTTTTCAGGGGTTCCTATTTTGGCTTTCATTGCCTTTCTGCTTCGGAAACTTAAGTTTGCTATTTCTTGGGTTTCAGCTTTTGCTTTATTTTCATTTATAGTTCACTGTACAACAACCTCAAAAGTATTTGGTCTTTACTGGTAAATTTTATTTTGAAATTATTTTCTTAATACCCAAGAATTGCAAATTAGATTGAGGTTGTCACAAAATGTAAAATACCTACGGAATCAAAAAGCGTAATTTCAGTTTTTGTAAGAATCTGGATTTTAGTCACATTATGTTTGGGGTTGGGTTTGTGTGTTTGGTTTGGGGTTTTTTTTTTAGTGTATTGTCAATAAGTATATTTAAAAATTGGCTCTCACTTGCAGCTATCTTTCAGGATGCTGTTTCAGAGTGTAATGAAATCCTGACATTTAGTCAAGCTTTGACATTTTCTGTTAGACCAGATGAAACCTTCCTTCGTGAAGGTGCATTTCAATAGACCAGAAAATGGCAGTCAGAGGGTCACCTTGATTTCTGATAATGTCTGACTTTTAGGCAACAAAATAACATCAGGATTGAACTTGGTCTCTATCTGGAGCTACAGAATGTGTCAAATGCTTTAATGGACTGAAACTCCGAAACGCCCTTCTTGTTTTTACTGTAAAACTAAGTTCTGAGTCAATTCAATTAAATAGAAACAGTAATTTAATTACTATGCGTACCTAATGCTCCCATCAAAGCTGTGGAGAGAGTTCTTCAAATATAGATCATGTTTCATTTTGTGTCATTGAAGTAACTCAAGATGGAAGGCCTGTCCTATTAGAAAACATCAGCTGCTTGGAAGGTAGCTGGGAATTTGCTCTGGGCAAATCTAAAAACTATGACAACCCTAATCGTGGATTGATAGCTCTTGGGGTTGCAAGCCCTTCTGTTCTTGTATCTTATATATCTATACAATGGCTAATAATTTCCTTTCTGGGCTCCACATTTTTTTACCCTAATATTAGGAGAAAGGTTTGAATTAGGAGGCCTCTGAGTTACTCCTGTTTTTTAAAGGCTGTATGACATAAAGATGTCTGCTGTTGCTGCTGCAAGTGGACAACCAGTATAAAAAAATGCCACAAGTATCTGAAAGGTAGTGTATCTGAGCACATGAATTTCTGGGTGTGACTGGTGATTGTTCCTTGGCTTCCATTGAAACAATCTCTGTTTTCGGTTAGGTTAGCTCAACCTTTATTGTGTGTACAGAGGTAGTATGGTAATATGAATTCAAACACAACAGCATACTCTGTCCATCTGTATAGTTTCTTGGATTTGCATTATCTTCTTGCACATAGGTAGCTTCTGTCTAGGTGTCAAGAAACTTGAGTGTTTTACCTCTTCAGACATATGAAACGTCAGACCAATGTCTGCTTCTCTTTGGCACATTGGAAAGAAGAGTCTTCCTAATCATTATCTGCTCGATGCATTGTGGTGATTTCTGTGGGCATGTTGTCTTCTGTTGTGCTGCAAGCACAATGTTCATGTCAAATTATTTCATTGAAGTTGTCAGAAAACTAGATGAGGTCTCCGGTCTTTGGTTGTCTGCTTGGGCTTTTCCTTAGGTCATTTATGAGTGGTACTGGAAAACTCCCTTATGACGATGTGGGCAGAACAAACAGGGATTTCAAGTTACAGAATCTTTTTGCACTTTAGAAAAAACCCTAACTGTATCGAAATTAAATTCTACAAACTGTTTCTGGATTAAGTTTTTGTTTAGGAAGCAGAGAAGGTAGGAGAAGCATTGATGAGCTTTTGATGCTCTGTCTCTGGGAACCTGTGTGCAAGCTGCTGTATAGAAAATTTGTGTTTAACTTTTTTGTCTCAATGTGTAGGATGCTTTTTTGTATCATATTTGCTGTACAGATAAGCAAGCATAATTGGATTCTGCTGTCTCGTTCCCATAAGGAATAGGAGGAGTTAAACATCCTCATCTGATGAGGATGTTATCATTCCCCATTTGTCACAGGGAGGCTGGATCACAGATGCATTTTTGTGCATAGACAATCAAAAGGTTGGAGGAGGGCCTGGTCTGTTTCTGCCAAAGAAGTGCTTGTGATCTGCAAAACAAGATGCTTGTATGCTTTTATTTTGAACTGAAGCAAGGAGTTGTGCTGTTAAGAAAGAGATGGCTGTTTAATGTCCTGGTATTTAATGATAAGGAGTCAGGATCTAAAAGAAGCAGACATGTTGTTGGGTAACACTTGCCAAGGCTCTTTGGGAAGACAACAAAGAAAAAGGCAGGAGAAGCAGAGGATTTGGCACGTTCATGGACTGAACTTTCCTGGAGCTTTGCATCAAGTGTCTTAATCCAGTTGTTTCTCAAATTCCCGGTGATAAAACTGAAGAAAGATGTCAAACTGCCTGCTAAGATTAAATTCATCAATGTTGATGTTCAAATATATTCTGCATGGGAAGTCTTTTGTGCTGTGTGTAGCTCTGTCTTCCCCTGGTTTCCTTCTGGGCACCCTCTACCCTGAGCAATGTAGCAGCCACAGCCACATATGTTGCTTCCAGCGCTGATTTACACTGGGTCATGCTCCTTTGCTGCAGCTTCCCACATATGCATTGAAAAAGATTTTTTTTGTTGTTGTTGTTTTTGGCTTTGGCTGATAACGTTAGCTTTCAGCCTGTTTCACAGGAAAGAAAATGCCCCCAGGATGCTGATCAGGGACAGCTTCCTATCGCATGAAACACTTAGGTTGAGTCTAGGCCCTCCTGAAGTGAGGGACAGAGCTCTTGTGGTAGCAACACTTTGTACCTGTTGCAGAATGAAACATGTGCTTGGATTTTTTGGATAAGCCAGTACTAAAATAGAGCAAACTTTCACTGTTTGCTCAGGTTTTATTTTAGCAAGCGTTGAGGTAATGTTTTCCTTCAATGGAAATTGTGGAGTATATTCTTGCTGCCAATAAGAAATTACGCAAGAAAGTTTTAAAGGACTGCTTGTGTCTTATGTAGGAAGCTCTGTCAATGGATGGGTTTGAACTGCTGCTCCTTTACTCTCATCTGTGCGCTGGGTTGCTCATCAAGTTATTGCTGGGTCAGATGGTAAATGGCCATTAATGCTTAGGCTGTATTCTTGAGCCTCCCTCTGTGATTAACTCTTTCAAAGCCATTTGCAGGTGCATGAAGGCACAGGCTTGCTTCAGTACAGCCTCGTTGTCTTTTGGCAAAGCAAGCTGTGACAAGTGGATAGCTACTTTAGAGCTCTGTGAGACTTACAAGCGTGGAACTAGGAAAAGAACTAATGAAGGAAAAGACAATAGCACCAGAAATGGAGATGGAAAAAGGATAGGAGTGGGGAAGAATGAGGGCAAGATAGGAGAAAAAGGAAGAATGGAAAAAAAGAGTTGAGGGAAGATAGAAAGCCCTAGACTGATATTTTTCTATCTGAAATATAGTGAATGATTGACCAAGGTTTGTCCTGCTTACCAATGCATTAATGAGGGGAGTTGAAGAGGAAGAGGGCATAGGTCCCTGGGCTAACTATATACCTTATCCGTAAATGAAAAAGGAGGAGTCTAATTCATACTTTGTAATCACTGACAATCTGTTGTGGTATCTAGGTCTGCATGTGTTAAAATCTTTTTTCAAAGCTTTATCTCTGTAATATTTCCTTGAGTGTGGGTCAGTGCTTTCCAGTTAAGCCCTTGTCGTCTTTGCAGTAATAAATGGTGAACTTCCAATCTAATATGCATCTTTGAGAAATGTGAACTATGGGTAATAAATGAAAGAAGGTCAACGGGAAAGTGACCACAGCAAACACAGCTGCCATCAGCTATTAAGAGTGCAAACCTATTCCCTTATATTTTAGAACAAGTGCTCTTCTTTTCTTTCTGTGTGATGGAAGGTCAAGAAAATGGCTCTCTGTTTTCACAGATGGGGCTCCTGGATTGATTGGCAGGGTTGAAAATCATGTCATATGCTCTTTTGGGCAGTTACATACGTCCATTAGAAGGCCTTGTGTGTAATGGTGCTGCGTATGCGATCCCTTGTTTTTTATGGCGTCTCAGTGGTCATTCCACATCTATACCTGTGAACTTGGCATACTTTCCAGATGTCCAGATAGTGCAGTTAATGGCAAGTCTTAGCATCTGTTTGAAAAACTTCAGTTTGTGATTGTATAGATCTAGTGTCTCTTCAGCCAAATGGGTGGGATTTTTCAGTACAGCGTTTTGAGCCCTAGATGGTTTCCCATGTTGTACTGCACCTGTCAAAAGTGACAGTAATGAGTCTGCAGCTAACTAAGGATCTGCTGACAGCAAGGGAAGAAAGGAGCTGCATAATTCCATTATCCTGTTTACCTGTAGAAAGCAAATGCCTCATAACCTCCTCTCCTCATTGATACTAATATCTCTGGAAGCCCTTTGTTATATTAAACCTCAGCCAGTTGAGGATACCTTGTTGAGGCTCTGGTAGCTCAAATCTGAGCCTGGCATAGAGCTATAGATAATTTCAGGAGTCATAATCCCAACAGAACTCTGCTTTTCAATTTCTGTTCAGTTCTAGTCTTTAATTGAAGAGGAAACATTTTATTCCTAATTGTATGACTGATGCTATTCCTATTCTGTCCAAATCAAGCACAGTTGCTTCTTAGCAGTCTCAGCTTTTTGAATTAAAAAATGCTTGACTTATCATTCTAGAAACTTAATTTTTAATGATTTTGGAGTTTTTCCTTACATTATAACCTGAGTTGTATAAGCCAAGAAAATTGTTTTCTGGGAAGTCATTAGCTTTCCATTTGTAACTCCCTGCAGCATCACTCAGATTATCACAAGGCATCTGGTGGGATGATGGCTTTCACTGTCCTGTGGAGCCATTTCTGCAAACAATATGGCATCCGGTCCCACTTTGTTTAGGTTAGCGGTAAAGTTCCTATGAACTTCAACAGACTCACTGTGGGGTTTTGGTTTTCTGCGCGTTTGTTTTTGGTTTTGTGTTTTTAATTTTTCTTTGCGCTACTTTTTGTTTAATCTAGCCACTTCTACAAGCGTCATTATGATACCCGCAGTAAGATGTACGAATACTTATTTCAAACACTTTACATTTAATTCCTTACCGTGGTGAATGGTAAATGCGACATCATTGTACTCAAACTTCACTAGGGGCGAATGCTCCAAGAGCCAGTGCAGCTCACTGCTTTTGCCTAACCAGGAAATAACATGCTGTATACCATGTGGAACAACTTTGTGGTAGGAAGTGGTGCCATCCTGGAACACTGAACCTTTCACTTGCTTTTTTAATTCTGAATAGGCAGTATTGTTGAATTTGAATGGAAACCTTTATGAATATATTTAATTGCAGATACCAGAGGCTTACAGAAATACAGAACATCCTATATATGCTAATTTGTAATTAAAATTCATTAGTAATGAAATACTTATATTAACAAATCGCCTTTTTTTAGTGATTATGTTATTAGACTTCTATGAATTTCTGAGTAAACCTTGTGATCAGGAGCTTGCTGGCTTACTTGGGTCTCTTTTTATTAAAGTAAATTTTCTCTAATAAAGATAATTTTTTTCTCCCCCTCCCGCCCCCAACCTGTCGTGTCTCAAGTCCTTCTGGGTAAGGAAGGATCTGTTTATTAGGGTTATTCAAGGGCAATCTAGACTTAATTTTTATTGGTTTCTGCTTGGGAGCGGGAGATGGCTTAGTAATTTTTCAAGAAGATACCTATGTATGTATAAACCCTGACCCTTTATGATGCTGTCAGCCATTTGATAGAAGGATTAATTTACTCATAATACTTTGCATTTTTAAGGATCCTGACACGTTGTGCAAATATGGTCTTGATTTTGTGTTGTGCTGCTTGCCAGCCAGTATCTCCAGTTAGTAGGTAAGAAAAGGATGAGGAGATGTGTCTGTACAGAATGAGGATATTGGGCAAAAATACATGAGCTTTATAATGTGGAATTGGTTTCATCACAACCATAACGCCGGTCTTTCTCTCTCCACACACAAACACAAATTTAAAATTTAACTATTCTTTTCCCCTGCTGTTTTCTAAGTAACACATGGCATGACTAAGTTGCAGATGATGCATCAGTGCATCATTTTGTTTGCGTTCAGAAGTGTTTCACTTGTCAAGTTTTACATGGGTAAGATCTGCACACAAAAAAGAGGAACAAAGAGGGATGCCCTAAATCCAGATACTGTTTTCTCTCTGGATGCACATAGGAGACCGTTTGGAGATAAATTTTTTTCAAGGCGCTAGAATTCATTGGTCCTGCTCAATGTTTTGTCAGGCTGTACATAGATCTCTGAAAACTATTTGAAGATGTAACCATAGGAATGATTTCTTTTTTTCTTAAATAATATTTTTGAAAGGTGTAAGTATATCTCAGATATGAGAATGTTTCAGTTGTTCAGTATGTGCCAAGAAGAAAAACAGATGCTTTTTTTTTCTGTGGCAGCTGAGCTGAAGTCAGTGCTGACGTTCTTGTTTACAGCTTGTCATCCTAGAAACAGACTATTCAGAAGATTTCTTGTTTTCTTTAAAGTCTAATATTTGAAGTCTTAATCGTTGTATTTCTAGTCTTGAGATACTGAAATTTAATACTGACATTGGGTGTTGGGGAGTACAACCCTAAGATGCTAATGAAGTAATATACTGTAATTACTGGTTAGAAAATTATATGTAAAGTATAATATATGTAAAATATAATATATGTAAAGTAGCCACTGACCAGAAAAGTCTCATGTATCACTCATTTTTAAAGAGGGGGAGGGTTGGATCTATCTTAAAAAAAAAAAAATTTTTTTACATGAGCTTTAGATTTGTGTTTTTCAATCCCACTCAGTTTGAATGCAAGACGCCTGCTGTGGGAGGAGGTAATGGGAAGAGACAATGGCATCTGCATTAGTTGCTAATTTTAACCTCTAGCTATCTTTTCTCTCAGGATGCACTGTGCAGACAGAAAAGCTTGTAGGCGAGTAGGGAGCAAACCATTTTCCCCAAGTAAACTAATTGCATGCCAGACAGAAATTGTTCTGCTGAAATGACTGATCTTCCTTCAGAATCACTGCAGAATTTTTTTCAGCTTCCAAAATAGAGTAGGAGTCTGGTAGGTAGTAGCTTAGTAGCTCTGTTCATGTAAGCTCTGATGGAATCCAAATAAATGACAGGCCTGAGCTTTTAGTGGGTGTATGCTGTGTTAGACAGTGCCAAAGCCACTCTGAACACATTTTATGGGAATCTGAAGTTCTTTATTACTAGAAATTCCATGCTTTTTGGTACTTATTCCACATAAAAAGTTCCTAAATTAGATTTACGTTTTGGGACAAGTGGATAAAACAGGGAATCAGTGCTAGGACTCACTGAAGTCTCTTACCTCAGTTTCCAAGTGCCCTTGTTATATGAGAGATTGCAGCTGAGGAACACAATTTTCAGTAACAATTTGCTTGATGAATTAGCCTTTCTTGATTGCAGATTGTCTGCAAACAGATTGCAATTTTAACAAACTTGTTTGCTATTTGTAATAATTTTGCGCATAATAATTCTTTTCCCATGAAAATTGCTGTTGGTAGTAAGGTTTAGTTTGTGGTCCTGAGAGAATGCTGAGAACAAACTCTTCCCATAAAACATCCGCGATAATCAAATAGAAAATGTGGGAACGCAGTTGGAGTGAAATCATACAGAAGTCACTGGGATGTTTGCATATAATTGTTCCCATTATTTGTTCAGCTGTAACAGTGAGTGAAAACTGACACCATCTGATAGCTCTTCAGTAGTCCATGTAAAATGAGTGTGATGGGCTCCAGGGAGTTTCCAGCAGACGTATCCCATCTCTTGGATCACCTCCACAGTTCATGTTAATTGACAACCTCATTGCTGCTAGCTGCAGAGAGCCCGAGCAATGGGCAGCTCTGGAGTCTGAAAAGTGTTTTCATGCAGGATTCAGTTATTCTCAGAACTCTCTGGGGAAATGCTGCTGAAACAGTGCAGAAAGGTTTGATACCATTTTCTGACTGTGTCTGCTATTATATTCCTAAAACTGTTCTGGTCTTCACAAATATTGGTATGATTTTTTTTCATTCTTAGCCATTCCTCTACATGCACTGTAATTTTATTTTCTTACCTAGCTATTTTCTATGCAGAACCAAGCCACTGCCTTTTCTGTTGGGTTTTTTTTGGTGCAGCTGCGGGAGGAAATAGCTGTGATTAGTGTAAATTGAACAGCCATGAAGGTTTCTATCCACTAGAACCACAGAAAGCACTGGTACCAACTTCCTAGCTAGCTTTGACTTGGCAAAGCTATTAAAGTAGCTAAAGAACACACCATTCAATTCTTGTCTGATCTTCCTGCTAAGGTTGCTGACAAAGACTGTGTTTGTAGTTGTATTTCTTATGACAGTACTTGTCTTGGAGTAATGAGAAAGAGATTACTAGCTTGTCACAGAATAATGACCCTGTCTCTGCATTGCTGAAGGAGCTTTGATCCAGCTATCCTTGTGTTGGTGATCCTAGAGCCAGTTAACAATTTATTTGTGCCTCTTATAATTTAAAAAAAAAATTGTTTTCACATGATACGTATGAAAGTTGGATCTGTCCGAAGGTACACCAGGAAACACTTTATATTACTTCCTTCATTCACTGTTTGGATTGCCATAATAGACAACACGAAGTGTAGACTGGAATGTAGACTGGAAAGAGGCCAGGAGACCCATCTGCTAAGAAAGAGGTATCTTTCTAATTACAGTCTAGTAGGCAGAGCCTGGGGATAATGACATACCTTTTCTCCTATGAATATTTTCATGAACTTTGCCTGTCTCAGGAGATTCCCTCAGTGCTGTGCTAAATTGGGTCATTTGTGTGTATACAAAAGAAAAAGACAAAAGATGGCTGTATTTTCCAGTGTTACTGTAAAACTCTTATCTTCTCACCAATTAAGTAGTAAAAGGATTTTGCTCCAACTTATGGGTAAAACAGTTGCTGACGGTCAGGGCATTTTCTTGTTCTATGCAGATATATTTTAATACTCTGCAAATTGGATCAGAAAGGAACTTTATTGCTTTGTTGCTGTTTTAAAGTTTTCAGTAACTGTATACAGAACGAAAACCCTGGAGTGACTACTAATGTGTCCATCCACCTGTTCATACATTTCTAATGTGACCACCTTGGTATGATCTCTTTGTCATATTTTTAGTTTTGATTTTTAGCTTCAGGCAGTTTCGTGCTTAAAAAAGACATGCATTTGAGCAGTGCATGTTGGAAAACTAGTCCAAATGGAGATACTTATTAAAAATAAATAAAAATGGGTATTGCAGTGCATATATCCAGGTCACCTCCAAACAAATTCACAACTCCTCTTTTTTTTTTTTGTTCAGGACAATAAAAATATCTGTAAAGATGCGTAGTTTCATGCTATTCAGTAAAAAAAAAACAAACCACAAAAAGAAAAACCCCAACTAACCAGTGCAACCTTGCAATCCTACCCTCTATGACCTCTGTTTGTTGTAATTCTGACTGCTCTGATTCCCAATGCTCATAAATATTCTACTACATCAGAGACACAAAAGAAATTCCCTTGTAGCATTTCACATAAAGACCAGGTTTCTTATTAATCTTGTATAAATAATCTTACTCCTGATGATAAAAACTAAATGCGGTAACTCCTAAGCATCATTGTTTTGATTGGCTTTGTTGGTTTCCTTACTTTATAACAGGACTAATGGGTCTGTTAACTACAATGATTCCTCCATGTATTCCTTTATTATTAGCAGCAGTTCTCTTCTTACTACTTTGCTTTTTCATTTGCAGCTGATCACTCAGGGTTCAGTTAGAACTCAATGCAAAGTTCAAAAATAATAATTAAGGGAGGGGGGTGTGGATGGAGCCACAGCTGTAGCAAAGCAATTTCTAATTTTCATGTGCTAATGGATCAGATCCTCTAGATGTAGAAGCAAAATAGCTAATCTGCCCTTGCAGCTTGTGTCCTCTTGATGCTTGCTGTGTTTCAGGACTTTTATGTTCATATCTGGTCCTGCAAGATTACTTACAAAAGGTGTTTTGACAGGTTTTTGCTTTTTCACTCTTCACGTGGAGAACAATTACACCATTAGAGTATGAATAAAATAAGAAAGTGATGAAAAACACATTTCGGAGACCTACCCTGAACTTTTTATCGTTTTAATGTTTGATAGAAGAATTGAAGGAATTTCCGTTTTGGCTCTAGCTGTATGATTTTATTTTTGTCTTCGTTCTTCTGTGTGATATAATGCTGTCACTTGATGTTCTTTTAACTAATGTTTGCTTTGGTATTTTATAACACTGGATTTTCTATTCTCTCACATTTTTCTCTTATGTCATTGTCATGTTGCAAATTATTGTAGAAAAGAGGAGCTATTCAGTAGGAGGAGTTCTGAACAACTTTTTTAGCTCTTGTATTTTGAGGAAGTAGCATTTATTTCAAAATTTATAGTTGACTTGTAAATGCATATAATATAGTTTTTGTTTCCACTGAAGAAGTAATTAAAGCTTTTTTTAAGTTACATGTAGGTGATGAATGGTGGTAAGAGGCATAAATCGAATAACTGTCTGGGGTAATATCGTTAGCAGAAGGGTTCACCTGCTTGAAGCCAGTAGCCTAGAGGATTAGGTTTTTTTCTGCTGGTCATATTCAATAGCCTTTACTCAAGAAGTAATTCTATTGAAGCTTCTCCCCGCCCCCCAAACAGCGTTCAGTGTTAGTAAGATGTGCAGCATCAGACTCTCCACATTACAGTAACTACAACCATTTATTGTTTATAACGAAAATTAAGAAAATTATGACTATTGTGAGTTTTGTGCTGCTTGGTTCCTTTGCCATCCTTACTGCAAAAATGTTTTCCAGACTGCTTCAATTTGTACCGTTAAAAGTAGTAGTGAACCCTTTGGGCAGGAAGCACATCTATCTTTTTACCTTATAGCTAGCAGCCTGCTATCAGGGCTGTTGTGAAGGGATGGGGGAACAGTTAAACACCTTTCCAGGTGCTTTTGTTCATATAGAAGACAAAATAGTAGAAAAACAAACTTTGGGTGGCTAATTCATTATGTATTGCCATTTTCCAACATCTGTGGTGAGCAGGTTAAGGAAACCTTACATGTAGTATGTTGACTTGTCCTCATTCTTTAAGAGCAGTCAGCTCCTTTTTGTTTTCTTTTTTTTTTCTTTCCATCTCTCCCATGTCCTCTTAAACAAAAACCCCCAAAACCCCAACCAAACCAAACAAAAGCAAAAAAACCCAAAACCTGAACAAACACCGACTGAACCACCACCAACCTGACACCAAACAACCTGTGTCTGTGAATGTTTTTGAAGAGGCCCCTGCAGCTCCTGGCAAGCCGGCTCTGATGTGGAGGGGCAGCAATGCTGGTCCAGCACAGGCTCTGTTCTCATGGGTTGTTGACGGGGGCGAAGACATCTGGACTGGCAGGCGGCCGAGCGCTTGCTCTCTGAGCTTTGCTGCCGGAGCAGAAATATTTCCTAAAGATGAGTGTGGCACAGCATCTGCTGCATCAGCCTCACTGTTGTTTCACAGGGAAGAGTCTAAAGCACTGCCCGGTAATGGCCATAACGAGCTGGCTCAGTTTGTGTCCCTGTATCTAGGATGACTATTTACCGTGGCTAGAATGCCAAGCTACCGCTATGCAGTTAAAGGGATTTTTGGGTGTTTGTAGTTGTAACGCCTGACAAGCAAGTTATTGGCAAAGGGTCCATGCTGCTGATGTGCAGTAGCATATTCCTTTGACTATTACTGTAGGGATTGTAGATGTCCCTCTTGTCCTACAGGGACCTGGGGATTTCTGTGATTCTGGACCTATCTTGATGACTGACTGAGTGACAATTTCCATCAATAGAAATGAGCAGTTAAGCACTGTTGTCCTATTATTTTGAAATGCCCACAAAAGAGTGCTTCTCTGCTACTCATAACTGTGGTTTTTACCAGTCTTTGTATCTGTTTCTTAGAAATTTTGTCACTGGTTTCTTCAGAGGCCTGCTGCAGTTTTGTACTGCTGTTGCAGTAAGATGATACTTGTCCTGGAATGAAGTGAGCCTCTTTTCCTGTAGACCCTCAGTGTTACTGCAAACCTATCTAGAGATCTAGCTGGAAGCTTTTCTTGTGTTATTTAGCCTTAGTTTAGATATCTGCTGAAAACAGGATAAAGTAGAAGAAATAAAAATTGCATGTGTTCTAATAGGTCTGTAATTTGTTAGTAGGAAACTCATGTTGTCTCAAAAGAGACTTTATAAAAATTGTAGCAGGTTTATTTTAAGTCAATCTTGCAAGTTGTTTACACTATATTTTTTTAAAGGTTGAATAATGCCTCTTTATTTTGCAAGTGAATTCAGGACCTGTGAGACTTGAAATTGTCAGTGTTAATAGACCAGTGCGTTTCAGGAAAAAACTATGGTGATGTTACAATTTCATGAGATTGTCTTGCATTATAAATAGTCAGGTTGACAGCTGATTGTTCCAGTCCGTAATCACAAAGGGGAAGAGGCTGTGACCATGGGTTAAATTAATTTTCTGGTTTGCCAAGTTCAGTTTGTGCATGTGAGGAGAGAGCCTTTGTCAACCAACTTCTCATCTCTGTGGGTCTGTGAAATGAACATAGTCTTGATTTTTTGTTTTCTTAAAGGACTAGGAATCTCTGATGAAAAAATTTGTTTGGCATTTTCCATAACCAGTACAGGAGGCCAGATGCATCAATTGTGTAAAGCAAACCAACAACCTCATTCACCCCCCTGGTAGTTTGAATTCAGAGGAAAATGAATTCTAGCAGTTCGTGTTTCTGAATTGCCAAACAGTGACCCAAAGTATGAGTTACAATGAAGGTGGCACTGGGTTGAATTCCCTGTTCTATAACTTCAGCAGAGTTGTGTGGGTTTTTTTTAATTGGTGTACACAATAAGTAAGTGTATGTATTGAAATGGAAATACAGAACATATAGTTGTACATATGGGAGAATCTACTTATAACATTATGACTTACCCTTCCTGCTGCAAAGCCCACCTCTTGAGCTCTTAGGATGCTTAAAGAACAAAATGGTATGATACTTTTTTTAAATGCCGAGAGTCAGTAGAAAAAAATGAAGCTCTGTTAAGCAATCTGTCAGCCCTGGGAAAAATTCAATCAGCAGAAAGTGCTTAGCTTTGCTCAATTTAGCTAGATTTTAATGAGACGCTTTCCACTGTACACTTAGCTGTGCCATGAGGTGACTAGAAGAAAGCAAATAGGAGGCCAGGGAGCTCTCCATTTTTTTAGATTTGGAACAGTAGCACAGTCTAATATGTGAAAAATGAGCCCAAGTTTGAGAGCCCAGAGAAAAAAGGTGTGTTAAAAGCAACATGGAATAGCTAGATTGAAGTATGTCAACTCTGACTACTCTACAACATATTGGTGCTTTATGGTGAACATGTTTTTGAATTAATTTGTGACATAAAGTTTTATTGCGTGCTCCAATAGTAATGTATAAGACAGACATAAAACTGCTTTTTGGTATTCTATCTTTACACTTTTGTTAGATAAATGAAGAATTTGAAAAGAAAATTTAATAAATGTGCCTTTCTACTAGACTTTTCAATCTCAATGTATTATAAAGCATCTCACTATGGCACTTGAGTGAGGTTTTTAAAGTTATTTAACTCCTAACTGCTATTCATTTCAACTGTCAATACAATATGTGCACTGGCATATATCCAATAAGTAGAAAGACAACGCATTGAATTACAACCCAGTGGTTTCTAATAATTTTGTAGCTGAGCGCATCTACTCTGATTCATAACAACACATCACCTTAAACATTAGGTCTCACATGCGGAGTAGATCAAATATTAAGATTGCCTATGAATAATACAGGTGTCTTTGAATTCAAATTGTGGCATATTGTCTGATTAACATGGTTCAATATTGTTAGTATTAATTAAAATGACAGGAAAAGCATATTCTGTCACATGTCATCTCATTTGTGGTTTTGAAAGGCCATCTTTCAGTTCCCAGAAAACCCATGCGTCAGGATTCTTTTCACAGGAAATAATTTTTTTTTATTTGTTCAGAAAATCTACTTGAAGCTTAAGGAGCCGGCTGCTACATTCTGTCTTCTCACCAAACCAGTTTGGGTCAGTCACTGTACAATGAAATGTGGGGAAGAAAAAAAAAAAAAAAAAAAAATCATGATCTTGCTCATTAGCAGTCTTGCATCCATAAGCACTACTTCTAATAGATTTTCAGGAACATTTTTGTATTTCTGCATAATGCTCCCAAAGCATCACTGAGGACAGGTATCTGTGTGCACTAAATATGCAAAGCCCGGTGTACTGACTGCCTCAACTCAGCAATGAAAAACATTTAAAAAACCTCATGGAACACGGAAGAAAGATTCATGATACAGTGCAAGGTGAGTATCCGTCATTCCAATGGGACTTCAGGTAGTTTAACCTGCTAATTTTTTTGGTCATAGGTAAGAGATTTGAGTCCAGGCTTCTAGCCTTAACCTTGTTGAATAACTGTTGTCTTTAGACATAGGACATCTTGTTTCTGGATGGAAGGACAGCTGGTTTATAAGTTTTCTCCTCAAATCTCACCAGAGCTGGATAGAAGGTGGTAAGAGTTTTTCTCTCCAGTTTGCTCTAACACATTTGGGATGTGTAGAGTGTAGTGGTACAGATACCAGGAGGTCTTTGATGATTTAGCCCCCACAGTAGCCTCTGTATCCTTTTCTTCTGCTTTGTCGATGGTGCCACTCATGTGGTACTTGGAAATCGGCAGACAGCAGCGTTGTTGCGCGATGGTCCAGTACGCCCGGTCTCAGAGGCCCCGCTGTTGAGTAGAGTTTCTTCCACTGACTGTGAATGTCTACTGCTCTTCTCTCTGAGCAGGTAGCAGGTCAGCATCTGTGTCGCCCTTCAGTTGGTTCTTTGCAGAAGAAGGTGATTGTGTGTGTGTGAGAGGGAAGGGGAGGGCCGGGCCGGAGGCAGCACACATGCTTTAGGGCCAGCTTTACAGGAGCGTATTGGCACCCTGAACAGGACTGTAGGTGCTTAGCTGGTACCGAGCGACTCATCCTTTGCATGTGCTTTTTGGATTGCCTTTCTGATGTGTCTGGATGGGACGCAACTACGTGCTGGTCGCTGTAGTACTGAACACGGGCTCAGGACTCACCTGGGCTCAGAGGAGTCGTGACCTTTCACTGGAGCCAGTCCCTGCAGCAGGCAGGCACTGGTATGTACTCCCTAATAATGGTAGATAGGGAATGATATTTATTTGTAAAGGCATTTAGCTACAGATAGTAGTTTACATACAGGTGTAATTACTATGACAAAAGGCTTGATAGCATAGCTTATATTTTTACAGATATGGCAAAAATTTTACTAAAAAAAATTAAAAATGCAGTTGTACTGGCATAAAGTGAATCTAGGTTAGGAATACTTACTGGGTATATAAACTAGATGATAGATATTTAGATACTCAATAGTAGTAATGATCATTGGGGATTTTTTTATTTTACATCATCTGCCTCAGTAGCAGTTATCTGGTTTAAAGAAAATGCATAGCAGACAGATTTAGTGCTTTGATGAAAAATCTGAAGGCTTCTAGTCATATCTTTCTTGCCTTTCTCATATTCCTTCAGATATACTTACTGCTATTTATAGAGTGAAAGAAATAGGAGAGCCTAATACATTAATGATTCTTTTTTCCACTGTGTACATATGTAACTGTTCCTGAAGATGGCATTATACTCGCCTTTCTTACAACACATATTAGATAATGTCTGCTTTAAGATGGACTCATTGTACTACTGGTTCTTTGCTGAGGTCCATTTTGGAAAGATTCGTACCACTTTCCAAATCCAGTATTGTTTCTACTGTCATCTCAATCTCCTGAATACCCTGTAAAAGTTTACAGAGAAGACAACTCACAGGATTCTAAAAATAAGTAATTTAATTTCTAATGTTGTAGGAGCTGGGCCACGGTTGCTTGAAAAGAATGTTTATGCCAAAACTTGAAATGTCAGCAATTGTAAAATGTACGGGTTTTGCGTAGTATTAAGAATCTCCCTTTAAATTCTATGGAGCCATTCAAAGCACAGTATCTGTTTCCCCGGGAGAATGTATAACAGACTCTGAAACAAGATGAGTAGTGTGTCAGATAAATCACGAGGTTTTATTTCACATAGCCACAGCTGAAGAAATAATCAAAACCCAATGTTTATAGTAACAGGAAGTTGAATTTAAGTATTCTTAATTACGCTTAGAAGCACAAGTCATTGTATGCCAATGAATAGATGGTTCTCCAGGTTTTCAGGAGGTTGGATCCTACTGTTTTCTTAGTTTCAGAAAGATGCACAAGAGTGCCTTCCTAGCTCTGTGCAAAGCTATAACATACCAGTTTTCTCACCCAGGAGGAAGACATTTTCTGATAGGCTTCTAGAATTTCTTCTGCCTTAAACCTGTGACTTATAGCTCATCTTTGTTACTAGCAGGGTGTACCAGACTGGCTTCTGTTTATAGGCACCTTCTATTTCTCTCCTTGGCCCTATGCAAGCATGATGTATGCTTGGAAAAGCTGAATTGCACAAAGTGGACTGGATGAGAACTGAGGGGAAAATTTGCTTTCCTGCAGGCTTGCAGGGAAAAGCAAAGCACTGCTTGGGGAGCAGGAAGAGGGGAGGCTTGCTCCTTCTGCCAGTTAAATTGTTCCACTTCTCAGCTTGTGTCTTACTCTGCTTTTTCTCTGATGTTGCATGCCACTGATTCTGGCCATGAAAAAGAGGTGGGAGCAACTGGCTGAGGAGTTGCCAAGGTCTGTAGGTGCTAACAGCTACCTTGGTCTTCAGGGGAAGCGTACCTAGAAGGCCACTCATGCATGCCCTCTAAAGGCCTGTATCTTTCTGTCCATAGATTTCGAAAGAAAGTACCAGGATTTGTCTCTTGCGTAGGAATTTAAGTGAACGTCCAGAGAGCACAAAGATGTAGACAAAAGACATAAAGCAAACAAAATGGGTGTAAGTAAATAAAGTGAGCTTCTCCGTGCTTTCTGCATAGAAAAGGCCTCTGCTTCCAACCTCAAAGAACTGGTGCTGTGAGTTACTAGGCGTAGCTGGCTTGGAAGGAAAGTAAAGCATTTCAGAGAGGAATCAGGATGAAAGATATTTATAAGTAGCATTAGACAATATGTAGTGGCACTGCGTAAAAACTCTCTTTTACTATTTGGTCTTGGCTCTTGCGATTTGAAATATTGTCAGTCTACTTACTTTTTCCCTATATTGTACCTTTTTATTTTGTGTGTTGCTATTTTATGGGTTTATTGTCACTACAAACAAGCCTGCTGTTGTTCTCATTTTATTATCTCTGCAATAACATCTCTGTAAAATTAACTTGGACTTGCATGGTTTCTGACAAGCCTTTGAATTTTGGTATTAACCATTTATCATTAATATTCCCAAGGCTTTTGTTGTTATGGGCTTTTTGAGCATTACCTTACTTGCTTTACGGTGTTGTTCATAATTTTTTTTATTTTGAGAGTTCTTAGGGTTGTGAACCTTTTGAAATAAAGATAGAGGAAGAGAAAGGTATCTCTCCATATTTGCATAATTGTTTTATATATATGAAAATAGTAACATTTGATACATCATTCCAAAACAAATACTCATTTCTGGGAAGCTTGAGCAAACTAAAATCATAACTGCTCTTAGTTTACATAATTCTCTGGATGAAGTAGTCTATTTCAGTTAATTCTTTTTAGTGTGCATCAGATTGATATGCAGCCACACCAGGACTCATGCTATTTGACTGTTCATATATATTCTGTAGTAGGAAGTATATCTTTTAATGGATTTTCATAGTATTGTTGTGATTTACTTCCTTTCTGCCTTGTCAGGTTTTGTTTTCCATTGCATAGTGCCCAAAATGCTTCCCTTGGTCACCAGAAAGCTCTGACAGACTGCTGCAGCCGCCAGGTACAACCTAGAGACAGCAGGTTTGGCTCTGAAAAGCTCTGGGTGAGCAGGTCACCAGCAAAGCACCACTGTTGCTTTGGTAGAGGTCTTTGTTTTATAGGGATCCACATCATTAATGTGGTGAGAGAATTCAGCTTTTAGATGTAAATATTTTGAAGTACCATTTTATCGTTTTAGCCATGACAAACACATGCTACTGGAGGCATTACTAGAAAGCCTGTCAGTCTCATTGACTGAGTCACAGAACGAGGTTTACTGAAGTTGAGGAATTAAGTGGTTGGAACTTGTGTGTTATTTACTTCACATTTTAGTGTCTGGTTTTAGCATGAATAAAAATTATTAGCAACTTGCACTCAGCTGTCTTAAGGAGGAAAAAGCCATGGCAAACCTTGTAGCATTCTGCAATGCAGCCACTTCGGACAACACGTTAATATTTAGAAGTTGGAATAAGGAATTAATTTTACCAGAATTAATGAGTATTTTTAGTATCAACTAAGTATTTCTGGGAATTGAACTAGGCTTATGTAGGTTTTTCTACTTTTTTACTGACCGGAACCTGGAATTGTTACTTGATTTTAATGAGGCTGCTTGAGTTGAAAGGTGCTCTTCAGCTAAGTTACAGAATCTTTCTTATAAGCTATCATTATCTAAAGGTAAATCAGTAGCTATTGATTATGGCATAGAGCCGTGGTAAGGCTATTGGTGGATAACAAAACCAAGAAACTAAAGGTGCTCTCTGTTTACAGAAAGGATCTTTCTGGCACATAGTCGATCCAATGATCTCGGCTGTATGCTTCTGCTTTCTGAGCATCTTGGCTTTGGACTTTGAAGGAAGTTTCAAAGTTAAATTAACTTGAGCTGATATGAGACTAGAGCGGCTGAAATAACGTTACCCCTATAGATGCTAACATTTCAAGTAAAAAGTTTTGCATGAAGACTGTTTACCACTTGGGTAAATTATATCATTGACCTGTTTCTGTGGAGCAATGCATTTTTCAGTTACTCAGTACATAACATGCTGGCAAACCCTAATCGTCAAAGTTCTAGCTGAAAATTGTTAGGCAAAGTACAGCTAGAACAGTTTTCAGGTTATTTACACGTAACAAAAGAAGCTGTCCTCTGACAACTGACATAGCTAAGGATCAGTTCAGTTTGAAATGGGGGGAGTGTGTACTGGAGAGTTCCTGCTCCCTTCTCTGGAGGTACTCTGCATTTCTGTGATAGCAGAATTTTGTCCTGTTTTTTAGTAGCATTTTCTTCCCTGCGTTCCCTGCAGCAACTCGGTGGAAAGAATACATCAAAAATGAAAGGAATAACATTAATGTGAATGTCTGTCATCTTAAAAAACACCAGGTGTTCCCCTTTAGTATGTAGTATGTCACTCCAAGGGAAAGGAAAATTTACTGAAGAAATCTTTTGACTCGGAGTCAAATCTCATGTGAACCAAAACTGAATATACTGTGTCACCCACTCAACTGTATTCTCCACGAGCCTTTTCAATGTCTGGAGAGGAATTAAGAGTGGGAAGAGGAAACTGGGGGAAGGGAAAACAGGGTCCTACACACCGCCTGAATTTCATTTTTTCTGCACAGTTCCTTAAAGAGCCATAATCCTGGGGCAGGGTGGGGAGAAGATACGGTTTCTTCCCCTGTGGCAGAACTATGATACCCGTAACCACAATTAATACCTACAAGTAAACTATTTTCACCTTTATTGACTTACTGCATTGAGTAATTGGAGTGACAGGGCCCCACAAAGTCAACTGGTTTAAACTAGTGGAAATTTGGTAGAGCTTCTGGCTCGATGATTTTTGCGTGGGTCCAGGAGTAAAAGAGGTTTGAAGCAGAGACAGGAGATTCCAGATCCTTCCTCCTTCCTCACTGTCCTGGGGATGCAGCAGCTGGGCCTTTCCTGACCCGTATTGCTGCATTGGTTCTGCTAGTCTCTGCGTCTGAAATAACCCTGCAACATGCTGGCGTCTCAGCAGGATGTGCCTGCAGGGCATCAAGCTAAATGAAGCACCAATGTTAAAATAACATCAAGATTCACTGGCTTTGTGACAAATTTTATTCTCTTTCTACTTAAGTTCCAAGTAGAACAGCAGGCAGTTTCCTAGACACAGTAATATGATGTTTATATGATTCATGTGGCCACATGATTAGCTATATAATTTATTGTCTCAATTCCCTAAATATGGTATTGCGACTAGTAACCAATTAAAATAATCAGAAACAGCAGTCTAGTAAGAAGAAAAACAAATCCATCGTGAGGTTTTAGTTGCCATTAGATTTTTAGGTCATCTGAGTTATAGCATGCTGACATTAATAATACTACCATTGAATATTCTTACTACAAAATATTTTATAGCATATCATTTATGTGGCTTTTGCTTGCCTGGTGGGATTTGCCATATAAAGAAAACCAAAGGCAATCTACTCGTGTTCCCTTTAATGAATTTTCTTAATAGTTGGAAGATTTAAAAAGATTGCTCAAGTGCTGAGTTGTTGTTTGAATGTTTGTTTATAGTTTAATAAGAGGGTAGCTGGTATCCTGAGAATACTGTCTACATTGTCATTTCATAACTGCTGTCTTCAGGATTAGTCTTTAAACTTTTTTGCTTTGTAAACATCTTGTGGCTCCACCTGGTTATTTTTATTGTCTGATTTTCTTTGTTCTTCCAATAAGTCTTCCCGTTCTTAACTCTTTGCTTCACTCCTGCTCCTGCCGTGGCACTTGGTTAGCCCTTGGTACCAGCCTGCTCTTTTCCCGTTCCCGTGGGAAGCAGCTATCACCACTGCAGACCAGAGAGCGGAACCAAGCAGGGCCCTGGCTGTGCAGGGAGCCCAGCCCGGCAGCAGCTGGCATTAGCAGGACTGTTGCCCTCGTGCCCTGACTCGGTGCCGTTTGGGTGGAGGTGGTTCCCTGCGAGGCTCCCTCTTCACGGACTCCAGCCCTGTTTCACTTTGCAAGCAGAGTCATGTGAAAGAAGATGGTAAAATATAGGACTGTATTAGTTTGTTCTGGTGACTTAATTTACTTTACCTCACGTTTCTGTTATCTATATCTGTTAGAATAACTCAGCTAAATATGTATAAAATCTCGGCCTCTCTCAGCTATATAGGGCATATCCCAAAAGAGTTTCTATAGTAATCTTCCTGTATATGTGTATTTATTTATTGACTTTGGGTTAGAGCTTAAGGCTTAACAGTTACTGAAAAACTGATATCCTGAAAAATTTAAATGTGCAGAAAAAACATTTAAAAACCCAGGGAGACCCCTATTTCTTCCCTTTAGTCCTTTGTTCTCTGAGAAGTATATTCCAAAAATAGAGTGTTCATCAGGCACTGCAGGGTAGAGTTTTGGTTTGTTTTGTTGTTTTTTTTTTTTTTTTTTTATACTTGAGTGCTCCAGGTTAACATCACCGTCCTGTGTTTGCTCCAAAAGATCTAGTAAGTAGGTTACTTACTGCCTTTTTGCAAACACAGAACTTCCAGAAAACACATCTCAGGCTTCTGTCCAGTTTAAAAAATATTTTTTCCAAGTTATAAGTCTATGGAGAAATTCATATGAGCTCTATAGCTTTTATTACAGCTTAAGGTTTACAGTCTTAGGGGATAAGACTTAAAAACTAAAATCTGTTTCCTTCCTAACTAGTAACAGATGGCTAAATTTGCAAAAGCATCTTCGAAGAAAAAAGCACAAAGCGATGCAGGTTTGCAGGATCAAACTCTAAACGTGCTCCCAGAATTAGGAGTGCTTTTCATGTGCGAAGTGAAATTATGTGCCTCATCTGCCCATAGTTCATTCCCAAAGCAAGAATGAAAAATATTTTTTCATGCAAGGGTAAAAGATTGTTAGGAGTTTCTGCTTGTGGCTGTCTGCTATACGGAGATGCAGGTTGTGTAGCGCTTGTTCTCTGCCAGTTAAGAAAGGGGATTTGCATCAGCCTTAAAGTAAACCAGTACATAAAGGAGTCAACGTGACTTTGGGGGGGAAATTTCACTTAGTGACTGCATCTTAATTGTCTGTATTATTTAACATTTATGCAACTAGTAGCATTTGGGACTACAAGAAAGGACTGTGGAGCTATAATCAGATCTAGTATGTAACACAGGCCATGGAGTGTAGTGTGGTGCTCCCTGTGAGGCCAGTGATTTGTAATTGAACAGGCTGTGTCCGTTACACGATCTTCTCATCACAGTGTAAAGATAAATACAATCGTTGGCTGTCTGTCTTGCAGCAGTGTTTCAACTGCTAGTGACCTTTGCTGTTAACATATTTCCAGTTTGAATTTTTTCCAGCAGTGATTATGTACACTGTGCACGTAGTCACTGTTAAATTGCATAAGGAGCTGGGTTTGCTGGATTCTTATTCCAAAAATTGCCAAATAACCTTTAATAGGAACAGTATGCCTCACTGAATACACATGAATTGCTGAAGGTTTGAGAATCTTCCTTTGGTAATTTATGGAAGTTCTTCTCTCTTTGTGGGAATACAATATGCTTTAAAAACTCTTCAGCCCGATTTTGCTACTGATAAATGGGTGCTCCTTCCAATGAAGCTCGAGGCAATGTCTGTCTTGGAAAACCTGACTGTATAAACCTCTTTTGCCCAGCTGGCAGGGTCCAGAAATCAGGTTTATTAGTTTGATCACATGACAGGCAGTGCACATACTCTGTTTTTAAAATCTGTGAACCTCTTAGTTACAGTGACTTCAAATTAAAGAAGCATTGCAAAATCTTTGTCTTTTATCTGTAAACAACAACAGATATTGTAGGTTAGAAGAATTAACTTTTTCCTTTGAGGAGAAAGTATGTCAAAATAACCATTCTAGAGTTGGTGCAAGCTTTTCAAAGCCAAGTAACTTGTGCCATACATGTATTATTTTTAACATAGTGTTCCATTCAAATCAGTAAAAAAATCCAATTAAAAAGAATCTGAAATGATTTGGCCATCTGCTGGCAAGTAAACTGTGACTTTTTTTTTAAACCAAACAAATCCAGCCAACCCCCCAAACAAAAAAACCCTCACCACACCAAAAAAACTAACAATAAAATGAAAAAAAACCCAAACATAAAATGTTTCTGCTGTATTCTCTCTAGTGATCTGGATATGACTGTAGCATAGTTTCCAGATACCCCTCTTTTGCCCCTTTCCTAGCTGTGTGTAATGTATGCTGATTATTCTTTATTTTGGGTGTTTTGCCATTTGTTTCTTGTAAGTCATCTTTGCCATTCGCATAGGAAAAACTTGCCAGCATCTTAGTGTTAGGAAAAATAAAAAGGAATAAATGTTCTTTATTTTCCTATGGAGAATTTTCAAGAAAGAATATATATGGTTTTGATTAGCATGCATTTGCACGTCTCCTTAGGACTTTCTGAGAGGATTTTTTTGCTTTAGAAGTGTTTCACTTTGGTTTTTGTTATTCAACTTTAGGAAAAGAGACCTGAGGGGAGATTGTATTACTGCCTTCAGCTGCTTCAAAGGGGAGGGACAGAGCCAGAGTCTTCTCAGTGCTAAGACTAGGACAAGTGGCATTGGGCATGAGTTGCAACACAGCAAACCCTGATTATATACAGGGAGAAAAATTTTCACTGTGAGAGTAGTGAAGCATTGGAAAAGTCTACTTGGAGAGGCTGGGGCACCTCTGTTCTTGGAGATGTTCAGTATTTGACTGGATACTGTCCTGAGCAGCCTGATCGTATTGGAAGTGTTTTGAGTCGTAGTGAGTGAGATGAGCTCCACGAGTCCCTTCCAACCTGACTTATTCTGCCACTCTCTGGTTCCTTTGATTTGGGACTGAAGTCCCTTTGCTTTTTCGAAGGGCAGAGGTTTAATTTTCCTCTGGCTGAATTGCTGGAATAATTATTTTTAATGAATCTAGAATCTGGCTGGAGATTCAGTTATGTCAGATTTCTATCAGTGAAACGAGGCTGGAGTTTCTGCCTCTGAAACAGTTACCAAGGTTCATTTACGTCTAATGCTGTGTACAATTTGCATCACTTGAACAACTTTATTTTCAACACAGTTTATTTCCACTGACCTCTTGCAATTCAGATATTTGCAGATGTTTTGAAGTTGCTGTACAGAAGCTGCATATCGGATGAAAAAGAGAGAAATTTCCTACTGTGGTGCTAATGATTTGTGGAATCCATTACAGTTCTTACTGGAAGGATTGCTTTAGAGTTGCATGTGTGCAAATAGCCCTAGGAGTCATACTAATGAGCTCCAAATTTGCTTGAAGAAATTCTCAGGAGCCTCACGTGTGATTTCTCTGTGGGAGTTTCTATTGAGAGTAAGCCTTCATATGTGATACGCAAATATTGTCAGTAGCGAGGGGCTACCTTCTGCCCCCTTGTAAAGTGGAGCAGCCTTACGTTGCTAACTGCAGCAACCTGCGGAGGCAGAGAAGTCAGGGAGTCTGTAGGTAACCTCACTAACTGTCTGCAGTGGGATGGAGCTGTTGCGGGCTGCGGGGAGGCCAGGAAGGCAGAACTGCCTGGGAGATGGAGGGTTGTATGGGCACGCTGGGCCAGCAGCAGGCGAGGGCAGAGGCGGGCGCAGCTGGGAGGAGGAATAACAGCTTTGATGCTGGACAAAGACACTGTGTTAAAAGACAGGTAAAAGAATAGGGCCAAAAATGGAGCCAAGAAATGAAGATTGGATGAGGCATCCCCTAATTACTATGGGATCTTACTGAAAAGATACTCTATGGTATTGTGATACACAGTATTGGTATACACAAAAGGGCAGATTTAAACTGTGTAATTATAGCTTTCCTTCTGTTTGAGCTTCTAGATTTGCAAGCATAATGTTCTTTTATCACTTTTTCTCTCAGTGTGGCATAAGTAAGTTTTAATGCACCATACGCTGCTAATGGAGAGCTTTTAACATTTTCTCACCTTGAAAAATAGAGCTTTATAAGGAGGTTATTGAAAATAAGGAGGATAAATTCTGCTGGGTAGATGGTGGCATCTTCAGCTTTTACTTATTAAAAACACCTTAAGAAGGATAAAAAAGCGAAATTTGCCATGTTTAATACGGAATCTTTAAAATGTCTCTTTTCACCTATTCAGAATGAAAATGACCCAGATAAATTATGTAAGGGTTCCTAACATGATGGTTCTGGCTCAGCACCATCAAAGTGACATAACTGTGAAAGGTTGTCAATTGGCATTTCTTTGGGTTTTTTGTTTTGTTTTTTTTTTTCTAAAAAAAGCAAAGCTCTGTGTGTAAATTGGGTACTGCAATATATGCAGACTCTGCTTTGATTCTAGACTGAGAATATATTAAGCCCAACGGTTAATATGATATTCTATGTGGAATCTCTTTTTTATTTCTGGATTATATTGCAAATGCAATAAAGTGGTAACTGACCCGAAGCACTGATATTTCTAGTGTTTCCATTTTGTTATCTGTACTTACTTTTGGAACAGAAAACAATGCATGGTAGTAGTCTAGTGTGTGGTCAGAGCACCTGCAACCACAGGACTATACTGCTTGTTCTTCACTGTAGGAGGAGATCTGCAACCAGGACTTGCAGGCAACTGCTGAGAAGAAATCTGTGTCAGCTGCGATTTTCCTTTTTTAGGCGAGAAAGAAAAATAATCAGCTATATTTAGCACACTTCAAAGAAACCACAAAATCTGTCCAAGTAAATACAATATAGTTGGGTGCTTTGCAATGCCATGTCTTGCATCTTCCCAGGATCCCTCTGAATAGAAATATGCAGGAAATGAAGAAGTAAAGCACTCGCTGATATTTATCAAATTGTCTGTGTATAAGCTAAGCATCTGGCAGAATTCTGCATAATTTCCACTTGATAAAAAGTAGCAAAGCTGAAATGTCAGGCCTAATCTCGATTTTATTTATATATGTTGAGGTCAAGCTAGTGTGATTCTGAAAATCTGATGAAAGTTTCCTTTGGTACATGTTGGTATGGGGTCAAGATCAGGCTACTTGCCAAGCTATTGTTCTCCTGCTATGTTTCTTGCTAATTGCAAATTTCATGGTGTCAAACTAGGGGTGCTTATTATTACAACAGGGAACGTTTTGGAGGTTTCTGTTTAGGAAGGGAGACAGAAATTTATCAGGAACTTTCTTGTCTAGAAACACTGAAGTACCTCATTTAGCCACAGTCTTTTATTCCACATTTGTAGTGTGAATACATTTTTGGACCCTGTTCTTAGTTGAAGCTTACAATTGCTACAGCAATAGAGAAGACTTTAACATGACACTGAGAACATACTTTTCTTGAAAATTGCCATTCTTTGACTTTTGGAAATAGAGCCAAGAAGGCCTTCTAAATTATATTTCTTTGTAGTTTGGTTCTTCTGTTTCAGAGTGTGTTGTTAGGTAGTATTTTCTGTTTGTTTGCTTGCATCTTGCAAGCTTTGTATCTACCTTTGAAGAGACCTCCTTCAAGGTCTACTTTCATGTGGTTTATGCTTAGTAACACATTACTTGTATTTGAGCAGATGCAGTTTTTTTTCTTTACAGGTCTTGTAAGTGATACTTTTAGTGAATACCTATCCAGAACAGAGCGGTTGGTACCTCAGTGCTTTGTGGTGCAGCTGTCAGGCTTGTTAAATCTTTTGCTCTTGGCACTATCTAGTATTTCTAGTGGTAGGGCATCCAGGTTTGGTACTGGGTAGCAGGTCCAAGTCTGTTTTTAAGTAGTAGCCACTCTATCCATTTCACTTCCTCCTCCCGATTCTACTACGAGTAGTATTTGCTACTATTCCCGTTTTCGTTCCCAGATGAAGTCCATAAAGCATCATCTGAGTGAAGAGATGTGAATCACTTGGTCCTAAATTGAATCGGCATGAAAACTTGGATTTTATTTTGGGTCTGAGTACTCCTGTTTTTTGTCACTGTTGCTCTGAGTGAATAGTGAAAGGAAGCCCAGCCGTAAGTAGCAGCGGCAGCACGCAGCCTCCGACAGGAGTTGAAGGTGGTTGCCAAACACAGTATGTGTAGTTGGAGTAACATAGGTGTTGTGGTTTGTCAGTTCCTGATTTATCTTCAGCTGGCTTAGAAGCATGCCTGTTAATACAGTTTGCATAGTTCTGTATGAGAGAGACAATTGTTAATAGTGCTAATAGTTAACTGCTTCACTGCTGTATGATATAAAACCTGAGATCATGTCTTGCGTGCATCTTCTTGTGATTTCAGCGATGCAACTTTAGATTGACTTTAATGCTACTTTAGCACAGAGGAATGACGGCGAACCAAGTATGCGTGTAAAAAATGTTGAGGTGGATTTTTATGGTCTTGGAACCTCACAGACTCTCCGCGCTCTCCTGTTTGCATCCTGAGGATTTGAAAACATGAGCTGAATAGGCCCAGTGTGACTTTTCTCTCTCTCTTTGAGGCCGTCGGCTAGGGCCGGGGAAGTCCTGGCAGCGAAGGTCCTGCTTGTTCACCTTCACTAGTGAATTGTTCTACACACCCAGTGTAGAGCATATTGAAAAGGGCAATGCTGTGCTTTATGGTTCTAGCTGTCCTGCACAGAGCTTCCTAGTAAGTGCTATGGGGGCTAGTGAGCCCAGTCTAAGGATCATCCCATTGCTCACCAAAGTATTACTATTTAGAGAATTAACAGTAAATGCCGGAAGGCTCTCCAGCCCCTTACAAGATATTGCAGAACTGTAGGAGAAATACTATCAAAGAGAAAGTTAAGACGACATCTTCTTATATCTATATAAAGCTGGAACTGAGTTTCAGGATAGCAGTAATAACTGGCCCTACCAAAAAATAACACGTCGTGTCTGTCCACCCTGCCTCCCACAATGAATCAACATGTTTAACTGGGAATAAATTCAGTCTGCAATTTTGTGTGAGGATAATACACAGTGTAATTCACAGTGATCATATAATTCATGTAAGAATTTGAGTTTCATGTAAATGACATCTCTTCGAAGATACAGTGAGACTTAAGATCCCAGCTCACCAAGGTATTTCTGGAGAAGCTAACCGCAAAGTTATCTTTTCCCATGCAGTACCCAGAAGCCAAGCTTTCTTTCCATGTCCTCCCATTTGCAAAATGCACGTTGTACTAGCGTGTCAGATGGCATGTGTGGTATTTGCAGGGAAGGCACTTCAGTTCATGAGCTTGTGCTACTCTAATCATTCTTATGGTGATCGCTGGGGTTTTGGAAATGAGGTTATACAGCTTAGTTTTGGAGGAAACCAGGGAGTGCTGGGGATCGAGAGTTATGAGCGGTTGCTAAGAATATCCGATCAGCCGGGATCGCTATGGCAACATGGTTGCCAGGATGAAAAACTTTCACTGCAATCAATCTGAATTCATAAGTACTGTTGTCTACCTATGTTGCAAGGGAAAGTGAATCTAAATTTTCTGATCCAAAGCATATCTTTTATTAAATCATTAAGGATCCATATTCTCTATTTGCTAATTAGTCTAGTACAGAAGGGAAAGAAAGCCTCTGCGTCAAGTCAGAGAGAGCTTAAGAGGCCAAGTCAGAGAGAGCTTAAGAGGCCATGTCAGAGGAAGACATTTACAGAGATAACCATATGAATAATCAGATTGCATTTATGTTGTTCATTGTTTTGATGTTTACATTTTTCATTCTAGGTGATGAGATGAAGTAAGTCTCCCTTGGTTTTGGACCAAGGCTCATTTCTAGCTGCAAATTCCTTCCGGTCCATTTTGCGTTTGGTCTCCTTTATAATGTTGAAATATTTGGATTGTGATCACTTGTGGGGATTACTTAATGAAAATAAGCACAGATGCTCTAAATTTCTGTTATTTTTACTTGAATTTTACTGCTTACCTCGGTTCACTGTTTTTAATGCAATGTAATTTCACAGCCAAAATACGCTTAATGTCTAATGGTCGGTTTGCCAAAGGTTGACTTGCTTTTTTGGTTTCTGATGTTCTGCTTTCTAGGCTAAAGTTAGTCATAGCCAATATTTATTAGTGAGCATCTTAGAGATTAAACGATGACATAACTGGCAAAGCATTTCACATCTTTCAATCGATGCACTTTTCTATTTTATGCCAGTGACCGCAAATTTACTGATGCTTCTGCAGCTCTCATAAACACATAGACGTTGAAGTGATCCTTGGATATCTTTAGTTTGGGGACTGAGTGGATGTGCACAAATTGGAAAGTTTTTTTTCAGGTCAGCTCCAGCCACAGAAGTTCACTTGGTTTATGATACGCATCATATGGATAATAGGAAATCTTATTTTAAAATAAAGAGTCATTTGCATGGAGCTTTAATATTCACCTACCCATGCATAGCCTAAATCCTGTTCTTGGCTTCCAGCAGCTCTGCTCTGATCAGCATTAAAGACCATCATTGCATCGTTGCTTTGAGAAAGGACTCTCAGCTGGGTTAAAACTTAAAATTTACATTACCTGAGAAATTCTAATGTATTATCACTTGTTGTTACCAGGAATTGGCAAATAATTGCTTTAAAAACAAACTAAGCAAAATAAGACCTGTGCTATTTTGATGAAAAAATGCTAGCTTGGTTCTGATTTGGATTCTTAATATAAACTTAGCATACATATTATATGTACAAGCATATATATATTATATTTAATACATGTTATATATTAAAAACCCATAAATTTTTAGGCTGTTAAAATTTAGCATGTTCTTTGCTGGTAGTATTCTATCTGAATACTGTTCATGTTTAAATTCAATTACCAACAATTCCCAAAATTTTTGTTTCAACACATTAGGATTTTCTAAAAAACCACAAACCAAACAAACAGCCCCCCCCCAAAAAAACCACAAACCCCAAACCACCCCACAAAACAAAACACCTTTTAATCAGAAAACCTCAAAGCAATGACGGAGTGAACTCTTCAGCCACACCTACAGTATACCACCTCTATTTCTGCCTCACACCAAGTAGAAATTTTAATTTTCTAAGTAACTTCTTGTCTAGAAATATCCTTTTTGAATTGTAGGTTAGGAATGGGTTGATGGAAATGTGTGCAAGTCGAGTCAAACTCCTCCAGTTTCTCTTATTTACTGGTGTACATCCTCAAAACAAAGGGTGCAGATACATGTCTGATTTGTCATTTTTAGACACTGATTTTCTTACTGTGGTACTGTTTTTACTCCTTGGAGGTAGCCACCTTCCCAAGAAAGACAGATCGATCTGATCTGTCAAGATCTGGTCAGTCAAGTCTGTAGAATGCCCGTGTTCTGACCTCTGAACAAACCAATGAGTTGCACCTAATGTCGTGGTGATACCTTTCTGTGCTAGCTCTCTCTGTTTTTGCTGCCAAGTCAGTCTGTCGTCTTGTGTCAAGCATGAAGAACTGACACTTGTTTAGTCTAAAGAAGTGGTTCAGGGTTTATGGCGGGTGATATTGAAAGCTCTATAGCAAATTACAGTTCAGTATATTGTAACCTTTGGTAAGGAATTGCCTGCAGGCAGTTTCAATGAAAGTACAGGTCAAGACAAAGATTAACTGTAGGCGAACTGCACACTGTAGCAAAGGCTTGAATGAAATTAGCTTATTTACAGGTGACACATGAAAACTGTTGTGTAGGGTTGATGAGAGTGCCATAATTCCTTATCAGGTTTCAGTACCTCAAACTATAACTGAAAACATGGCTTTTAGCCTGAAATTTAAAAGTGTTTTTGTTGGTTCTCTAAAGGTTCTGTGGTGTTTGAGGTATAAAAAAATAGGGTTTAGTACAAGTGGATTTTCTTAGCCTGTTGGCAGGAAAAGTCCCTGAGTTAATGACTTTGCCCTGTCTTAGTTCTGTTGGGTATAATTAGCTTGTTTCAAGCATCCTGTGTTTCAGGAAAAAGAGCAGCATTCTTTTACTGAGGTGGTATTTTTTTTTATTGGCATGTATAGTTATCACTCTAGGAATTAAAGACAGAAATAAGATAGGAACTACTATAATAAAATATATCTTGTCTGAAAGACAGCTGTGCATTATTTGTAATGAAATTTCCATGTTTCTTTTTTCTTTTTCTGTCCTTGTGTATTTTTCTTGTATATACACATCCAACTATTTATACTTAAAACAATTTACAAAACTTGGTTCAAAAGAATTGCTTTAGCCATGTTTCATTATCAGGTAGAGAAGTGAGTATAATATCAGAAAAGACCAACAAAGAGAGATGCAAAAATTTATGTTCTTTTCCATTGATCTCTTCCATTGCAATGTGTGCTGTGCTCAGGTGCTTCCCAAAACTGTTCAAAACACATTTGGTCGGCTTGCAGTTTCTCAGAAGTCACTGCTGGCTTCTGTGTTGTGGAACAATCCGTTACACTTATCCATAGCCAGCTGAAGTCCTATCCTTGTTTCTTTTCTCTGGTTGGTGCCCCGCTCCATTAGTTAAATAGGAAGGTGAACTTAACCCCCAGAAGGAGATTGCCCAAATCCTTGCGTGTTGGCAGAACAGGAGAGGAGAAATGTTGCTCTAAGTATTTCTAGCTTAGTAGGCTTGGCTGTAGAAATACTAAAACAAAGGTGAGAGGGCTCGTGGGAAGAATGTCAGTGAGAGCCTTCAGTTGAAAAATCACTAGCACAACTTATTTGTTCATAACAAACCAAAAATATTTTCCTTAATTTGGTGCTTCCCTCGAAGTCTGCAATATAAGATTTCCCTGCCTAAGGTTAAAAGTGCGCTCGTGTTCTTAAGGCTGTATTGCTGTTGGGTTATGTGTGTTTCTCAAAGCTGACGGGCATGCATGTGAAATAAAAGAAAAAAGAATCACAGGGATATGTATGGAAATATCTTTGGAAAAATATATTATTTATATTCTTTAGTTGTAGAAAACCAAAAAAGACAGGGCTGGTGCAACTACCTGTTTTCCCTTATTAGTTCTGCCAATGTACCTCTGTTCTTATTCACAAATTATTCCTGTCTTCACATTCGAGGCACCTGTTGGACAAAACTTGATGATGAAATTGTATTTTTACTGATATGATGAAATCGCAGTGTTAAAATACTTTCTCTACAGTATATAGAGCTCATTATAGTTTTTCCTTAGAAGCCTTGGCTACAGTTAGGGGGCAAAAAAAAAAGGTATGGTGACTTGTTTGATGGAGAGATGCCCGGGTACATTGTAACATTAATACTGTAGGAGTGGGGAGGGCTTCTGCTGTGTTTTTGGTTCTTCATTAGATGAGTCATTATTAGAAGGTATCCTATCCACCAATTAATAGAGTATAGATTAAACAGTCCCAGAAATTCTTAGTTAACAGTCATTTGTTTTCACTAAAATCCTGAAATTGAAGAAGCAGTGATATAAGCCTTTCAAAGGTTAGAGAATAAAAGGGGATTTTTCCCACCCTCTAATGAAAAGAAGCTTTTGTTAACAAAGGCAGAGCTCGGAGTGTCCTACAGTGTCCAGGAATGGGAACATGCCATTCTTTCCTCTTACTGCTGCTCCTCCACCAGGGTTTGGATTTCAGTAGTTCCTGCTCATGCAGCATGGGCTTGATTTTCCTCACAAACTGCACATGAAATTGCTGCGGATGTTAACAGGAATTGCACGCGTCCTCTAAGAAAAGGGTACGTTGAGGGCCCTGATGGGAGTGTGTCTGTGTCAGTGTTCTAGATGGTGCTCTGTGCGGGGAGAGCACGCAGGACCGGTTTTGTCGCTGCCGTGCTCCTCTTGGAGCACGAGAGCCTGCCTTGCACTGCCATCAGAATTTGTTGTAATTAAACTTGTGAAAACAGTGCCTTTTTTATTAAAAAAAAAACCAAAAACCAAACAAACCACAAAACAAAACCATGGGAAGTTTTTCTAGTGTAAAGGGTATCATTCTGAGTGAGTGTGCTTTCTATTGCCAGAAGTCACAAGGGAACATTTGGTAGTAGCTGACCTATAGCAAACATTTTCTACGGAGTTTCTACGTCAAACAAAAAGCTTTGCTTTATCACACATGCTGTTCATGTATAGGTAAAGGTGGTTAGGTTTTTATCTTAAGGATTTATTAGAGAAATAAAGGTTTAGAGAAGTAAAGGCATACAAAGCAAGCATCCAACAATCCCAAAGGGAGAAAACCAAAAGCATTCATGAAGTTATTATAATAATTAAGAATGGGGCTCTATGTGCTAGGCACTGTACAAATTTAGAACAACAGGCAGTCCTTTTCCTGAAGAATTTACTGCCTAAATGGATGATTCACACACAGGGCAACAGAAGGCCTAGAACAAACAAGCTGCAGGAGGGTTGGTGAACAGTCACAGCATGTTGTTATTATTAAACATATATATACATATAGGCTTCAATTTAGCTAAAAGGGAAATTGCTAAGGGCAAACACATGAAGACAGAATGAGGGGGAGAGGGAAAAAGTTTATGGGGGGAAAAAATAGCACAAAAAATGATACATAGGACAGGAGGAATTAGACAAAATCAAAACACTTTAAATGGCAAATCAAGGGGGGAATTGCAGCAAATGAGGGTACTGTGTTTTGGGAAGAAATATCAAGATAGTTTTCCATCTTCTTGAGAGACGATTGCTGGCTCCTGTAAGCCCTGAGAGCTGCCTCTGTGGCCACTTCTGCTGGATGAATTTGTTTGACTTCAGCTGCCCACTCTTTTCTGGAGTCCACGTTTTCAGAATTCACGGGGCTTTTGAAAACATGGCAGGGGAACAACACAGATTCAAGATTTGCCTTTCTAAGATTCTGCATATTAGTGTGAACCCTAGACACCCCTCACCTCAGCAGACCTCAGGTTTTTCCCTCTGCCCTCAGTACAGCGATACCTGTTGAAAGCATATTTTCTTTCAGGAGTTCTTACATCTGCTGAATTTCTAGATCCCTGGATCCATTCTTCCTAAAATACTTACCTTCTAATCAGCTTGACCTTTGCAGCTGTGGGTAGGGAGACATATCTGGTTTATATATTCTGAAGCACACTATTGATTGGAGAGAACAAAAACAACAAAAAACATTTCTTAAGGGAAAAACTCCTGTTCTAATATAGAGCTGCATGTGGGAGAACTGACTTGTCAGTGTTTTCTGTGTGAATTTGTTCCAGGCCTCTAATAATATCAGTAATATCTCGGTCTTCAATGTGGTTAAACTCCCATGTATTAAGATGAGACAGAAATATGTAATGGTAATATTTTTATTTGTATTTAAGAATCCTTGTCCTTAAGGTGTTCTTGATGAAAGGACTCCATGCTTAATTTTCCTTTTGTGTTGAACACTAGTCCATGACTTTGCTGAGGTCATATAACTTGGGAAACCATGTACTACAGTATGAAAACTGCAGAGGTTGTATTCATCTGTGATCCATTCAATAGACTACACTCAACCACAGGGACTGCTGGGAAAAAAAAAAGTAAATAAAAGCCTTCACCAAGGCAATATATAGTATTGTTATGCTCTGAAACGAACTTCATATTTAAATATACACTTTCTAAAGTGAGCACTTCTACTCCTATGTTATAAGCCATGTGCGAGATGATTGTTTTTTGCCTGCTAATGTTCATGTACAACTGGAATGATGCAGCAGTATGGGTTGAAACCCAAGCTGGTTTTATGTTTTGTGTTTTAAAAATGAAACAAGTTGAATTTTGTATTGAGAAAGAGTGCTTACTATTGGCTTTTCACCATTTTTCATGATAGCTGTTATTTCATTCAGATACGTTATCTAGGTTTCATGCCAATGCCAGCAGTGCAAACATTTAAATGAAACTGAGAAATAAAGAGTTACAAAACTTTCTTCCTGCATTTCTCAGATGTTAATCAAAACACTGAGTGTGTTTCTAACACCACAAGTACTGCAGGGAAGGAAAAAACCCTCATTATTGAGTGAAAAATTAATGAAACCTTTTCTGCTGAAACAAAATCTCTGTGCTTGACATTAACCTTTTTAACTTCTTCATATTTCAGATAAAAATCTCTACCTCTGTATTAAGAATTTGAGAACAGTTGTCAGTATTAGCATCTTGACATTGTTTGTCTACTGTGTTAGGAAGAGAATACCTCATTTGACAGTTACTGAGGTTTATTAGTTCTGTAGGTGCTTGCACGGAATTGTAAGTCATTTTCTTGTACCAGTTTTT
>JANZLQ010000007.1:9039208-9053663 GCA_026212715.1 Elanus axillaris
TCCCATGTAGTAAAAAGCGAGAATGTGTTTGTAGAAATGAAGAGTGAAAAACCTGTGTAAGATAAGATACGTATCTGCTGCAGTAAGAAATTAATCCTGCAGAGAAACTGGTTCTGACTTGCTGCTAGAAACAGAACCAAAAACCTGAATCATGCAGTCAGTAAAAAGATGTCTGGAGTGAGCGTTGCAACTGTTGGACAAGACTGGTGCTACCTGGATGCTTTTTTTATGCTACCATGTAATTAAGGATCCTTTTCATCTGTTGTATGGTTGTTTCCATATTGTGTTGACTATTGTGGTTTAGAGTGTGTTTTAGACCCTTCAAATATAAATTTATGAAATTCATAGTAGGTTCCAAAGTATGGTAGAAGGAAATACTGCTGAGTTTTCTTTCTATGAAAGGCTTATCACAAAGGAAATGAAAACCTATGGCTGCCACTATGTGCATTGATTTGCAAAATAACTACAAACCAGACTGCTTCTCCCGTAGCTAACTGTTCCCAGCTGTTGTTTAACATTCCAAATTTTATGAGTATTTTTGCTGGCAACAGGAAATATTTTTAAGTCTTTGTAGGATAAGACATCAATTTATTTTACATAAAATGTTTTGTTTATCTTTTCTGGTTATTCTGCATGTGGAAATTTTGCATATGTTTCCAAAATGAAAATTTGCAATTACAGTTACAGAGAGTTAAAAATAACCATTTTCCTAACTCTTATATTAGGTCTGATGTTTAAATCAGATTAGGTTTCAAAATCGTCTTTGCTGTTGTAGCTGGTTTTCCAGGAAAGAAACACTGAAGACATTTTATATTCCTTCTGTTCTCATTAAGCATCCTGATCTCAGTGCAGAAGGAAAAGAAGCTCTGTCATAAAAATGCAACAAATCATACCCTAAATGTATATTGCTTTTTTCCATGGAAGTTACCTATTCATATTATAATCCAAATTTATTTGCTCCCTGTTGTCCCATCCTTCAGCTGTGTTCAAATATTTCAGGCTCTTTCTCACCTAATTGCATGTGTGAGTTGCTAATCTACAAGCAAGCATTGCATTTATAACCTATAGTTTATAGACAAAATGTCTTCCTTCAGAGTTTCCTAGATTCACTCTTGGATTCAGTTCAATTCATTAACTTCCTTGTGTTTTATCAATTATGTAGGAAGGTAGAACTGTCTTTGGGTTTATTTGCTTTCTGGTTTTCTTCCTCTCAATTTCATCGGTTTTCTTTGCGCCAGTAGCAGATTTCTTCTTGTGCTTGGACTGACACCAGTATCTTCCACGCTCTTGTCTCAAGGTCAAGCGTATCAGAGGTTCTTGTGGCTGCAGCAGAGCTGTCCCTGTGCCGTAAGGTTCTTAAGGTGGCCTTCTTCCCTCCCAAGCTCCGCTTTCAGTAACTTGCCAAGTTGGACTTTGTACCAGATGGTAACTCTGCTGTTCAATACCACCAGAACTGCAGCAGAACAGTTAATATCCCAAAGTCATGCTTAAAGAAAAGTACCTAGTACTTCACAAGATACAAATTTTTTGTGTTTTTTTAATTGACCAAAATATGGACCATTTACCAAAATACTTCTGGTGAATAGTGTATGTAACCCAAAATGTTCTGGATTTTTTTTTTTTTTTACTTGAAAGCTATTTGTAAATGCACTGAGTTTAGCAAATAGTTTTGGAAGGAGAGAAAAAATTTTGAATGTGAGGCACAAAAATAGGGAACGGAGGTTGCCTTCCCTGCTCTTGAACTAATGTAGAGTTTAGCAGAGGTTTAGCTCTCACTTCTATGGGGAAAGGTATTCTTTTCAGGTGAAGTATGGGTTCAAGTATGGATTTAAACAGCTAACCAAAATTTTGTTTGGAAGAATACTCTAGCCTTTTTCTTCTCAAGTCTGTTTTATTGCTGCTACTGTGGAGTGAAAGGGCTTCTATCACACGAGCAGTAATTTCTGAAAAGTTTTTCAATCCTACTGTCTGAGAATCAACTGAAGTTTTTGTGCTCTCCTCCTCCATTTCCCACAGCAGGTGTCTCAGACCATGAAGATTTTGGACTTTCCTTATGGGCAAATTTATCCCCCATCTTGTTCACATTTGCAAGATGACCTTTGCCTCCAAAGCTTTGTCAGATTAACATTTCTCCAGCACTATATTTGGTTGTGTGTGGTTTTTTTTGTTTTCTTTTTTTTTTTTTAACTGAACTGAGCTCTGGGTGCGTAGCAGAGAAGTCTAACACTCTTCTGGACCCCATGCCCATTTTACACAGCAAGAAAAAGATTTCTCCTGATTGCCAAAATGATCAGATATGGTGAGTTAGGTTTGCTGTGATACATCTGTCTTGAGTATCTGTGTGGGCAGCAATCACACCAACACAGCTTTTGAGGAGAGCATTTATTGAGGGAGACAATGTGAAAGTCATCGCCAGTTGCTGTGAGTGGCGGATCTAGACACCGCTGCCTCCTCAAAGCAGGCTGTTGGGGGGGCCCCACGCCACCCCACGGGCTTGGCTCCAGGGTAAACTGTGTTCCAGAGACTGTCCTTGCTCTTCGCTGCCAGAGTTTCCCTATTGGGGCAGGGAGTTAAAAATAAATGCATTCACTTCTTTATAGGCTTTGGCTTGAGATAGATTTGATCTTAGCATAATTTTTTTGTATATAGTATCTGGGCTCTTCACAGTACAGCATATGAAGGAAAGACCTATTTTAAGGCAGAATAATATATGGTGTAGCCATTTTTTTGGGTTTTTTTTTCTTGCTATTGCTAGAATGATTCATCCTGTTACTCACCGTGGGAGGGTTAATTGCTACATTGTGAGAGAAGTGCCATCTCCTTAAGGTGAATCCAAGAGAGTAGGGCTGCTGCATGCTGGATACTAGTAATTTCTTTAGAGTAAGTGTCAGCTGTAAAACATGTCTCTTCTAGTGTGTTTCAAAAACTGAGCTCTGTATTGAGAAGTATGTTCTGATGTTAAAAGTGATGTTTAAGACTCATCACTGATTTGATTATTAAATGTTATTTACTCGCAAGTTGTTATATAGCATGAGCAACTCCTGCCTGTCTTGTGCGCCTTAGAAAGCCTATGACTGTTTTTTGACAGAAGTGGCAAGGTTATAAAATAAGAAGAAAAATACCAGTCTAGTAAGTATTCATTGTCTCTAGGAATGAACAGCATTTGTTTCTTGCATATTTGAGAATTTTGACCTAAAAGATTTATTGTTTAAAGATGATTAAATGAGGTAGAAGACTATGCAGATCTGATTTTTCATTGGTTTACACTTTATTTTGCAGGATAGGTAAGCTTACAGGCTGATGTATAAGGTTATTTTATAATTGCACCACTCCAGCATGCATTTTAAGATCATCACAGTACAGAAAAACACTTAAATGTGATTAAATGCTTCACTGAATTGAAACTGCACTAAACGTTGTACTTGGCTGAGGACAGAGTTGTAAAAGGGCCATCTGAAACTCCAATTTCTTCCATGAAATTTGCCAGCAGAGCTCAGAGCAGCCTCTGGAACCTGTGGGGTCTTTTTTTGTTGACTGTAGATGCCTGAAGCACAAGAGAGCACTGCCTGTGTCTGTCTGCTACAACGGCAAAAAATCCCATTGCAGCCTGGGCCTGAGTTTGTCTTCAGCCTAGCACTTAAGAGCAAAATTGAGGACTTACTTCTATCTGTGCGCCAAATGTCTTATCTGAACACAAAGAGAACATCTTATAAGTTGTATTTTTTCCTAATATTCTGAAAGCGGTTATTTTAATTTTTTTTTTCCAAAGTACAATACCTATGGGTGAAAACAGGAAGTACTGCTGGCTTTTTAAATGTGTATTTCATTGAGTACAGTTCCAAAGAGAATATTTTCTGACGAGATAGATTTTCAGTAGAAGAATGTCAGATTAATGTGCTGATGTGTTCTTTTCCAGTAACAGAAGAATAAATTCTTTGTTAAATGTTACTCCAGTTTTGTTGCTAAATATATAGACATGCAATTTTTCTCAAAGTTGGAGGAGGTGTTTTTTCACTCAAGGCAAGAAACTGTCCCAGATATTTGACTAACACTTCAAAATGGAACATTGTGGCAGGAAAAAAATGGGGTGCAGGAAGATGCCGGTATAGTTAGGCATAGAATGGCAAGATTTTTAGGGGAAAGCCATCATTCAAGGTCTTGCTGTTTTGTGATGCAGTGATTTCATTGGTTAAGAAAGTGCCAGGATTTTCTCCTGCAGGCATTATTAGCCTTTGGAATTGTGGCTTGGAGAGGGGCTCGTGGTCAGTGCTCAGATGCTTTCAGTCCCACTTACCACAGAGGCTTACACAGTATTACCTCCTTGCTCTTGGGCCCAGAGAAACAAGACTGTGAAATAGCTTGAAGGAATCTTATGTTATAGTAATAATAATCACTAAAACCAAAATCTCATGAAGAGCAGTAAAATCTTATAAAAGATCAGCTGACTTAGCAGAACATCTCCACTGCTGTGCAGAGCTCAGTACTGTAAGTGGCTGCCTTGTGCGTCTGAATCATTTCCTTTGCTCGTGGGTGGGCTCAAACTGCTGTTGTGTCCTGTGCTAATAATGGTCTCTCCAGTTCACAGTATCAGTTTATAATAGGATGTGTCTAGTTATATGCCTGTGACAGCGTGGTGTTTCATGGGGTTGGTGTATGGAGTTGAGCAATTGGATAGAGTAGCTTTGCAGCCAGTTGGCAAGCTCCTAGGGTGTCGGGGATTTGCTCTAGTGATGATTAATAAAAGCCAAAGGAGCTGGTGTCAGTGTTGGGATTAAGTCAGAAGAGCTCGTGGTTCCTCATCTTGCCTGGGGAATACGTATTTTCAGTTAACTCGCTGTTTCTTTTCCTTCTGAAATAATTCTTTCTGGCCCTTTCCTGTTTTGAACAAGGTTCTAATGATGGATTTGATATCATCAAGTGAAAGCTATGTACCTAAGATATGAGATCACTGAAAATGGCAGTGACTGTCAACTTGGAATGTCTCACTGATCTTGTATTATATTTGAGTCCTTACTTTTTTTTTCATATATATATACTTAGAGACTACACTGAAATGAGTTAACTAAGAGTGCAGAGATAGAAGATGCTTTTGTAACCTTTGTTTGGCAGTCGTGGGTATACATCATAATGCAGTCTTCAATTACACATGCTCATAATACTTTTTCCACCAACTCCTGTAACACAAAATAGATGACGTGCATTTAATGAACAGCTAGCTATTCAATAGCTTGTTTCCTTCTCATTGTTCGATTTGTGGCCCCCGGCCTTATTTGCAACATGTTATTCAACATCCCCCCCCCCCCGGAAGATAGAATTATTATTCCCTTGGGGGCTCATCTATAGTGCTCATCAAAGTGGTAACCAGAGTGTTGAAAAATAATTAATTAATTTTCATTGCATTTCTGTTAAGTGAAGAGACACAATTATTCCTATTTAATAAGTGAGAAGCTGAAAGAGAGAAATGATCTTCAAAAGTTTTGATTGTTTGGACCCTTAGTTCAGGAAAACAGGGACTTTTGGTTTTGAGTTAAATGTATTCCATCTCACTGATCCTGGTCATAAACTGTCCTTGTGGCTTTGATTATGCCTGTGAGTTTTTAACCCTTTGAAGAAGCACCTGTCTTGTATTAAGTATAATGCTGGGGACAGAGGTAGCAGCATGTATCTTGCCATCTGGTGTGAAGTTCAGTTGCCCTAGCTGTGAAGCCACCATCCTTGTTCCTAGTCCTAAAGTACCCTAGGCCATGTCTTCTAATTTCTCTTAAAAAGACAAAAACAAACAAACCCCCCAACCCCCCTGCAAATCAGATAAGATGCACTTCTGTATCTCTTGTTGATCCCTTGGTGTAGCCATCTAAGCCCTGACTGAGCCAGGTGGTTCTAGTGAAATAACAGCTATGCAATCATATGATTAGACTGTAGAATGCATTAATAAGGTAGAATTAAGGTTACACGAGTGCAATTGCTATTTACTTTTCCTTACTTCCGGAACAGTAGACAAACATCTGCTCTTTCTTAGTAATAATGGCAGCAGCTTCATGCTCTGTATGTGAGCTACTACACAAATTGTCTGAAGAGTTTCAATACATTTTTTGGTTGTAGGTTGTAGATCTTGATCTCCCCCCCGCCCAGTTTTGGAGGACACTAGGCTTTAAGGAGGCACTGACTTTTCTGTCCATTTCCCCTTTTTCAACCTCACAGTGTAATTTCTCTGCTCCTCCTGTGACCCTGGTGCCATTCCCAGATTCAGTCCTGGTTCCGCTCCCCCGGTGTTGGCAATCCTGTTACCCTTTTTGTGCTTTTTGATCCAAAGCACGTGGATGTAAAATCTTTAATAGCTGTACTCTTTCAGAAGAACATTTTGAGTTCATCTTGAGACAGCATCAAAAAAGCTTTAAATCAGAGGTGGAAGTTTGATCAGAATATTTTACAATAAAATGAAAACAGTGCCTAGTAAGAGAAGGTCGTATATAACTGCTAGGTGTACCTATGATAATTTCAATTTTAGAGGCTCATTTGAGTACCTAGCAAGAAAAAAAAAAACCCTCTTTATTTTGTTACCTTCTGCTGAAAATATGACACATTTCTCTTGCATTTGATGCATGTTAAATGATACAGGATACTGTATTTTATAGAACATGTGACATAAACATTTATTCTAACTTTCCTTTATAACTGATTTCAGATTTCATTTCTGGTAACCTTTGCTTTGCCAGATGAACACAAAAACCTCAACTCCTTTACTCAAAAAAAACCCCCAGAAATTAACAATTGCCCAAAGAATAAAAATTCAAAGCATAAGAGAAGACTGGTTCTAGCTAGAAAGTGTCCATGGTAAGTGTCTGGTTACTATAGCAATCGCCATGGAGCATGTGACCAGCATGGTAATTGCGAGGTACTTAAGAGCCTTTTCTCTTGCATAAGTTTGATGTCTTCTAAACAGAGGTGTTATGCGAGGTCACATACACTCAATTGTAACTACCAGATGGATGGATAATGCAAACAATCAATCTGCAGCTCCCACTGGGCAGAAAATGGTGCATCCAGTTCATAGATTTTAATTTGTTTGATCTACAGCACACTGTAAGTGTGGAGAGGAATTTCTTCTCCCCAGCCTAACATTTTTTAAATCTGTGTTTTGACTAGCAATTTGTATGTGAATCTTTGCTGTGCACATGTTTGTGGAGCACTTCAAACTACGCAGTCGTACCTCTGCAAACTTGGCTGACAATTATAATGCAGATAATGCTAGAAATATTGTATAATCCCAGCAAATAGGAGGTGTTAATACTGAAGGAAAAAGTAAGTTAGCGTTTCATTAAAATGACCAATTGTTTTAAAGTTAATTTTCTTTAGATGTTACTTTGTCTAGTGAGTTTGGTGGCTCGACATTAATAATGCACTCTTTCTAGCAAAAGAAAAAAAAAGATAGTGTCAAATTTGCATACCCCATTACTTTTTAATGGGTATTTCAATAGGTACTCTCAGATTTATTCCAATGTATAGTACTGCTGATTTGACTTTCATCAGTGTTTAAAGGCTGCTGAGAATCCTACTTAAAAAAATCTTAAACGTTGATAGTTTCTTGCCACTTCCACGGAACGACACTTTTCTAGAAGTTAGAAGCAACAAGGAATAGAGGTGAGTAGTTAAATATATACATACACGTATATATTTTAAACACATATGAGTCGTTGACAGTATCAAACTCAGATGTGAAATTTTCACAGTTTGGGAATATTTACCTTTGAAAGAAGAACCTTTTCTGTAATACACATTTTCAGTATTGGTGTGCATCATCAGCTAAGGTATGTTTGGTTGATGAAGAGGGTGCTACACGCTGTTGCTTTACGCCAAGAGCGCACCAGTAGGTACCGTCTTTGTTTCGCAATTTGCTCCCAACAACGGATACTCATCTGGGGAGAGGAGCCCGCCCGCCTGTATTTGCCACAGCAACATCTGCTGTCTTTCTGCTGTGTGGAAACCAGCCGTGGCAGGTGCTTGTGCCGTGCCGGTGCTGGGAGGCTGCGGAGACCCGGGCGGGTGAGCGAGGGCACCTCGGAGGGCGGCGGGCAGAGGGGAGAGGGCTGGCTCCCTTCCCACCGCTGTCCACGGGCCCGGTGCTGAAGTCGGAAACGAGGAGGAAAGTGGAGCGGGGATTTCGTACCCGTTTTCTTTTGCTTGAGTTTGCTTTTCGAACGTGATTTACTGAAAGTATGGAAGTACACTTCAGGTGTAATCCTCGGAAGGTGGCTTTGGAGTTCGTGGATACCTTACAGTCCTGGGAAGACTCATTCAATCGTAGCTATGTAACATAAATCCAGATTCAAGAAAGATCACTTTGTCACACGTTTTAGAAGCAAGCTCTGTAACATTCCAGCAGTTCTTAAACACAACAGGTTATTTTGAATGGAATACTATGACGCACGGTTTGAAGAATCTGCTTATTAGGAGAATAGTCAGAATTGGTGAAACAAACACTGACCCACCTCTGGTCACTGTGCTGTTTGGTGGGGTTGTTTTTGTTTCGTTTTGTGTTTTTGGGGTTTTTTTTTGCCTTTTTTTGTTTGGTTTTTTTTTGTTGCTGTTATTTGTTGGGGTTTTTTTTTTGTTTTTTTTTTTTTTTTTATACTTTGGGTTTTTTTTTGGGTTAAAATTTGGGCTAGAACCTCAACTTTTCTTTTTGTAAAGATTGTTTATCTCTTCCTCTTCCCTGGTTCCATCCTTAACTAGGTATAGTAAAAAAGTAAGACTGAATCCAGAATTTTGCTTAAGGTAGCAAAGGTCTGGAAGCATAGGTCCTGCTCAGCTCCCTTAGTGGAGCCGTCTGGATTCTCAGCAGGTCAGGCACCCACTTGTACTGCATCTCAGGCCTCTTCTCAAGTCATGCTTGTGCTGACTGTTGCTGTGTGTCCTCGGTCAGATACAGGTAGCCACGGGTTTGTGGCCATATGGTTAATCTGCTCAATATCTGTCAGCAGTGGTTATTGACAAGTGGTTAAGCCGTTGGTCTTCGGCTGTAGTTCTTTTTCCATACTGATAATTGGAAGATATGCTGGGGAAAATGAAATAAAATTTATATTAATTACACAGATCTTTTAGTTGTTTCATCCCCTCTGTCTCTGTCAAGAAATGAATCCTTTCATACCAAGGAGCACACACAATTGAGTGAAGAAATTAGGTTGTATCCACTTTGCATTAACAAAATAATAAACGTTGTCTGTGGTTGCCGAGTCAAGTTTTGTATATTAAAAGCCCTGCTTGCTCCTTGCATAAGGATCATCGTTATATTAGAGGGAGATATTTCTTGTGTTTAAATAGTAGTGGTTGGCTAGGCTGGATGAAGTCAACAGTGAAACTGCCCTTGTCTTTATCAGGGCCAGGATTTCACCCAGAATTTTTACACAGAGCAAATTATGGGGGGGGGGATAAAATGTGCCAGATAAGTTAAAAAGGAATAATTTGATTATCTGTTGAGCAGGGTAAAATTATTTTCCTTGGTCTCCTTTTTTTTTCTTTTCTTTTTTCTTGCTTGCACCTTTGTTTCTCTGCTACTGATCCTCTTTGTGCTGTATTCATTGAGGAGGGAACAGTTATACAACAGCATGTAAAAATGCTTATTTCTGTGATATGTGTTATTTAATTTCATCATAAAAATAATTTGTTCAGACTTTTTGGTATAATGAGATAAATGCATACTTTAACTCTTTCCTATAACACTTCGTCGTAATGATTTCAGTGGTAAGCCATAGATAGCTTTTTTGTCCACCTCTGTTTTGCTCTATTGTTCCTCCCTTATCAGGGTGGGACAGATGGCAGCGGAGGGTTCAGCTCAAGGTAACCAGCAGAAACTCCTGTAGGAGCGAGTCGATAAAATCCCACATGATCATCTGTGGCGTGCTGCTGAATAGATACAGAGCACTTACTGCACATGATATTTAGAGGTTGTGCCTTTTTTTTTTTGTATAATGCTAAACATAGAAGCAACTGACAAAATATAGGTGTCACCGTTTTAAGAATTACAATATTTGCAATTACTCAGCTGGAACACCTAAATATTTTAATGCCTTTAACAACTACTAAAAGCAATGCACTCTTTATCATAGCTGCAGAATCAAGGCTCTGTATTTCTGAGGTACTCTGTATCACAGAAGAGTCCAGGTGGGGAGAGGTCTCTTGAGATCATCTAGTCCAATCCCCATCTCAGGTCAGGGTCAGCTAGGGCAGGTTGCTCAGGGCTGTGTCCGGTCAAGTTTTGAGTATTTCTAAGGATTGAGAATTCATAGTCTATATAGGTAATCTGTTCATTTATGTTTAAAAAGTTTTTTCTTATATTTAAATGGAATTTCTTGTATTTCAGTTTGTGCCTCTTGTCTCTTGTCCTGTCAGCGGGCACCACTGGGAAGAGCCTGTCTCAGTCTTTATGCTCTCGCACCAGGTGTTTGTACACAGAAAGACCTAGTTTAACTATAAAATAAGTTTCTCATTTTCATTGTTTGTTGTGATGGTGGGATTTTCAGCATCTTAAATTTAATGGATCTGCTGCTGTTGAATTGAATGGGAACAGAGCTGGCCTTGTAGGAGTGAATTTTTAATTGTGGAAGTAACCAGGAATGATAGCATAAGGAATGACTCCGGAAGAAGAAAAAGATGATTTTCTACTAGGAAAGCATGACTTCTGTGATAGAAAAGTGGAAGCTAGTGACTGCCTGCCTGAGCTAGTTATAAGCCTGATAGCTTACACAGCAGCAGTGATCCAACTGCAGCATCGCAGAGCTCAGTGCAGGCTAGTGTCATCCGCCAACAGTTGTAAAAAGGACCACCTTCTCTGGCTTTGGTTTCTATGCCTACCTGAATGCATTTGGGAGTGAGGGTCCTAGGTCTGGAAAACACCCAAGCAAAACTGTGTAAGGAAGCCCTTCCGATGGACTGCACTTACCAAATTCATTTAATACTGCTGTCGTCACTTTTAATGTACTACAAGAAGCTTCTGGCAATGCTTGCAGAGAGGCAGGCCAGCACTTTGCTGAAGAATTTCCAGGGAGTTGCTTCATGCTTTTGATGCATAACTTTTTTTCAACTCCATTACAGTAAATTTTAGCTGGGGTAAAATCCCCTTCATCAAAGCTGTACGAAGAGAGGTAATCGTATGTTGTTAACCTGAGAGGTTGTTCACGGGAATGCCATTCAAACATTGGGTGGATTAAGGCACTTCAGCTAAGCACCTGGACTTAGCTGTAATGGATACAGGCCTCCAAACAACATAACTGATGGGATATATCCGTGGGAAGTTTCCATGCAGTAATGTAACTGGTCATCTAAACTCTCTTTCGTGGAACCTGCCTGATCATAAATTACTAGCCATTGATCCCGCACCAGCTTCTGTGGGTTGATAGATAAGGGTTGGAAATACAATATCCCTTTTGTAAACTGCTGAGGGGTGATCATATACGTGACTGCAGCCCTCTGTTTCAAGTGAGTTAAAAATTACTTCCTGTGCAATTCCCTATATTAGAAATTTGATTGTCTACTTATTTTGTCAGCTAATAAATTTTGCTTTGTCAAGGAAATGCAATCCACATGCTGTAATCATTTTTTCTAACTGCTTTAAATGAGGAAGAATGCCTTCAGCAGTCTTGAGTATTTAGGACTTACTGGGCTGTTTGGGCATCTATTTGAGACGGCTTGTGTGGTTATTAGACCTGAGCTTGTGCAGTTATTAGACCAATTGTCAGTTCATGCCAGCCATGATTCCCTGGTTGTTTAGGTTAGGTTTCATGCTGGATTTCTGGGATCGTTGGAAATAAAGAGTACTTATGTGTTGTTACTGAGTAAGAGCGTTTGTTTGCTTTGACTACACCTAAAACTGTGTTGCCGAAGGTGAATACCCAGGATGTGGGGACTTGAGCTAAGAGCAGTTAAGGTTAATGAGGCTGTCATCCTTCAGTCAATTTGTAGGTGAGTTTGTGCTGGTTTTGTAGCACTCATCAGTAAGTATTGGAGATACTTGTCACAATAGGCTTTTCCAGTATGTTGTTTGTACCGTACTGTTGGACCGTACACTTGATTTCACAAGGAGTGGTGTGGCAGTGCAACTCTCGCATACTGATAGAAAAAAAGAAAAGATCAGTTGAGTAATGGGCAGCTTCGTGATGGATAGTTATAGGCTGGTTTCTTAACATGAGGGATCCTATTCTGCAGTCTACCTTCCTAGCTAACCATGGCTTAATTCCCTCTGTATTCTTACCCTGGCATGGACTTATGTGAGGATGGAGTACGAAGAACTAGAAAACTTGCATAATGAAATTGAAAATCCTGTAACTGCCTTTCTTGCTTCTTCCTTGCACTTTACAGCCTGCACTTAGCACTGGCTGCCTCCCAGGGGTACTGGCCTTTTGCTACTCATGGTGACTCCCTGTGACTTCATCCTTTCACAAAGCATCGAGCACTAAGGGAAATCTGCTCCTTTGCCTGGCTGTCATGGAGTTCTCCTGCAGTCCTGTTACTTTATTCTTTTCCAGCTTGAAGACCAAAATAAATACAGAATTAAAAATGCAGTAGCAAGTCCTGTCTCTTCTAGGGACAGAGGGACAAATGATGGATTTGGCTGAGAGTGAGATACTGTTGTCTTCATCCCATTTACATCACTGCACCTTCCTCTCTGAGTTTTCAGAACTGTCATGTGTGATTTGGTTTTTTTTCATATTTACGTTCAGAAATATCAGGGTTTTTTTTTTTAATTTTGCAAGAAACATTGTTGTAAGAAGAAAACACACCATACATCGTCACTGCAATCTTCAACAATCTGCCTTAACCCAAGGATCACTTCTTAGTGGGAATAAACAAATAGCAGACAAAGACTGTAAAAGGCTGGGATTTGTATGGAAAAAGGGCTGGGGCAGGGGATGAATTTGTGCAAAATTTGACTAAAATGTGTAAGGGGACATGACCTCTTTCTTTAAAAACAGCATTTGTGTGCAGAGGAGTCTTGTTTGTAAATTAAAAGAATAAGCACATCTTTACAGGTTTTACAAATGATTTCCATGAATGTCTGACGCTGATAACAAATGACTGTTGTACGTCTTCCCCAAAATACTTGCTGTGACTGTGGTTGCAGCTCTAATTATGGCATAACAGATGCAGTGTTGTATAGCACCCGCCTTCTTCAAGATTTGTAGCTCCCTTTACTTTTACATGAGTTATTTCTCTCTTTAGTGTAGAATTTACTACTGCTAGCAGTAACAAAGAAGTCACTCTTAAAGTTAAAAAAAAAAAAAAGGATTTTCAGATTGTTACACTGCTTACATTGTTTTTGTGCTGCAGATGTTGGTTGTGTTAGCAGCCAGCGCGATTGTGGGATTGCGTATTCATGCTTCATTGGGTCCTTTCCACTTTCTCCAGCGTCTCCTCTGCTGAGTAAGCAGTTAAAGTGACTTTTTTCTTTTGTTCCCAGCCTTCGCTACTGTTTGAGAAGGAGGGCAAGTTACTTGGCTGTTTTGTTCAGTTGTAAGTGGTACAGTAATTTTTTTTTTCTTTTTAGTGTATTCACCAGAAGCAACAGAAGAATACATTTGCAATTCTCACATGCATTTACATGTGAATGTTGCTGTGTTGTTCTTTCCAGACAAGGAGGAGGTGATTTATTTTAGTAGTACAAACTATTGCCTTATGCTCTGCCAATCAGACTGCCATTGTCTGTTTATATATTGACAGTCGAGCATCTCTCACAGGGTACCGGCGTGGCCACATGCCTGGCTCGCGTGTGTGGCTTTTGGGAGGAGGAGGGTGTCTGTGTTCGTGAGCAGCACCTCGGGCCGCAGGGCCGTGGGATACCTGGGAAGCGCCGGGTGTTCCTTCCCTGACCCCAGCCAGCCAGGGAGAAGTGCTGAGGCCTTCTCAGGAGCTGTTCTGTCATTTTTGAGGAAGGAGGATACAAGCCTTTCCTAATGGAAATACCTTCTGTTCTGAGCCACTTTCCTCCACCCTGCTCTTTGTTTCTTGGTTCCTTTATTAAAATAAAGCAAACACCAAAGCTCTGCTCAACAAGTGTACGGGGCTCAGGCCAGTCTGGCACGCAGTAGTGGTTCTTTCTGGCAGATGAACTAGAAGCTCCCACTGTGCGTCTTCAAATGAGGCTTTCTCCTGTGAGAGCTCGTCTTGAGAACAGCCGGGGAGACGGGGTCGGGCACCGCTTGCCCAGCGCGGTGGTGGATGCCCCGGGTCCCGGGCCAGGCCCGAGGGGCTCTGGGCGGCCCTGGCCGGTGGAAGCTGTCCCCGCTCGCTGCAGCGGGGGGGACTCGTGGGCCTGTAACGGCCCCTTTCCCCCCCAAACCGGTCCGCGATTCCAACAACGCTTCTCCTTCCTCCCCGCGGGGAGCGGGGGTGCCGGGGTGGGCGGGGGGGAAGCCGGGGCTCTTACCCCCCGGGCTCCGGCAGGGCGCGGCCCTCCGGGGGG
>JANZLQ010000007.1:9054747-9150638 GCA_026212715.1 Elanus axillaris
GGCAGGATGAGGAAGAATTTAATCCATACAAAGTATATTCACTGATGAATTCTTCAGTCCCTTGTTTTGCATAGAATTTGCATTTTAACCAACGTGGTGTATGAGCAAGACAAATTGTTACAAATGGAAATAATCTATAGAGCTGCAAACAGGCACTTACTCGGGGACTTTTGCAAGGGTTTTGACCTGGTGAAGAAAAGCTGTTTTGCAGTAGGTGACACTGTTAGGCCCCATTTTATCACAGAGGGAAGATTCTGTACGTATAACCGTAAGGGCATGAGATAATTCAGTCCAAGAAAGAAAATGAACAAAAACATCCTCACCCCACCCCATTGTGCTTGGAATATTGCCTGGATCTCCACACAGTGGGGGATTTTATATAGCATGTTGGCCTTATATTTAAGCACAGACGAGCAGCAGAGGGAATATCTGCTTCAATTTACCTCTGAATTTGAAAGGTTTATTTGTGGGGGTATTTAAATCCAGATGAGGAACTAAAAATCAAATGATCAAGTGCATACCCAGTGTTTTCATCTGACTGTTAGATAACCTGGGAACAATGTCATACCAGGGGAGAGGTTTTGAAGACCTAGGGAATTGAAGTGGGTGTTTCCATCTCTTCTTTTTTATCCATGTATATGTGGTTTCTTACTTTGCCATTGTTTTCCAGGTAAAGTGCCCCAGAGCCTTTCAAGGTTGAAACACAAGTATACGCCACTGCTGCCAAATGAAAGCTTAGAAAGCATCACTTATATTGAGTCTCCATATTCAGAGTCTTTTAACAGCTGATACCTCTTCATTTTTCAAAAACATAACGAACGTTTGGGTATCTTTTTACAGTCATGTTTTACAACTGGAAAATACTAATTGGGAATTTTCAATTGGCGAATGTAAGCCAAAAAAATCTTAATCGCTCAGATTGCATGCAATAGATGTTGGTGCCTCAGGTCTGGTATTGGATTAGTTCTGCTGAAGCTTTACCCTTAGTGACTTCATGAGGAAATACAGCTTCAGGCTTTTAATATTCATTTTAAATTCTAAGACTAATTTTTGTAAAACCTAAAAACAGATAATTTTTTTAATGAGAAAGAGACACCCTGGCATAGCCAAGAGTATAAGAATTCCACATTGAATTCCTTTGCATTTTGATTAGGTAGGCACAATTTCTTTCGGGAGCAGAGATGAAAGTGCCAGGTGCAGGAGCTCCAAAATCAAAAGTCATGTAGCCTGTTTTCAGGTCCTGAACTGCTTTTGCTGAACGAAGCTGCATTGCGCCATCCAACGTGCCCTCTATCTGTTCTGTGGAAGTTGATCCCTTTTGTGTGGATAATTAAATATTAATTGAGCCAGATGAGTTTGATCTATGTATTGGGAGAGACAGAGAAACGCATCTTGGATACAGCATTCAGCTGGATCTTCTATATTCCAGGAGGGTGTCCTAGCTAGGAAGCAGTGTAGGGTTTTAGCTAATTTTCAGCAGTACCTTAGGGATTTTTTTTATGCACACGCACTTTAAAATGAAAAGGCTTCAGTTTCATCCTAACACAGGATGGGAAAACCTGAAATGTTGGCAATATGGAGAAAAAAACCTACTCACCCCAAACCAGATTTAAGTCTTGTGGTGAAGTTTGTGGCTTTGTGCATTCCAGTGAGTCAGTGGGCTGCCTTAATAGGTTTGTGAATCCAATGGTAGGGTTGTATCCAGTTTCCCTGGGGTATGTTGCCTCCACATGATAACTGGGATATGGTGAAATTTGTGTTCCGGGGAAAAAAATCATGCTAAATTTCTGTGTTTGTCTGGTTCTAGTGTCAGAGAGCATAGGATGTGTTCTGCTGGAGGCAGAAGTGAACAGAACGGCCTTGTTCTGTTGCTGGTGTAACTGCATGGAAGCCCAGTGAGAGCAGATCTTGGTGTGCATTGGTTCTCTCATCTTGTTAGCCGGTGTACCATTCGTGTGGAAGGAATAGCACAGCAAATGAATATGAATTTGTAATACATTAGTTTTTTTGAGGCCTCCTCCTGTATTTTGCCAAGTGTATTGTGAAGTGTCCCAAGTACCAAATTCCTGTAATTCCTCTTAAGGATGTTTTTTATTATAGAGTGTTTCAGATCAAAAATGGCTAGTATCGGTCATCATGTAGGAAATGAAGCATTTTCCTGTATCTAGTACTAAAAGCACTGATGGCAAAGGGGTTTCCAGAAACCGCAGGTTCTTACTCCACTGATCATCAAGCACACACCGTTGGTGAGTCGATACAAAACCAATCCATTTTAGCTCATTGCAGAATTCCAGTCTTTGTCGCTTGTATTGCTCATTATTTAAGAGAAATTAAAAGCTTGGAGTCAAGCTCATATTATAAAAGGCTTGGAGGAAGTTGTAATGCTGATTTAAAGACAAATGAGACTTCTTTCCTAACCTAAGCATCATCTCCTATTTTAAATGTATCTATGGAAGAAATTAAATTGGAAGTATGGGGTGAGGTACTTCCAGTGCAAGTTGTATACTTGCTAATGGAATCATTACGGTGTACAAACTAATGCTTTTAATGAATTTTGATTACTTAAGACTGTTCATCCCATGCACGTGGTAATTGAGACCCATTTTGGAATACAAGCGCAATGTTGGTCACCTGTGCTCAAGAGGAAGAACCCAAATGTACATGAAACACGCACAGAGGGATTGCTAGGAGAGAGCCTGTCTTACGCAAAAAAGTAGGAAGAGCTTGGGTCTAGTGTGCTAAAGCAAAAGGCTTTCTGAGGGGGAAAAGGAAGGGAGACTCTTCAGCAGCCTTCTAATAGGTTTAATGAGGTAAAGAGCCAAGAGAAACTTGATTAATAATTATAGGTGAGATGCAGTTTCTCTAACGTATCGCTGTACTAGATTCAACTGAAGGAGATACCTTTCACTCCCTCGTTCCCGTGTTTTCACCTATGTAATTTACCACGCGGCTTACACAATGGTTTAATTGATGGTAAACGTGGCTATTTAAGTCTTCTAAAAGGTTTGTCTACCTGGTTATTTCACTCTTGCAGCTACCAAATTTAGTGGAAAATTGAATGCCATCAGAAGAAAAATTTGAACCAGTGTCCATCTCTCCTTAAATTCTGTAGGGGGCCTTGTATGACAGCACTTCCAGTCTGCTGGGTGGCGTTTCCTCTAAATTGCCTTCATTTCACACTTGCAAAGTCCAACTTAGCCTTCTCTAGTTGCTGCTGTTTCTCTCGCTATCCCATTATTACTGGTGCCAGACAAATAGCTGTGGCAATGCTGCTCTTTGCTGTACCATTTGATGATCCATCTGAGATGAAATGAGAGTATGTCTCCTCTTCTAGGATCACATTCTCTAGTTTTAGAAGAAAGAAGGTTTTCCTTCAAATAGTGCACAGTAAACTGAACAGGCAGAAAGAGCTAACGAGGAACCCAGTCTTTCATTCAGGACTGGGATACCTAAAGGGCTTTATCACAAAGCAAAAGTGGTAGTTATAAATTAAACCGACTCACTGGTGTTCAGTATTGATAATTTTCCTAGTAACATAGCTTCTGTAAGTCTGGAAGGTTTTAGTTTTCTTTCAGCTGAACCAGTTTTAGAGAACTGGAATTGCCTTGCTTTCACTTGAGTTAATCCAATTTACATGAATGTAAACAAGTAGAGGAATGGTGCTAGAATGTAAACAAGTAGAGGAATGGTGCTAGAATTTGCTCTGGAAAGAAGAGAATAAATGGACAGAAGGACAAACTTATTTTTAGGTCATAGAGGTAAGAGACAGGCTTGTAAAGAGACTGTTAGGGATCTAATCAACCGTATTCTTAAATGTCTGCAGTACATCTCAACATGGTTTGCGCTAGTGTAAATCTGACGCAACTACACTGATAGTCTTGCATTATTGAGATCAGGTTTTGCTTGTTCCCTTTGCCTTTTCTTCCTATCACAAGGCTTCCAGCACGTTTTGTGCCAGGTATGAAACTAACATTATAGCTACAGATGCTTTGATGTGTCTTTTCTTCTCTCCTTCCCTGCCTGTCCTCTCTAGCTTTAGTTGCTATGCGTATTGGTAAAAAAACAAAAATGAGGTGTATTTATCCTGCTATGAGATAAAGTGCCTTATCTCTATGTCACTAGTTGCCACGGAGCAACCATCACTTTTGATGATTGCATCAGCACAACACCCGGTGCCTCTCTCGTGGCAGCCCCGTGGTGGTTGACACTCTGGAGAAATAATTTCCATTTACTTACAGCAATGAAACTGGGAAAATAATGATGGGCAATGTAGCTGAACATCTGGACTACAGCATTTGATGTTGTCATTGTGGTTGTTTTTCTAGCATCGTAAAGTGTGTAAGAGAGAACAAGCGAGCCTGTGACACCAGCCATGCGGCCGAGCCTGGCCTTTCTAGGTCTTTATGTTCTAGTGTAACAGGATCACTTCAAGATTTATTGTGCTCCGTTGTATTGATGGAATAAGCCATGAACAAGTCTTAGAATCGACACAATACTTACAAAGTTACATTTATTCATTGTGGGCTTTGAAGTTAATATATATATACTGCTTTTAAAAATGTTGGTTTTTTTTAATAGAGTAATAGGAAGCTACAAAGGGATGGAGTGAGTGTATTAGCAGATTTGTGCAAGTGCTACATTTCACAGATTAAATAGTGTTAAGATAACAAGGAGGAAATAATCTGGATAAGAGTGGTGGATTTTATACAGAACCGCTTGATGTGTTGAGCCTGCATCCGCCTGCCGCGCAGTCTGGGCTCCTGATTTATCATTTGCAGTTCTTGCTCATTTTCACCAGTGTTTGGCAAACATCAATTGAGTCAGAGAAGCAAGTCCCTTTTTCCCCAGCCAGCTTCCCTTCCTCCCTGCAGGGTGCCTGGGGCTGTCAAGTATCGCACATATTGTATCGCAGTCGTGCATCTCGCAGCCTTGTCACGCGCTCCTGCGGGCCCACAGGGACACAGGCTGAGCTGGGCTTTCAGGCGGCAGCTTGAAGCTGCCTGTCCTGGCTCTCTGGGGACATTGGGGTCCATGCTGGAGGCAGCCACGTGTGCTCTCTCTGCCTCCCCTCCCGCTGGTTATGCTGCAGCACGCGTATGGTGGAAGAGCATCTGGGAGAAGGATTTTAGCAGCAAGATGGGTCAGTGAGAAGGCCTGATACTTATATAAATAATACCCATAGTGAGCGTTCTGGTTGGTCTTCTGTAGGTTTTTTTTTGTTTTGCTTTTAAAAATCTTACCTATTGAGCCAGTGCTGGACCACTTCCCTCTTCAGGCAGTCACCATTCAGCAAGATGCGTACACAAGGCCTGGCTGTTCAGCTGACTTGAGCAGCAGTCTGGGGGTGTATGGGCACCCGCTCTGGTTCTCTGCCTCTCTTGCCTGTCCCTATCAGAGATGCCGTGTTTCATGCAGCTGTGTCCCTGCGTCCACTGGGCATGCTATGTTGTTGTTTTAGATTGCGTTTCTGGCTAGGAAAGTTTTTCCACTCTACAAATTGAGACTGACATATGCGGCACGTAGATATTTAGGCTAGACGTTGGGAACCCTGGAGCTCTGAAATGCAAGGAACAGAGGGAGGCCAAGAAAAGAACACGATGGCTAGGGGCTCTTACATCCTTGTTTAGTTGCAGGAATTAATTATTTCAAAATCTTTCCTAGCTGATTAAGTGGGTTGCTTTTGTCTCGGTGACAGAAATTGCTGAGCTGAAAGTTTGAATTTACTGTTATTATTCCTAAGCTGTGTAGAATTAATTCAGTATTTCCATACTTAGGTTTCAGTAGAAATCTGCTGTACTCTTATTCATTTGGTGTGATCCTAGTCATTTTGCATTTTCTCATTTACTTCCACTTGTTTTCATTGTGCTCTGGCACCAAATAGAGGAAGGGAAAAAATTTTTACAAAGTAGATGGAGGTGGGCCAGTGTTTAAGGCTCCCTCAGAGTAGTTTCTAAAATTGCATGAGAGAGGCAGTGAGTTGCTTCAGGTGACTTTTTTGTAAACTCATACTTGAAAATACATGTAATTAATTTTCAACTTAATCTTTCTCTCTTGTGAGTGGGATTTTGGAGGATGGAAATGCAGTATTGCATCTTTGCCTTTTAAACAAAAAGGCAGTGTATCCTTACAGGCATTGCAAGTCAAATGTGTGGGTATTGATTAGTCTTCCCCAAACCTTCTTGAAATAAAAAGGTTCCTTGAGCACACAGCAGTTTAGGGAGTGAAAGTAGATGCCTACCCATATTATCTTACCTTTTCTGTGGCTGCTTCCACCTACCCTGCAGTTGGGCTACATGCAGGTAATCAATTTGTAACCTACTTCTGTTTTCTCTCAGGTTATCTCACACGCACACACACGCGCGCGCACACACACAAATTTAGTCCATGAATGAAGTGTTCTCTGGAGAGTAGGATCGGCTCCTAAGGAAACGATAAGAGTAAATGGCACTAATTGCAGTTTGAACTGATTTTCTAGGTTAAATAGCATATAGGTTTCTTCCACGGGCTAAGTATTTCAGAAGTGCTTGGCTGCTTTTGTTTCATCCAGTCTTGGGTAGCATGCGTTTATATTATGCTGTAGTACTGGGTCTGAGCAAACAGAGTGTATTGATTTAAATTGGCACCAGGAATGCACAGATTCCTGTGACAATTTAGCTTCACGATCAGTTAAATCTGCTAATTGTTCCACTATTAGGCTTTCTTTATAAGGCAGTGTTTGAAGTATCTGTCAACATAGTTGAGGCAGCAAAGAACATTGGTGATAGCTTTGAAATACATAAATGAAAGCGTGAACTGATGAAGTTGATAAACAATTTGTACCCTTCTATAGAAGATATGATCCTGAACCTTGTTTGTCTCTTACTGTATTAAAAAACTGTGCCGCTTTCCTGTGACTGAAAGATTCTACTAGTCCCTCTTTTTTCAATGTTTTAAATATCTCATACATCTGGCAGCTTTCAATATCTGAGATCAGATGTCAATGTATAAATGTCAAGAAACAGTGGCAGTTATTCATCATGCAAACCCTTAGAAGCCTAATCTGACCGTCCTGGTAGATACATTGCTATGATCCAATCAGAAAATGAATGAATAGGCATGAACAGCAGGAGAAGCAGGCCATGGGTTGTGTATGTGTGCATTTGGGTATGTGTTGTTATGCTGTATCTCAGCCTGTTTGTGCGTGTTTTTTTCCGGTGCATGGCAACTGAACACAGTGGGCCATAGTCTCTGCTGGATGTCAGCGTAGGTTTGTTACAGCCAGCGGGGGCTCTGCCAGCTTTTATCAGCTGAGGATCTGGTCTCTTGTTTCTGTGTACCTATGCAACAGAGCAGAGCGTGGAGAATATCAGAAAACAGAAGTGCTGGAATGGGCGCAGATTTTCCAATCAATCTATGATTCATGCTCATTAGCTTTGAAACACTGAAGAAAGACGCTTTATGAGCTGGCATTTCCATTTGTGCTTTAACTGCTTTACTCACGCTGAAGACAGAGTGATGACTACAGCATTCGCAAAAACAAGTGAGAGAGCAAGATGGGAAATGCATTCTGTGCCTTGTCTAAAGGTCACTGCCCTGCCGAAGACTGACTGCTCCGATTAGAGATCAAGGCTTCCAACTCAGTCGCTGGCACTACTGATACTGTGTTGTTTCGTGTAAAAATGCAAGTTAAATGGATTAAGTGTAGAGCTGAGTTACACGTTTCCTTTGGTGCACTTCAGAGTTGGGAGGAAAGGTGTAAGTATCCTCCCCATGTACCTTGTGCTCCCCACCTGAAAGACAAGCACAGCTTTTGTTGTTGCATTTATTTTTAATTAGCTGCTTCTAATGGTGCAGAAGGTGTTTTCCAAGGAAGCCCTGGCACTTGCAGAGCTTGCCATCAGTGTGACTGGGTTTGCAGGTATAAGTGTGTGGGGGCTTATGGTTAATTATATTTGACGCTGTGTATTTGTACACGCCTCTCTCCACCCTGGTCGTCAGCATAACTGCTTTTTTCACAGCAACATCACCAACAGAAGCAGCAGGCGATGGCTTTCAGTTGTAAAACAGCTGCCATGAACTCATTATGCACTAATGTATACTTTAAGATGCAAGATTGTTCCTTTGCAGTGTAAGCTGACTAAGTGTAGTTGACAGCAATTAGGATAGTGGTGTACAACATGCCGCTCCTAGAAATCATTGTTATAAACCAGTTGCTGCCTCTGAACAGAAGTAATACAGTCTGGCTCATATTTATACAGCAGTTACATGAATGGAATCCCAATTTTTTTTAGTGACTGAATGGAAAAAATCCTGCTGGGAATATCTTCTGCACAGTGTAGCTTCATGCAAATGTAAACCAAATACATTTAATTAAAAAAACAATCACTAAATGAAAGCAGTAAAAACAATTAATGAAAATCACCTTTTAATTGATGTAATTGAAGTGACGAAGATACGGTTACAAACCAGCTGAGTATGAGTTGGAATCAGTGAAACTTTATGCAGCGGGTGTTGATGCTGGTGACCAAAGTTAATGGATCATTCATGTTGGGTAAGTGATGTTTGAACTGGGACCTTTGTTTATTTTCTCCTTCCGTCCTCTTGGGAGGATGATGAATTTTATTTTTTCCCCTGAAGGAGGGAACAAATGGTTAACATTTTTGTGAAACTTTCTGAGAAAGTAGATGTAGTTGATCTCCCTAAAACAGAAGTCCTAGTTCATACAGAAGGAAATCAAACACTTCAGACTGGGTTAGTTTCCAGTCTCCAAAGTCTGTAACACAGTTGTAGCACTTGTAATCTTGTTCAGAAATAAGTTCTGAAACTGATGGGGTTATGGGTTTGTGTTTCTCTGTTCCAAGCCTGAGGCCACAGTTTGACAAGTGGTGTAAGATGGTGTTGCGACCAGTTGAATTGGGCATGGCTTGTCCTTCCTGGGAACCGGAGTAAGAAACCAATCTGGGTTTGAGCTCCCTTCTTTATGTAGAGGAGAGGATGGGAAGGGGTGGAAAGGAGCAACTGGGAGGGGAGAGAAGGTGGAGCTGTTTCTTGTGTGACAGTTTCAGAGCTTGACTAGATCGTTGGAGAGAAAATTCTGGATCTTTTTCACTATTATGTACTTATAAAAAACTTTTATTGGAACAGTATGAAAAGCACATAATTATTTGATGCTTTTTTCTGTCTTAAATGTGATTTGTAGGAATATAAATGAAATGAGAGTGCTATTTACGTTACTGTAATGCATGGTTCAACCAAGTGAGATTGGGCTGCCACTTTAATAACGGTGATATTAATACACAGTAATTTTCTCAAACAGCATTTTTTATCGTTGCAGCTAATGCGCTTTATAGAATAAAATTGGTATTGCTGCCTCGTGCTGTAGTCGGTTGCTTTGCAGTGGTTTGCCCAGGGCAGCCTCAGGTGCAAGTGCCAGAGCAAGGCTGAGAACCCAGAGAGCCTCAGCTGTCCTGCCCCTCTTCCACTGCTAGGGACCAGCTTCAAGGGCCTTTATTCCCAGCCCCACTCCCCCTTTTTAAAGCCCTGCCTCTTCTCTTTGCTCTCCATGCCTTGTACTTTTCACCTGAAGACCCTCTGAGCCCAAAGTCTTTTCTTGGAGGTTACACAAAATGTTTGGGGACTCATTCAGATTGATTTGAATGTTAATATCTTGAGATGGGCCCTGGAAAGCAGACCCTTATCTTAGCTGCATTCAGACAAAACCCACAACTCATTTTTAGAGCCTGAATCAAAGCTTGCTGAAATTAGTGGAAGGATTTCCATTGACTTCAGTAATTTTACTGCCTTAAGTAATTTTGACTGCCTTTTAATGGCTTTGAGGTTCAGCCCATCAGGGATGAGTTGAATCTTTCCTTGTTTGCCCTTGATGTTTATGGCGTGTAGCTACATTAGTAGCTGAATTAGGGCTAATTTTCAATATACTTAGAGCTTGGATTGATAAATTCTGGGGCCAAGTCTTTAATCCTTTTCTGGAAAATTTTTCCTTGTTACTTAGTAAAATTGTCTGGATGGTTTTACTGCAGTAGTAATGACGGTCATTAGTATATATTGATGTTTGTGGAAAACATATAATACCATCAGTCCATTTCCCAGCTTGTGCCATAAAATTCAGCAAACAGATACCTGTAGAAACATACAGATATTTATCTTGCTGAAGCATGTAAATTCACCTTTAAATAGAAAAGCAGTGCTCAGCTGTGTCCTACCTGTATCTCAGCAGTAAGGATTGAGTAAGTCTGTTATGTATCACCTTGAGGTGGTGAAATGTATGGGTGGATTATTTTTTCCAGATGGTATTAAACCATTTTTTTCTGGGGAAGGTTGATTATTTTAACCGCTTTTTTTTTTTTTTTTTTTTTTTTTTTTTTAAAGAACCATACATCAAACAGCAACTCTCACTTCTGACTGCCCATCGTCAATTCTTTTGTATTTCACTATATGCTATTGTCAAGACCCAGGGATATATTTTCCCTGCTTAGTCCATTGTGAGGTGTACCTCAGTGTTCCATCACATGTGGCACTGAAGCATCTTGCTCCTTTTTGAAGGCATTATTAAACTTGCAAGATATGGCAGTAGCGTGATTTTACTGAAGGTTGCTGGAGCTCTGGTTAATGATCGGTGAGAAGAAAGCTGGAATTAGACACCAGCAAGCACATTGATTAAATGAGCCTTTATTTTGCTGGAAATTCAGTTCTTCTGTTGCCTCGTGTAGTATTGTCATCTTAAATATCAGCACTGAGGTCAATATGCGAACAATTAGTTTTTCCAGCAGTGAGGACAGTCTGTATAAATTTGTAAAAAACATTAAGATTACAATGACATGATAGATAACTTCAAGGTTTGTGTGAATGAAATATGAATGGAAATGTATAGGGGTGTGGTGGTAAACACCAGAAACAATTGTGACAAGAAAAGAAGGGTTCAAAGAATAGCCTCTACCGGTAATGCAGCAAAATGGAAAAATGTGCCATTTAAGTCCATGCCAGAAGGACTGTGCTATGAAAAGCCCACTGCAAAGATCACCTGGCCCCAGAAGACCCTGCATCCATTGACTGGAGGACAGCAAAAGAGTTGCTGCAAATCACATCTGCTGCTCCTTCTCCTGTTAGCCCGCCAGAACAGACCTACGTTTTAGACAAAAAAGAGGAAGAACAGGCAACAAGCAGCAATGCTTTGACTTAGATTTATGGGAGCTAAAGTAAGCAGGATTCTTACCACCCTGTGACAAGTGTTTGACACCTCATGAGTATAAAAGATCTCTCCAAAGCTCATTCACTGTCACCAATAAAGAGGAGCTCTAGAGGTGGTGAGAAATGGGTAGCTGCCCTCCCTTGTCCTGTGTTGCAGGTGATGCTGTCCAGACTGCTCTGTATGCTCACCTTGGTGCTTGTGAAGATGCGAGTGTAGGACTGCAAGTGAATGAAATTTGTAAGAAAGTGAGTAGCAGTTGTAAAATGAACTTACTTAAACGTCTTTTAAAATAAGTATCAGGTTCCCCCCTAGTAGCCCGCAGAGTTTTCTTTCACTGGTTTCCTACAAGGCTCCCAGTGTTGCTGGGAATAAGGATGAGGTTTTGGAAAATCAGTCTGTGTGATTGTTTCTAAAATATGGACTGAGGTGCCTGTTTATTGTGCCTGAATTTGCCAATTCTGATGCTACCCTGTTATGTCAGACAAAGCCCCCAGCCTATGAAAGGTTTAGTGTGACTGGTTCGAGGAGTTTGTTTCACACAGTCAGAAGGTGACTTCAGCAGAATTGTTATGCTGTTCTGCATTGCTGAAAGCCTTCATCAGAGTTTTTGGTGTACAAATGTTGCAGTCTTAAGGATAATCTAAAATGTGGTACATAAACGTAGTGCTCCAAGGACAACAGGGAGGGCACATTAATCGTGAGAAGCTTTTGCAACAGCTTCACTTATGACAGAGATTTCATTTTAAGAAAGACAATGAGCTTCTCTCATTACAGGACTAATGTCAAAGCATATGGATGTTATTGGATGCTTGTGCTAATGGAGAATAAGACTTGGGTTTTGTAGCTCTGTGTTGTGGTGTAACCCCACCCAGCAACTAAGCCCCACACTCCCCCCCCCCCCAGCGCCACGTGGGATGGGGGAGAGAATCGGAAGAGTAAAAGCGAGGAAACTTCTGGGTTGAGATAAAGACAGTTTAAGTAGTAATGCAAAAACCGTGCACACAAGCAAAGCAAAACAAGGAGTTCGTTCACTGTTTCCCATCAGCAGTTCCCATGTGCGGCCATCCCCAGGAAAGCAGGGCTCCATCACACGTAACCTTTACTTGGGAAGACAAACGCCGTCACTCTGAACGTCCCCCCTTCTTCCCCCGGCTTTATATGCTGACCATGGCGTCCTACGGTCTGGCATATCCCTGTGGCCAGTTGGGGTCAGCTGTCCCGGCTGGGTGCCCCCCAACTCCTTGTGCCCCCCCCAGCCTCCTCGCTGCTGGAGCAGCCGGTGGGGTGAGGAGCAGAAAAGCCCTTGGCTCTGGGTAAGCACTGCTCAGCGGTAACAAAAACATCCCTGGGTTACCAACGCTGTTTTCAGCACACATCCGAAACAGAGCTCCATGCTAGCTACCGTGAAGAAAATTAACTCTATCCCAGCCCAAACCAGCAGAGTCCGATGTGTTTTCCTGTGACCGGTGTCCAGAATTTCAGTCTCGCGTTGGCTGCGGTTGAGAGTAGCGGGAAGGACAATGCTGTGTGAAGGCAGTTGTTAGCATTAGATGAGTGTGGAGGGGATGAGCTCTAGAGCTGCCCTGGGGCTGCATTTGCAGAGTGAGGTTCTGATGCAGAAGAACCACCAAGAAAATTCTGGGTGTGGAAAACCCTTACAAATAATGGCGGGGATTGTTGGGGGGCAGCAGTACCCAATGTGATTGTAAGGAATGAAAAACTCTCTTAGGCAAATGAATTAGTGTACCAGTAACTTTACTGACAAATGAGTAAATTCCTATTCTGGAGACGATGCTGCCATTTATGAATTTGGCTGTATGCCAAAACTCACTTTACAGTCTTTGCTTTCAGAGCTGCAGAGAGAGTATATGTTTCAGTGTGTTTCAAAAAACTCTCAAGACCTTAGCAGGAAATGTCAGTGTGATCCCTTCCCTCTTTCAAATTTCTTTCTAAAAGCATTGTTTCATTTTTGGTCGCATAAATACAACTATAAATATAAATATTTGTGCTAGTACTCACAGGTATTGCTGAACAAAATTTTAGAGTTTCATTTTAATTACATTTTGTCTTACACACATTTCAGAACAGACATGGAAGAAACATACTTTCTTTACATTGATCTCATTCAGCATCTCTTAAAGTTGACATAAATTTTCAGGTTTGGCTGCAAACTAGGTTCAAATGATTGCTGAAGTCCTTTGTCCACTCCATGTGCAACGTGTCGCTCCATGTAGTGCTCAATGAGGTTTTTTTCTTAGGTTGTTAAATGCCTTCAGTGTATCTGTCTGCTTGAATAAAGAAATATTTCTTCATTGTTCTAAATGAAGAAATGTTTCTCTAGCCTCTGGGAATTTACGAACTGCAGAGGTTTCACAACTGCATTGCTGGCACGTAATAAAATATCAGTGAAATAAAATGGAGACCCACAGAAGAAAGAATTATGGGAAGGTTTTTAGGAAAATAACTTGAAATCCAAAAAGGAATAACTCTTGGAAAAGAACTGCATTTTGTTTCTAAAAAACAAACAGGGTTTTTGTCAGCAACTCTCTGTTCTTTAGACGTCATTTTGAAAATAAGGTTTATTGTCCTCTTTCCTTCATTTCCCCTCTTGATATTTTTAAAGAATATGCCGAAAATCTCTGTCTCGCTTGACTTGGCTGCTAGCCAAGTATTTAGTTCAGAATTTATTCAAGCTTTTGTCCTTGTGCCAGTCACATTGTTACCCCTGTGCAGGTGCTGGGCTTCCTGAGAGCAGGCATAACAGCAGGTGGTAGCGGTCCGGGCATCGGCGACCACACTGCCAAAATTAATGAGCAGCAGCTTCCCCTCTCACCTTTTCAGTCTTTAGTAGAAGAGGTTCCCTTCCCCCCACCTTGTCCCTAGACTTTTATAAGATGACCTTTATAAATGTGAGATCTCTGCTAATTTCCGTGTGTTTGATGCCAGGTGTTGATGTATGCATTTTTATACAGGTCATGAAATTTTATGTCATTGATATAAAGCACACTAGTTGTAAGAAGCTCAGCATTCGTTCTGAGTATGAGAAACATAGATACAACATTTAGACATTATGCTTAATTGTTCTTTAGTGATATTGGTATGTACAGAAACAGCAGTGGAACTACTAGCAGTATTGAGTCACTTGGTTTGTATAATGAACGTGTCTCTGGCAACAGTGTAATGTTAAAGATTTCTTCTTAAAACAAGATGCGGGTGCTTTCCATTTTGCAATAGTTATATTAACAAGGAGGAATTGCCAAGGAGATGGAACAGCGTGATGGCTTTTGTTACTTGAAGTTTCACTCGGTCTCTAAAATCAGGGATTGATCTAATATGATGCTGAGCACTTGCTTTCCTACTGAGAATATGAACTTGTGGATTAGTTTTCAAACATATATTGGGATAAGGGCTTAATTGCCCACATCCCTCTTGGCATGTATATCAGCTGTTCATAGAAAGCAGTGAGCTTCCAGCGGGGAATAAAAGAGTTCTTGGGTTTCAGGGACGTGAGCAAATATGATATTAAAAATGTATGTGCGGTTTCTCTCACCTTTTCAAGGCTTCGGTGTTAACCTTTTATGCAGGACAAATTGCAGACCTCTCTCAGCTGCTAGGGCAGTGCTTCCAGCTACAAATATCTCATTTTGGTTTAGAATATAAAGAAGAAATTAAAAACCAGTGCCTTATGAAATAAATTTTCAGAAGACTTTAGATCTGGGAACTCAAAGCTCTTGTTTCCTTCTGGCAATTAGTGACTGAGAGGGAGCAGGAACCATGTCTGAATTGACCTCTGGACTTGGAAATCAAAATTCCCAGGACTCCAGACAGCCAAAAGAGAGTAGCCTGAAGATAGGAACAGTAGGTGCCTGGGCTGAGTGACAACCATAAGAGATAGGATGGAAATGAGCAAGATTAGCCATTTTTTTGGAGTAGAAATCAATACAAATGGGACTTCTTTGGCAGGGAAATTCCCAGCCAGCTCTGTGTATAACCCCTTTGACTACATATCCAGGTAAAGGACTCAAACCACCTGTGCTTTCATGTTTCCTTTTAATATTTTGGCTGAGTCTGGGTAGAACTCACTTGCCATCTTGGCAATAAGGACTTGGCTGAAGCAGAGGTGCTAGTGAGTTGCATTTGAAGGGAATCTGACAGATAAGGCTGAACCAGAAGACTGATGACTTCCTCGGAGTTTGATATTTGGGAATAATTGCATTCTGATACTAGAAATAGGAACTTGCTGATGAAATCTGCAGGGCTGAGAAGGGTCGAACGTGGGAAGAATGAATAGTGCTCAAGAGGTGTTATAGAAGAGGGATGAAAGGTACTAGTACAAAATACCAGATCATGCAGTTGCAGCCTAATAAAATTTTCTGCTACAGCCTTGGATCTTGATGTTTTGGAAGTCAAAGGTGAGAAGGACCTTGATGCTGTATAGTTGGTTGCAGGATAAAGATGAGCCACAAATTTGGTATAGCCATAAAAAGGCAATTCGATGATAGTGTCAAGTGTAGCCTTTTCAGTAGAGATTGTGAATATCAGTGGTGGTGTACAAAACACTGCTGATATCTCATCTGTAAGAATATGCAAAATTTGATAACCCTTTAATAAAATATCCATAAATCTATCAAATAAGATTTGATAAGACTTTACAAAGATGATCTCAAACTGGAACAGGGCAGAAAAAGCCATGGAGGCGGCTTGGGAAAAGGAGCCTGTTTTGTAAGAGATGAAAACGTTGGCACAGACAGCAAATGGATATACATTTTCTGTGATTCAATTTAGGCCTGACGTTACAGTGCTTGTAACCATTTGAGTAGTGAGCTTTTGGAGGAACTCTCTGCTAAGAGAGTAGGGGCAAGTAAGTTTTCTATTTTAGCATGGAGTTAAATAAATGTGTGGCTAGGAGTGGATGATGTGTTGCTTGCAATATCGGGAGGCTGGACCTGAGGATCAAAGACACCCTGTGTGTGAGAAGTCAGAAATGTTCTGGGAACAAATAGATTAGAGCAGATCTCCCTGACTAGAAGACCTGTTGTACTTTTTGTTGTGGCTGTGTGCAGCTATTGTAGGCAATAGAGTGGTTTTTGGTTTGGTTGGTTGGTTTTTCGTTTGTGTGGTTTTTTTTTTTTTTTTTCCCCCCAGGTTTATCAGGAGACCTAATTCATTCATGTCTGTGGAGTCTGGATAGCATCAAAAGGAAATGTCTTTATAGGTCAGCCACTTGAGATAAAGGCCTTAATCCATGTCATAACCCAATACAGTTGAGGTCGTCTTCATTTCCTACCTTTGCTGATATTTTTGTTTGGCAGGGTATACTTGCCAGTCTGCTTTGCTTTGTTTTGTTTTCTTCAGTCTATCAGAAGTCTTTTAGCAAGAGGTTTGTTGTTTTTTTTAATTCATTTTTTTTCCTCCTTCATTCTGAGGGACAAAGTTACCTGTAGTTCTCCGCCCCACCATGGGTTTTTATGTTGAGGTACACTAGTAGCATTTGAAATACATTCCTATTGCACCGGTCATTTTCTAGGCACAGCAACTACCTAACACTTAGTCCTGCTTCTCTTTGCAAAAAGCCTGTTCAGAAGTACTTTAACAGAGTACTTGTATTTCTGACACAGGTTTGCAAAATCTAATCTTCACAGATCTAAAAAGTGAAGTTCCAATCACTTGTCACTCTGGAAAGTCTGTCTTTAAATTTGTTTTAAAATTATATAGGCTTTCACTCTTTCTGTTTAGTGTTTTACTTCGGATTTTGATATGCAGGAGGGAAAAACTGGGGTGAATAGAAAAATGAAATGAAGCCAGGTTCATTCGGGTAGAGTCCCAACACATACCTGCTGCGTGGCACTCGTGGGTGCTGTGATGCTGGTGGCCGTTGCTTTGTTCTCTGTGCCTGCCACGGCCAGGCCTGCTCCAGAAAATTTCCTTGGAAAAGAGGGATCGTATCATCTGTATTGATCCAAGTGCATGTTTTTCTACATTTGCTATTACATTTCAAGTTGTTTGGACTCACAGTATTCAGAATACTACTGCTTGCTATTTTTCAAAATCCCTTTCTCCTTCTGTTGAGAGGAGGTGGCTGTGTCTGGGGCAGGTCTAGAATTTCAGCTCCTCCATAATGAACGATACGATTTCAGTAGTGTTCAATTAAGTCAGGTAGTGTTTTATTTGATACTCTGCCAAACAGGGCAAATAGCATTTGAATTAATTTGGACTGCTGCTTTAAAAAGGAGGAAGGCTATGAAACAGCGTGATATTTCTTTTGTTATTTGATGAGTAGATGATTTGAAATGTATCTAATTCTCTCTCGGGTTCACTAGTTTTCTTTATTTCTGTATTGCAGCTAGCAAGATGTTATTGTTCAGAGTAGCTTAGGCATGACTTTTAGCTTCTTATCGTCTACTCTGTATTTGCCTTTGTGTATTAATTTGAAACCCTATACATATTTAATTCTCATGGTTTACATTAAAAAAAAAAGTAATTCTTATTTAAAAGGCCTAAGAGAGTTTTCAGAAGGTTTTATATCAGTTTAGCTATATTTATTTAAATATTCCCTGGTAGCTCAGTTGGTACATATTTATGTGTGTACATCACCTCAGAAATGTACTGCTGAGAATGCTGAGAATATTAAGTAAGGGTAACCTGCTAATCACACCAAGTTTAAAGGATATTATGTCACGGAGACTTTTCTTAAATCCCAGGCTGTAATCTTTTAATTCCCTTGGTAAGATGATATTTAAGTGATCTTGCTATGCCATTTTAGCATGAGTAATGGTGTTTTTAAAGTGTATCTTGGAGATAAACTCTATTATTTGATAATGGCTTTCATAGTGAGGTATGAACATGCCGATTTGGGTTGTTATTTGGAGACAAGAAGTGGAGAGATTGACATTGGATAGCTGTAATGAAAGTTACAAATAGGGAAGACCAAGAAACGTTGAGAAGTAATTAACAGCTTTCCTAAAATACCTGTTCAGTGGGGATGGCAGGTGTGTGTGTGTTTTTTTCCTGTAGAAGATTTTGTTCAAGAGATTTCTGCAGCTCACCTACTTTAGGATGTGGTGCCATTTAAAACTATTGTTGTAAAATATGTGCCCGTTACTTCTGCATAACTGTCCAAATTGTGTATCAAGCCTTCTATAAAGGGTGTCAAGAAGGAAGCAACGTCTTCATTTCCAAGGTGAAGAATTCAGTGACAGAGCCTGGGGTCATCATGGCTTAGCAAAATGTCGAGTTTTAGGCTCAGCTTGAAAACATATTGGGGTACACACCTACCTAAGTGCTTTGCTGAATAAGGGCAGAGCAGCTCCAAGCAGAGTTTGTTATAAATTAGCACCACAATCATACAAGAAACTGGTAGCAGCGTTGGATGTGGAGTTCAAACCATGTCAGTTTGATGAGCCTCACTGTGAGTTAATCCCAAGGCTGGTCTTCTTCCAAACTGTATGCTTTTCACAGGGGAAAAGATTTCTAGGAGTTCCATAAAGCTAAAATCATGCCCAAATGTATGACTGTTCCCTAAACCTTGTGGCCAGCAAGCAGAGAGGAACCTCCACTTGGAATGGACAGCCTGGGAAATTTCATTGCCTTGTGTTTGATTTTGGTATCTGTGATGAGCAGGATCAGATCTATTCACCCGCCTCATAGAATAGCTCATAAATTTAGGGCAAAAGCCCTCTCCCACACACCATCAAAGGCTACTGTAATCAACACCTCTCTGATGAAGCCTCGAGGTGCTTGTTTACTCTTAGAACTTGCTGTGGGAATGGCAACATACAACGATGATGTATTTGGTCTCATTTTGCATTGCCCGGACACTGCAAGACGTGTTTTGTTTGCTATCCTGTGACAACTCCTGAGGCATGGGCTGTTGTAGAAGAGAAAACAGAAGAGAAAATGTAATATTTTTCTCTGAATGCTTATTGTGTTGCTTGTGAAAAAAGAACAAAGTTTAGGGTGATAAAATATTCAAGTTAAGGCTTTATGATTACTAACTACTAGGAAGAGCAGTTAAGTAAATAAATCTCAGTGACAGGTATGAAAAATTTATATGGCCCATGGGATGACTTGTCCTTTGTCAAGAAAGACTGTCACTGAACTCAATTAGAATTTTGCCTAATAAAAAAAGACTAAAGGATCAGGTCTAAAATATCTAAGTATTAGCATAATAATGCAAATTTGAAATCCAGTCTAGACATTTTTGTAAAACAACAAATCAGGTTCAGTGAACTTTAGACCATTGCTGTACAGCAAAATTGGCTTCCTCCTCCAAACGTATTTTCAAATATGGTGTCCTCACAAAGCTAAACTGATAGCAGATTTTGAGAGTACTTAACTAGAGAAGCCAAAGAAATATTGGGAAAATAGAGCATCCAAAAGGGAGCAGTTTTAAAATACTTCTGTTGCAGAAATTAGTAAATAATTCAGTAATAGACGATAATAAGTTCTGCAAAGAGTAGTGGTTGTGCAAAGGTAGACATTCAAAGCAAAATTTTCAAGTTCTCTCACAACCAGGTCTCAAAACAACATGCCTCAAAGTCAAGTCTCCTCTTAAAGAATTTTAAGTTTCTTTTGCTTCCCCTATAGCTAGCTACCTGGTTGCACATAATTGTCATCACTGGAGTTCTGTAAAAATTTGCTGGTTTGGATGAGTGGCAACCATGTGGGTTCAACACATTTACATGCATGTATTTCATCGATGTGTGTGTGTGTGCGGTTTTTAACTTGGAAGCATAGTGAGTATGGTGGAGTACTGCTTGCTGCTGACAAAAACATTTATTGCTGTGAACAAGGCATTGTCTTCTTTCTACATATAATAGCATTAAATGCAGAAGGGAAAAGCCAGCAGAAAAAAGCTGCTATGTGATCAGAATGGGCATTGGTGAGCTTTACAATTCAAACCCTTCTTTCTCGGCAACACGGAAAAAGTGCAACTCCAAGGGAAAACAATATTAACTTGCCATTCAGGGAGGTAGTTAAGATGAACAGAGAGCAAGCATTAAAGGGAACCGGTTTGAATGAGAGTTGGAAAACACTTCTGGGAAGAGCAGTGATTTCAAAGCCTGTTATCTCATAGAAAATTCATATGAGTATGGGATTTATAATTATGAAGGATTAATAATTATGAGCAGGACAGGTAGACAGTCTTATATGATGATCCAAATGGAAGTCCTAGTTCCAATACAGAGAAGGGTATTCAGTTCTTATACAACTTTATATAGTTCTGCCTGTGGCTGTTAAGATTATTTTGGCTCTTTGAGATTTATGTGGATTTCTGTCAATGCTGTGTTCAGCACCTCTGAACATTAAGTCTACGGAGCCCTAATTTTTGAAGGGGTGGAAAATAATTTGTCAAGAAGTGCAGTGGAGAGGAGATTCTAAGAGGGTGTACTAGTGTAAGCGGCTACTTACCAGATTCTGCATCTGACATCTTTCTCCAGCGTACAGCATGTGAGATGCACCAACGTCCCCTTGGGTTGGTAGCGGGCTGGAAAGAGAGCTGAAGACCAAATCTGGATGTTGCACCTTACTTTGTATCTTGGGTCTCCATTTCTCCCTCCCTTAATACTATACCATTGTAATGTTAATGTTAAAAGTATAAGTTTGTAGCAGAAGATTTTTGTATATATTCGGTCTTATCTGCAAGTTCTTAAATCCATGTCTTGCTTTCTCTGTCCGGAGGGGACGCTCCCATCTGCTCCGACTGTGGAGCACAGTTAGCCATAGGTCCTATGGATGTTGGATGTCAGTCCTGGCCTTTGTGCTCTTATACAGTGTAGCACGGCTTAAAACATCCTTCACGTTATTATAAAAATGTGTGCTTATATTTTCTCAAATACTGTCTTTAAAAGGATAAAATAGTGATAGTAGGTTACTGCACAAACACTAGCAATTAAATAAAGCTAGAAGATGGCGATTCTTAAAAGCAGACTCCCTTGTGAATTCTAAGCAGTAAATATTTTAGCAAAATATTTATGTAAAGTCATAATTTTTGTTGTTCTAGAAATTACAATTAAATAGCCCTTAAAAGAAGCTCTTCTCCTATGACTAGCTATGCACAGTGCATAACTTTGTTGCATATCAGATCTACTGTGAATTTACAGCCTGGCAGGCAGTCTATCTTGAAAATGAATTTAATTACTGGCCACAGATTACTATTTGCACGGATTTTATTGACCTCGGTTGGAGCTGAAGATGCTCACCTTCAGTTAAGGCAGCGGGTGCGTGCCCTGGCCGGGAGGAACTCTGCCATGCCAGGGCAGGGGCGTATGTGGGGAGGGCTTGTTCCTTTGTTGTTTTGTTTGTATTCCTTACCGTGAGCATTGGCAAAACATCAAATAAACAGTGCTCTTGCCCACACCGGGCTATCAAGCCTTTCAATCCCTCTCCTACAGATTCTGCCGCAGCTGTTTCTTTCCTGCATCGCTGTGAGCTGCTTCATGGGAAATGCTGGATCTGTGGGGCTACTACCCACTGCCTGAGGGTAGCTGGCTGAGGCGTTCTATTTAGCTTTTAAAGAAGCATCTCTCTCAGCTCTGTGGCTTACTAAGATAAATTACAAGGCATTTTAATAACGTGAACAGAATTTGGTGCTCAGTTGGCAAGCAACAAATAATATTGTATAATTTGACTCAATATTTAAAGCTCATTTTTCAGAATAGGAAGACCTACAGTATCGCTAGGCTTTTAAGCACAGTAACACGTTGGGAGCTAATGAACCTCTCTGCAGCTGACTTGTTGACACACAGAAGGTGTAACAAAGGGGGCCGGAGTATGTTAACAAATTGATTGTCCGTTTTTATGCTGCAGGGCAAAAGCCACTTTAAATGGTACCAAAATTCACCTGACAGAAGATGGTAGTTGGTGTGTGAGACACACCAGTCCCCATTTTGCAATCCATGTAAGACAGAACTTCCAATGTTCTGACTGGAAATAAAAGGGGGGAAGACAGAAATGTTAAATTAATTTCTTCCTTTGTCTTATCTAGGATACTTTTTGTGTTGTATGTTAATTTTCTTGAAACAAGTGTCCAAATCAAAGGCAAATCTTTATAACCAAGACGTACACTGCAATTAGCATATCTGCAGCAGGCTTAGAATTTTTTCCTCTGATTATTTTCAGAGGAAGGCTTTTTATGTAAAACTAAGCAATGCTTTTGAAGAGACAAATGGAGTAAGAAGATATGCGTGTTCTGTATTTGTGTTGGAAATATCAACTAATAAAATTGATAGATGACTGCGTAAACACTACCAATTAGAGCAGAAGAATATAAGAAATTTGTATCATGGGGAAGAGTGTCAGTGTAGTGCCGTATTTCTGTATCATCTGTACTGGCAGAAAAACCCAGAAAAACTCCACTGAGATTAGTAGAATTATTGATTGATATGTGATTGTTTTAAAGAAACTTTTTTGTGCAATTTTGCCCAGTTCCGATTTTTTAAGTTTGAACCAGCAGTGGAGAAATAGCTGAGATAGACCTGTAGAAGCTCCTGAGAAATCACCTTATCATCTTCAGTTTTTGGCAGTATGATGAATAGGGCAAATCTGATTCCATCCCCTCATCTTTTAACTGATGGAGCTCCCCACCTATGTTTTACCTTGCAAGTTGCTGAAATTTCTACAGACTCGTAGTCTCTACTGAGGCTCTCGCAGTGGTTTCTGACACTGACCCTGTTCAGCCTTGGATTTGTGCTCATAAATGACATGAGGGATCCCTGTCCAGAAATACAAAACCATGTTCCAGGTAAGCACAACAGGACAATACCAGCTTTCTGAGTGTTATCTTCCATTGCTGCTGCTGCACAGTTTCAGCTGCTTTGAAATATCTTCCTTCAACAGTAGCACAATTTGAGGGCTGTTGTTTTAGCCCACAAAAATCCTCTGTTGTAGGTCTTCATGTTCATTAAGAAGTCCTCGTGGTGTGCAACAGTTGCATCTCTGGTGGATTTATTAATCTTATCCCTTTTGTTTTGTTTACTCAGTTCTGAAATAAAGGTTGGGTGCTAGTTCCCGACAACAAGAACTTTTTTTTGCAAAACTTTCCTTTTGAAATATTTTTAAGCTAGCAGGTTTGTTCTAAATTGCGGTTTTACTGAGCAGGTTAATCCACTCAAGAAGCATGGTTATTTTTTCTGTTCTGTATTTAACTGGTGTTTTGGACTTTGGTGTTTCTAGATAAACAGGACTTTCTGTAGCTAATACAGGGTTATTACCTTTCAAATGATTTGGAGGAATGGTACAGCCCTGCATTTCTCCTATGTGAAAAAAACCTTTGACTTACTTTACTCTCTGAAGGTTCAGGATTTCTATATGTGAGAGCTATGTATGTGGCCGATGAAAGTTTTTTTTTCAATCCAGTATCTCGTCTCTAGCGTTCACGGGTCAGAGATGCATAGCAAAGAATGGTTTTCTCTATTCTACTAGGAAACAGCCTTATTTTTGTAATTTTATCTCCATCTCTTCCATACCAGTTTACTTATGAAGGTCCATTTGAAAGGTCTTATTAAAATAAAACTGCCCCCCTCCCCCGACTGTCATTTCTTTGACATGATCGGTTCTTAACAAATTCACGTTGGCTGCTCCTTATGATCGTTATTCCCTTTATGTCAGGGCTACTCCATTGTTATTGAATTCCTCTGGGTAATTTTGTGAAGGTTATCCAATTTTTCCTGAGATCCAGTCAGCAGGAAGCTGTTGCCAGTTCCAGTTCTGCTGAGCCATGCAGGTGTCATTAAGCCAGCTTTACAGCTGCCTGGGAGGCCAAGTGGGCAATAAGATAGCGCAGGTCTTGCAGAAGTGTGACAGTCACCATGTACTTGAGATTTCAAAGGGCAAAAATGCTTCATAGGTAGGTTAACAGAGCCTTGTTCAAAATCCTTACAACTTGCCTCTTTTTTGAGTATTTTTCTGTGTATCAAAAATGTTGGCTGACCAGTCAGGAACCCTTCCTTCCCTGCTCCTAACCTGAACTTGGTGTGCAAGTCTATTCTTTCTGTTCCAGTAGTCACGTTACTTAAAAATGGAGATAGCAATGGTTGCAGTTAATCAACCATTCTATCTTGCCCTGAGGAGGTCCCTCCACAGCATTTTACCGAGCAGCAAATTGCAGCCTGCCACCAATGGCTTCAAATGCTCCTCTCTAGTTCCGTGGGTCACCTTTCCCCGGGACTAAATGCGGGTATGTAGGCACCTGAATAATATCATAGAAGGCCTTGTGCATAGAAACCTGACTGCTGGCACAGATAATTTCTGAATTCAGGCACAGCGCTGGTTCTGGGAGTTTTTTTTCTTAGTTCTAGGACTTCGGTACGAATCGCTGATGCATACAGGTGAGATGACCAGACTGCCAGTTTTCAAGTTTGGTTAAAGCAAAACTCAACCTTTGGTATATTTTGTTGCTTTTGAATTGTAAATATGATTTCCACAGCTTGGTTAGCAATCTATTTGACTGCTACTGGTATTTATGCTATCTGAAATCAAGACAAATGTAAACAAAAGAAATAAACATTAGTTACAGCTGCTGGTACTGGGCGCACCCAGTTTATCAATGTAAAGAGACTTTGTCCTTAAGACTATTGTCACTCTGTCACCAGTTCCAGTCTCTTGAGATTTTGCCACATCAGTAACACTGCAGGGGATTATAGTAATTAGCCCAGTCTTTCAAAGAAAACTATTCAGCCTCCTGGAACAGCTTGGCCAAATTTTGGATCAGTGATGTTACTACCCCAGAATGGAAGAAGATTACTAAGGTGGTATATCTCTGTTTGTTTTGTAAATGACCAAATCTGTCTGACAGAGGAATGAAATTATATAGAAAGAAACTGTCCTGATTAGCACATTCCTTCTACTTTAGGACCACTTCAAAGAACAGGTCCTCATCAAGCTCTAATCAGCACGATTCCTTTGACTTAGCCAACAGATCCCCATCAGGTGATAATAGAGGGCTGGCCTTTCATGAATGCCTGGTGCAGTGTAATTTTAAAATAAAACAAAAATACGTAATGCCAGTTACAGTAGCTCAGATTGTAATGTTTAAAAACGCATTGCTACTTTGAGGCTAGCTGAAGATACAGCTTCACCTTTGAATAATTTACCTGCTAATTTTATACAAGCTGCAAACTTAATTCTTACTTAATGTGCTTTTAGTGGGAAAAAGAAAGAAGCGGAGACAGTTTAGTAGTCGTAACTTTGATCCTACAGTGGGCTCGCCCCACAGCATATGCACTCCTATGTGTATCACAGTCAGTGCCTGTGTAGCATGGGGTATGGGTTTTTATTTCATGTGTGATATAAGAAATTTAAACTGTACATAAAACTGTACATAAAAGTATGGCAGATTATCCACTGACTGTTGGTATTTCATCTCCTATGTGCTTCCTTCCTAGAGGAGTGGTTCAGGCATCAAAGTGAAGTCGGTTGTCACATCTTGTGTTTCAAATTGTAGTTTAAAGCTGCTTATTTCTGGAAGAAAATCAAATCCTTTAATGTACATTTAGCCTTCATCTGAAACCTGGTGCAGCAAAGCGTGGTTCATCAGAGATTTACGAAGAGTACAGTGGTCTGTATTTCTGCCATTTTGAGATGTGATCTAGTCCAATGTTGTGGGATTTTTCAGAGAAGCACTTGGGCAGCAGGCTGTGGATGAAAACTGAAGGGCTTCAAGAAGCTGTCTGTCAGTAGGTGATGCTTTCCCCCTTGGTAATGCATGCTGCTGCAGGACATTGTTCATACAAGTGGTGAAGAGATGAACAAACCAATTCTGGCCACTTGATGTAATCCCAAGTTTTATGGCTCTCTTGCAAGAGCAGGAGGTGGCTGGCTGGGGGCCAAACAGTTGATCACGCTCTGCTGATCTAACATGCCCCCCCATCGCAGTAGTTTAAGCTACCTTTATACTTTTTGCTGCTCTGCACTGCTGCCGCTTTCTGTGTTCTTGTTTCAGCTACTCAAAACTGCGGGGAAGATTCTTGAGTTGGCAAAGAAGGCAGGGGATGCCTTTGTAAGCAGCTGTAAACACATTAACCTGCAGAAATAGAAACTGGAGGCTAAATGCAAACAGTTTTCTTTTAAAATGATGCTAAAATAGAGATCCACATGAATAATGATAGTCAAGTATTTGGAATGTTATATATATATGTAAACATCTTAACTGTGTGATAAATACAAAAAAAAAAAGCTATATGTTGCCTCTTGAATCTCAGGATGTCTTGGCATGTTTATTGTGTTCTTTTGTACTTGGTTGACTGCATGGGTTGAAATGAGACAGATTTTCATTTATCCTTCGCAGATGGGGATGCCAGCAGTGTAGCACTGAGCAACTGACTCTTTTGCTGTGCTTCATATCTTAAATATCTTGGCAATTAGTAATGTAACACTGACTTTGTAAGTTGTCCTCCGTGAACACAATTTGGCCAAACTCCTGCATACGCAGCTTTGTTAAAATGAAGAGTAAATCTGTTCCTACCAAGCAATCTTTTGTTTGCACTGCAGTATGCAAACAAACCTGCAATTGCTTTGCCCCGTACGCGTTACCTCACCAAAAATGACCCCCTGCTCCAACCCAGAAATAGCTATATTATGGTGGCAAGTAGTTTTGTTCCTTACTCTGGTATCTGTTTGGTAGCTCATTCTGTTGAGTGGTTTCTCTGCTTGGCACTTGTCTCAAACTGGAAGACGTTCTGATGGGGAATAAGGCAGCACTGAGGGCTGCTTTTAGAAAGTGGTGTTTTCAGAAGGTGAATGTGTCTTGTTACCAGTGCCCTGCCTTAGTTCCTAAAATACATCCAAGCAGAGCAGCAGAGCTCATGGTTTATTTTTTAATAGAACGTATACCATCATTGGCTTCTTGCAAACATTAAAAAAAATATTATTAAGATACATGGTTTCTGTAATAATTTTCAAAGTTATTGGAGACAAAACCATTATTGTCCACTATGCATGTTCCTTGCATGGTAATTCTGTGTAAAAGTGTGGGAACAGTGTTTAGTCTTATCTATAGAGATATCCTGAGGCAAATCAAAGTAAAATAACAAAACAAGTGATATCAAAATGGATAACTTGGAGCATGTAAAGCAACCTGCACATGAATAGACTCACAGGTTGTATGGCTGTTTATGCCCCAGTGAAGACTGCTTTGAGGACCTCTGGGTAGTTCTGGAGATTAGTATCCAAATGTAGTTTTTGCCTGGGGATTTTTTTTTCTTCCATCCTTAGGTTCCTTGTTAATTTTGAGTCCAGCCTGGCAATGATTGCTGTTGCTGAAAACGATAGTTTCCTTTGCAGAAAAGTTTCAGGTATTCTCTCTCTCTCTCTCTCTCTCTCTCTCTCTCTCTCTCTCTCTCTTCCCCCCCCCCCCCCTTTCTTTTTTTCCTCCCCATCTGTAAGCAAAGCCAACTTTTTCAGTGGAAAATAAAGATTTTTGTGATCAATGCTAAGATGCCTTATTAGGAGTGTTGTATCGACAAGTCATTTTCCACCTGAAAAAGTTTCAATAGGAATCTTTTATGACGGCAGAGAGATCTTTAAATATGGAGACACTGAAAGTGATCTGAAAAACTCGGGAGTTTCAATCTGAAGTGATTTGGTGATCTTATTCCACACAGTGTGCAAACACCCATCCCAAGCACTAATGCTTCGCTTCTCCCCGGGCACCAGAAGTGTCATAGCTCGGATTGCCTTTCTGGCTTTGTTAGAAGTGTCAGACTTGAGACAAGCTTGCAGAACAGGATAGGAAGCCAATTATTTCAGGTTCAGTTCTGAGAAGCGCTTCTTTCTGTCTGCATTTCGGATACAGAGTTGTCAGTTTGTAGGGCTGCTGGGGCCTTTAACAAGCAGTGAAAACTCTCTAGAATAAAACTATTAATTTGCTGTAACCTTCCTGTTGTGAAGTCTTGGTGCTGGGAAAACTGTGACTATCACATTAAGAGAAGTGACCCCAGTAAAATGGATTGTAGTCAACTGTAAATCGAGCACTTTTGAGTGCGGCAGTTATTTCATACCCACTGAAAACTCCTTTTGTTTTCAGCCCCTCCGGTTGCAGTCCAGGAGACCTCCCAAACACACAGCCCCCATTCAGCAGTGTCTGTGGTGACTTGCAGCCAGCGTCATGTTCTGGGTCGGTTTCTGAGAAGTACAGAGACGCTGCCCTGCAGATTTTGGGGTTTTGGCTGAAGTTCCCAGTGGGGATGTGTACATTTACATAGGAGTTGTTGGTCTGCTAATTTACATACTTGCAAAATATGGATTTGCTAAGAGACCATTAATTTCTTGCTGACATGTGATAATTGTAAAGATTACTGGAAAGAAACCCTTTATTTTAACACTGAAGAAGCACTTTTGTAGTATTGAGAACAGCCCTAGAGTTATTCCACTTCTGCACAGCAGCTTTACTGCACCAAATCTGTCCCAGCTCCTCCCATCTAGTTTCCCACTGCCAGCTTTCAGAGAGAGGGTATTTACCCTTGCAGCAGGGATAAACTGAGCAAAGCCACCATAAAAAAAACCCCAAATCACCACAATAGATGGCTTACTGCAGTGGATTATTAGCATTTGTTATATATATATGCCACCCTTGTTATTGGGGAATTAGTATGGTTAATTGTTGCTAAATGTAATAAATGATTTGAGTAGAGTTCAGAGTAAAGGTTTGGGCAAGGTCTAAAGGTATTTGGCTGCAAGGGCTCTCCCTTTCCACTAGAGTAAGTTATCACACCTGTTATTATTAGATACAACACAAAATTCATGTGGACAACTTTTATACTTATGGAATGTATAAAAGAAGTTAGAACAATTATTTTTTTTAAAGTGTTTTAAGCTGCTGGGTGGTTCTTTCAAAAAGCATACGGTAAGGAGAATGCATGTAGCCTGAAGATGCATGCATTTAATTTTTATTTCTGTTTACCGTTCTCAAAATTGTGTGTGTGTGTGTCTGAGATTTTTTTTTTTTAATTTTGTTACTGACTTAAAGACAAAACTAAAATGACTTGCATACAGTCACAACACAGAGATGCATTGAAATCCTGGAGAAACAGAGTATTGACACTGTTTCTAGAGCCTAATTAGCTGTCACAATGCTGGGCCATGTAATCTATTGCAGTTAGGAAAAATGCTGTCATGGTAAAAATGATTAGTTTAATTTAATTTGCAAAACTGTTTGAAGTCTTACTTTTTTTGTACTGAAGAATTAAGCCATGAGACACCAATGCTAAGGTCACCGAAGTGCATGTAGGTGTACTTGCGTTAATGTTTAAGCTAAATAGGCTTACCCAATGTGTATGTGTGTTAAGAAATGTTTACCATAAGCCAACTATTTTGGGCAGATTCTTTATACCAGGTGAGTGGTATGGCTATGCACTCTGTCAGTACTTGACCTAGCTGCTTTGGGATTGGCTTTAATTCATCTGTATGAGCTCCTGTGTGTCATCAATGACTGTGAAATAGAGTGATCTTCTCACTTCTTGCTGCTTAGACTGAGCTGTCTTTCTTGCACGTGCTCTCCTGGTATACAGAACAATGTTCCCCGGGACTTTCCTTAACACATTGTTCGTTCTTGTGTGGATTCACACAATGCCTTTGCTTAAGCAGGAACATTTTGTTCTGCATTTGGATAACCCTTCTCTTCACCTGTGATGGCTCAGAAGAATTTTTCAGAGAAGTTCCTTGGTAGAAAGAACAGTTTAATATGAACCCACCAGCAGTAGTAAGTTTGTATTGTTATGAGTTTTTTTGCTCATGCTTGGCCCTGTGAAAGCCCTTCTAAAGGAAAATTCAGTAAGTTTTCTCTTTGGTGAAACGTCAGCTTCTAATTTTTCCTTTACAAACACAATTCCTGTTAGCATCAGTGAATATTATAGGGAGATTGTCCAAAGCTGCCTAAGTCAATGGAAGCCTTTCTTCAACTTAGTCGGATTTTAATTTGTAATCATGTAAAAGGGATAAGAAATGCATAATTATAATTTACTAATGCGTTTTAAGAATCTTGTTCCAGCAGGCTTCTGTTGAAATATAATTTAATAGAGCTGGTAAAGCTGCAAGAACTCATTTTTTTCCTGGATTGTGTGCTGGGTCAATTAGAAGTAAGCTGACTTACGTATTGTTGTACTTTATGACAGCTCTGTACCCCAACTGTCTTGTTCTTGAGACTCTTTCCAGGTGGCACTCTTTGATGGATCTTCATCCATCAGAGCTTTTGCAGAATTGGGTATTTCAATCTTCTGTTAGGTCCATGACATGAGGGTAGCGAGCTCCCTGCCATGCACAGCTGTCTACAGGGAATGGAACAGCTTAAGCCTGATAGGACATCCTTCAGAGGTTTCTGTGTTGCTCCACTGCTTTTTTATTCTGCTCAGTGATTATTGAGCAGAGACTTGTAAGGAGAATGGTATAGTTCTGAAAGACATGAGGATGTTGCTATGCTTTCATGATCTTTTATGTAGCAGCTAGGAAGGTACCGGTGATAAATGGTAGCTACTCTTTTGTGTAAAACGGGAGGGATTCATTCAGCATTTTCACAGAATCACAGAAAGTTGAGTTTGGGAGGAACTGCTGGAGATCATCTAGTTGACTCCTTGCTCAAAGCAGAGCACAGTCCAAAGAAAACGTTAACTTTTGACTTAATATAATTTGCCTTCATTATGTCGGTATGAGGACATGGAGGCTATTTACTTATTTCTCCAACAGACCATCACCACCAGCGTGTTCAGTACTTTCTGCATAAAATCTGAGCTGTGGCTATACCCTGCGGCTCGAAAGGCACCAGAGGGAGTAAAGCTGCCACAGCAGTTCTCCGGAGGCGGTGCAGTGCCTCCTTCACTGCCTGCTGTTCAGGGGATCGCTCACCAGATCTCACCTTAACTAAAGAATCATCTTAGCCTTTTCTTTCCCCCTGGAGTCTCTTTCTAAGTGCGCATAGGTGTTTGGTGAACCATGCAGCTTATTTCATATACAGGGATAACTGATGGTCTTGCAACAGTTCCCTCCCAAATTCTTGTCCATTTTTATTTATTGTAGCACTACTGTGCTTTTATGTTTCTAGCACATCTACTGTTACCCATGAATGCTGTTCTCTAATTCTTCCTGTCCCTGGACTCAACTTCGCTTACATATTCAAAAGGGAATCCTTGGATTGAGCTTTTCTATGACATTTAGTGCAGCACTTGATGATACCATCTCCCACATGACCTATTACAGTTCCAGTTTAGATGACATGTCAAGGAAAACGCATAATCACAAGATGGCTAGTATCTAAAGCTTTTTATACTGTGCAGAAGTATCTTCTTAACACAGAAATGACTGTGTTATTGATAAAGCAGTTTTGTGTAGACTATGTTAGAATGAATCTAAGGATTACGTGGGAAATTATCAGGATTTGGGATGCTTGTGTGAAAATCATGGCAGCAAAGTATTTATACTTTTAAAATTTATAGAGTAACATGCTTTACCTTTTAAAGCTTAACAAGTTACTGGCAAATAGGGAACTAAAGCTCTCTAATAGCATTTCAGGTGATTTGTTGACTTGGGGTCGCACTGCTGTATTGTTTACTTGGGTTTGATAGCTACGAGGTTTTTTTTTCAGCCAAGAGGGTTAAAAATTACTTGAAAGCTGTGGTTCTTTCAACAAAAGATGAATTCCAAAACAATCCTCTGGCCACAGAAATCACGGGACGCCAGTTACAACTGATGTCTTCCAGGTAACCGGACTGGTTTTTTTTTTTCTTTTTTAGAATGTGTTCTGGCTCCATATCCCACTCTTTTCAAGCTGATTTACATCTCAATTTTGGTCTTTTTTCTAACAAGACTTTACTGATAACTTACTGTGATTGAGTTGCATCTATTCTTGTGGTTTAGTCATCTAACATCAGTCTTGTATTATCATTGTTTATGAGAATAGTGACAACAGTAGTGTCAACATTTGCGTTTTGAGTAGTGCCTAACAAACTGCCAATCCACAATAAATAATTAGTATTTTTTTAACAATTCCTTGTTGCTTGACCTTGCTTGATGGAGTTTATTCATAATCTGCCTTATATTCAGTTCTGTATGAAATACTTCGCTATCCTCCACATGCCCAATTGAAGTGGGATTGAGCAGTTTAAAAAAGTGCAATGACTGTCATACCTAAAATGATTATTGGTTTTATTTCACTGAGTCCATAGGGTTTTATATGGCACGTGCTTAAGCAGTTGTTTAGCTAGGCTATTTCAGAAAAATCATCAAGACTGCCAAAATTCTTAAATACTTGCCAATGTGTGCTGCTGGACGAGGGGCACCTTTGTATTCTTTATTTTCTGTCAGCTAATTTTGTTTTCTTCATCTGTTGATCAGTGAGCCATATGATATCATAGCCGACCAAATTATAGCGTGAACGTTTTGGCTGATCCTTGATCAAGATCCTCTACTTCTTACTCTGGATAACTACAGAGTTCTGTTAATGCAGTGTGTCCTATTTGCAGTGTTACGGTACTATTGTTCCTTGAATTCTGAATTTTATCCAAGTTTTTTCATATATATACACACATTTTTTTTTTCCCCTCATATGTTCACATATGTCTATGTGTGCATATAGAGAGACGGAGAGACAGAAATGTGCTTCTATGGGTAAAGAAACAAAATAATTTACATAATATTTAAGGCAAGAGAATCCAGGCTGCAAGTACATTTTAAATTGGTATGTATTATACAGGAAGTTTACCAAGACTTGCGTGGCTTCTGTCAGGAAAAAAAAAGTTCTGTGTTGTTATTCAGTATCAATGAAACAATTTGTTTTGTGATACTATAAAAAGTACAGTTACATGGAAGCTCAGACTATTTATGAGAAAGAAGGCAAAACAAAGGGAGAGAAGAAATGTAGACAGTTTATTATTCTGTATATATGTTACAGTAAGTACCTTAATGTTCTGAATGGCATTGGACAAAAGGGAAACCCCACTTTCTTCCCCCTACTTGCTGGAGATGAAGGGAAAAAAAGAGCATGGTGGGAAGTGGAGGTTTGTGCTAAAAAAATTAATCTGCATGGTGTTAGGTGCCTGGAACTTCAGTTTCTGTTTTTATCTGTGTGCATTAATATAATAACACATCTGCTGTCAGATAACTGTTTCTTACTTTTGTAGACATGTTTATCTGCTTAAGTTATCAGAGTCCTTGGCAAAACCACAAAGAGTGTATCGTTCTGCACATTTTTACAGAATTTCAATATGTTTTGCCTGAAGAAAAATAGAAAATGAGCAGATGAGCCAGAAATATCCTGCAAGTGTCTGTTCCCTCTCCAGCTTCTGGACCACAGTCCCTCCACACTGTGTTTATACTTTGTACTATGCCAGTGTTTGCTGTGAGAGGCAGATTTGCAGAATTTGTACGAGTGCTGCGTATTGATTTAGCAAAGCACTTGTTACGCAGGTCCTTTCAGAAAGTCAGTTTGGAAATCCTGCAAACCTCATTCAGCTCGTCCAATGTCAATCCAACAGCATGCAGGAGGATGCGTTTTGCCCAACTTCTGGGTTTCTGCACGCAGAATTACAGGCTCTGTTGCTATGGAGACTGGGGCTGGCTGCACTAACAATCCTCGCTAACTGGCATTAATGATGCCGTGTAATCAGGGGCAGGGAATGGACACGCCAGCCGGAACTGAGGCCCATCGCTGATCTCTGCTGAACCCATCTGCTGGTATCGACCGCGTCAAGTGAAGCGTGTCCTTGGCTCACATGCTCCTGCCTTTTGTCGACGTGTTTGCACGCTGCAGTAGCTGTGGCAGCGGCTCTGCAGGTCCCCAGGTGCCCCCACTGGAAATCGTGGGTATGCTGTGCAACACTGTGCACTGTGGCCTGCTGCTGCTGGGAAGAGGGAAGGTATTTGAACTCAGGAAGGATGAACCTGAGCAGGCTTGCTGCCGAGCTGTCTTGATTTTCTACCAAGTACCAACCAAGCGCGGCCTGGAGGTGGATCCGTCAAAAGCCCGATGGGGGCGATCGGGCAGGGGATGTCCCTGGGTGGAATGGGGCTAGAATAAGGTGTACGGGGAAGTACTGCTGTGTGGCAAGGCTAAGGCATTGAACAAGAGGTAAGATGATACTGGCTGCCAAAAGGCATAAGGAGACGTCAGTAGATGACCCTTTAGTCCAGGAGCTTGTTTGGAAGGCAGGGAACAAAACTGTCATTAGGTACAGTGCTTGCTGATGGGTGATTTTTGCTTGCGAGTTCAGAAGTACTAAGAGGCACAGAGGAGCTTCAAGAGACTTGCTTGCTGCCAAACATATGCATAAGGAGAGGCCTAAATTAGGGAGGTTTACATAGGATACGTGTCACGTATCTAATGTTGGGAATGTTAAAATTTCCCCACTGTTTGGATCAAGAAGATCCCTTCCTATGGAGATAACCAGCTGTTAATTAGGGGACATCGTCTTCATCAGTGTATGTACTCTGTACTTATATCACAGTGTGTAATGGATTATCAGAGGACTCAAAAAAAATTTTGACCTCTGTAATTTGTCCCTACTCTCTGAATATGCAAGGTTAAAGCCTTGTACAATTCTTGAAAAATATAAGCTCTTGCCATACAGATTCATTATTCCCTTTCTGCAAGTTTTTTTTAACTGTCTCGTCAAAGGCACGTTCTGTATTTCAGCAGTGCTTGTGTATCTGTGTACATGGGCAAATGGTAATGCTGCTAATGCTGGCTAGCATTACGGTAGCCTGACACTTGATGTTTCAGGTGTGATAGTGTTCCTAAGCATTCAGATATTCCCAAATGCAAGACTGGACAATTCTGCATAAAGATTAACAAGTGCCAGAAATAAGGTGTGTGTGTGTTCTCAGATAGAGGTTTCTGGTGACAGTTGTGCGCTGTTTTTCCATAATACCTTTGATTTATTCAGGGTATGGGTTAGACCCAAGTTACACGTGAATCAGAGTTTAATAATCAGGGGAGGGCAGTGATCTTGCTTGGGTTGTGTTAGAAATGGGATCTTTGTGCTAAGACGTGGGGTCACGGGGAAGAGAGGAGAGCTGACCATCTTGGAAATTGTGTGCTGCTCTGGAGATGCGGGTTCTGACTTTCTTCTTCTCGGAGGCCCTGCGTGATGTTGCTTACATCAGAAAACTCAGGTTTTCAAGGGCTGCCAGCAGTTACGTGTTCCCTCCTTTTATTTGACAGCTTGACTTGTGATTCATGGTCTACCTGTAGAAATATCAAGCACCCATTATAGCAAATGAAGCCAATAGAAATGTCACTTTTGAATTACAAATCCTACATGTAATGTGTATGTCCTGAAAAATAAGATGTAAAGCGTTCTGGTGGGTGCCAGCCAAAATTAGAGGATACGTTTGGCCTTGTAAATTGAAGATTAAGTGCCTTTCATTTCACAAAGCTATTCTTGAAAAGAAATGTATTGGTACTTATTAGAGTTATAAATATAACAGAGAACTACAGAAAGGCCTATGAAGAAATTAATAATTTCATCTTCAGAAATCAGGTTTATCATGCAGAATAAATGTCCTTCTGCCACCCATTGAGCATCAAGGGGAAAATAAGTGCTCAAAGCTTTGTTTCTGAAGTGTGTGCTGCCTGGCCTGCTCACTGGAAGAGGCAGAGGTCTCATGAATATATAGTATGTGATCCTTAATTACCACCTATCTCACAGTGCATGCACATAAGGTGGTTGAATAAAGATTATTGTTGTAATTAGGAAATTTTTAGGTTTTTAAGTGCTTGTCTTTGCAACGTAAGTGATCTTACAGTACACGCGCACATTGGGCTAGAGGACAGATGCGAAAAATGTCAGTTAGAACATTGTAACGCATTCTTTACAAAATTTGGTAGCCTGGCTTTCAGACTTCCCATTCTGTTAATGCCTGAATTAGTCTAGATAGGTGGAATACATACGGCAGAAGGAATTGTTATTAACAGCAAGCTCTTCTAGCAGTGCCCTTCTCAATAAAAAGGTGCACATGGAATCTGGATCTGCCATTCATCAGGATTTTTGTCACGCAGTTGACTCTCTGCGCTCGCTGAAAGGGTCCCGAGAAAGAACAGCAAAGAGCAGCTCTCAGGAGTCTTGTCAAGGAGCCTCATCGCTCTTGTTTTTTTGCAGTGAACACTCGGTGTTCAGCTCCCAGAGCTCTGGGGTTATTTTCCCATTTGAGCCTGTAATGATGCAGCGATCACACAAGAAAAATGGCTGTAGGCGTGACTCTGTGCTCCCTAAAATTAATAGGATTTTGCATCGTTTCCCGTCTGATACCATTTTCTTCCACAGCCCCCTCACGCTTCTCCTAGGCTACCAGCTGCATCTTCCCCCACACGTCTCACCTTTGTTGCATTTCTATTGTGGCGCTAGGTTAAGTACATATTAGGCAGTTTAAGATGCTGTAGGATGTGAGACTGTACGTAGAATACTGCCAAACACATTTTTGTTTCTATTGCAGAAGTCCCTGCTTTTCCCAGCATAGGAACAGGTTAAAACTGCAACAGGAAATGAATTGGAGAGAAGAAACTAAAGGGCAGAATACCAATAATCAGATTTCTTGTACTCTCCTGTACAAAGTGGCGGCTGAAGTGACTATTCCTGCACACATGTGCACTTTGATGCGTGATTAATTCAGAAATAGTCCCCTTATACATGACTATGCAGCAGCAGCAAATCTAAGATCATACAAAGCAAAAGACAGCAGGAGTCTTTTCAAAGGTTACTGCAGTTTCTTCTCTATCCTCACTGGGCACTGTTTCCTCTCCGACTGTAGGAGATGATGAGGTTGTGGAAAACACCATTCTCCGAGGCACCTGTGTTGATAGCTAAATGTAATAATATATTTGCATTTGAAAGTGGAAGTTTTGTCCTTCCTCTGTGTTAAAAGACAGCATTAAATACCAAATACATTTCTGCTGATGGTAGGCGAGAAACCCGGTGCTGTTCTCTCTCGTGGAAACTCTCGAGTTTAATGCTCTTGTGAGTATTATGTGCAGAGTTACACCATAGGTTGTGTGATGTAACCTCCTCAATACGTCAGTATTAAACCACAACACAGCAGCAAATTTGGAGAAATGAGAAAGGTACCGTGGTGCAAAAAGGCCGGAGGCACTCTGCTCTTTCCTCGGTGGTACAGAGGGTGGTGAAAACAGAGCGATTGATTAATCTTAAATGCGATATAAAGTCTCATGTGTCAAGGTCATATGGCCTAGTCGTGTTTGTGAGCATCTGTTAGACTAAAATTAACACTGGGTTAATTTAAGGGATGGCTGCGATGAGCAGCATGCCGAGTTGCGTGCCACTATTTGTGCTTGTTGCAGTGTAAAACCTTTAGAAAGAAAACGCAGCCGGGGAGCCCTGAGCGGCCGCTGCCGGGGCGAGCTCAGGCCCCGGGTGGTGAGACCAGCACCATCCTGCTGCCAGGAGGTCAGCGCATTGCCCACAGGGTGTCCTTAGATCCGCGTCTTTAAAATACCTTGGGTGTCATCATCGAGCCCTCAGTTTCAGGGCCGGCTTTCTGCGAGGAGGAGCTCGGGGAGGTTTGCGGGTTAGTTTTCCTCTCCCTGCTTGCTTCAGGGTGGGAGGCAAGAGCGGAGAGCCTTGGCTGGGAGCACCCGCCTGCCAGGGTTAGGGCCGGAGAGCGACGGGGTCACAGCAGCTGTGGCAATCGCTGCGGGCACACAGTCGCCATTTTGGTGCCCCGGCCCAGACGCTCCGGAGGAGACCTTCCCCAAGAGAAGGGTAAAATTAGTAAACAAGTAGTTTACTTCTTATCTCGAGCCGTAAAACCCGGTTGCCCAGCGGAGCACTTTTCCTCCTAAACTGTAGTCAGCTGTGAACGGTATCGGAGCCGGCTAACAGGGGGGACGGCGGGCGGGAAGGCCGGCTGGCGCCCCGAGGGCCGGCCCGTCTCCTCGGCCTGCTCTGCCCGCGGGCGTCCCGCGGCGGGGCCGGGCACGGCGGGGCAGGAGTGCCACCGTGCGGTGCGCAGCCGGAGCTGGCAAAAAGAGTTGGGAGTTATTGCCGGTAAAAATGGCTGCGGGTGGGGGGAAACAAGCAGGCAAGCGTTGAAGCAAACCGGTCTTCCCCCTTCCCAGGCTCGGGAGCGGCGCCGTGTGACAGGCAGTGCGTAGCGGTTCCTCTCTGATTCAAAACCACACGTAACAGACTGTTAGAGCTGGTAAGACTGTAAGAGCGCTTCAAAATCTAAACCTCCTTATCCTAAGACGCAGACCTAGTATTGCTGTGTAAAGTGCAACAGTTAGTACGGAATTGCTATAGATAGCGAACACTGTTCTCTGCTGGCTCGCCACACCCCTCTGCATCTCTTTTTCAGTTTTAGTAATAATTCTACAAAGTTACGTACATGCCGGGATGATGCAAATGATAAAGCTTGCTGTTTTCTAAACCCAGCTCGGGGTGCAAACTTCTAGGGGGAGAGACAGGGAACACCCAGGATATGCTTCTGCAATTCTAGTTCTCGCAAAAACTCCATTTACCCAGGTAAACCATTCCTCCTCACAAACCTCACCTCCTGAGGGTGCGCAAGTTCTCTCTGAGCTGTGGAAAGACAGAGGTGAAGCTTGCTTTTCCAGGACCAAAGCCCACTTGGAAACTATTGTTTAGCTCAGTAGAGACAAGTGTGGATCTGAGACTAGAATTTTCTTAGCTAGTGAACTTCATATACCCCTTGTACCTGCTTGAAACTGAGATGCTGTCTTCTGCCTGGGGGGTCCTTTTTTGTCTTGATACGAATGCAGCGCATCAAAGGGGGACTTGAGTATTATTGTGAGCTAGACAGAAGAATGCTCAATGGCTCTGAAATGTCTGAGAACAGAATTGCCCTTGTTTAAGTTCACAGTAGTGCTTTTCTCTGAACCTAGACTTTGTTTAACCTCCCCGAATTAAAAAGTATTTAGAATCTTTGGATCCTGTAGGATCTCAACCTGCTAGTAATAGAGGAACACAGCATAGTACTGCAGCATAGGCTGCACTTGCGTGCTTGCTGTTGTTTTCAATATTGTTCGCTGTTAGCCAAACACAAATTTCAGTCCCAGCTGATGAATTAAAGACCGATTTTTACTAAGAAAGCCCTTTGCTGTGCGTCCTGGTGTCCTCAAAGAAAAGAGATGACAACTGAAGGAGTGGAAGGGGCTGGTAAATCCTCCTTGCTGGCTGGTTGCAGTTATGGAGAGGTGAATCCTAGAGATTTTATTGCTTTATTTACGTTTGCAAATGCTTCCTTCAGTACGGAAAAGATGATGTCTCAGGATACCTCTGCATTGTGCAGTGGTGGACAATGCAGTGACCTTCAAGCCAGCACCAACAGAGACAAGATAAGCATGTCAGCACAAGGCTACAAATTAGCCCAGCTAAAAGATGGGGCACAACGTGCTGATGTGCCTTTCCTGCTTTCATGCCTGAGCAGCGTGCTCTACCATGCAGATGTGTTGGCTGACTCAGTACTTCGACAGTGTGCTCCATTGCATGGGGGTCGAGTGCCCATTGAAAGGCTGGTGGCTAAGGCTCTACTTGGAGATTTTTGACTCAGAGAGGTTTCAGAAGTCCCATATGAATGTATTAGTGCCTGACTAGTCTGTTCTTCTTTTTGGAGCTGTTCTACTTTACATAGATAATAGTGTTTTAATTGGGCCATTCGTTCACTGAGGTGATAGGACACCTGGGATTTTGAATCTAGGTTTCTCACATCCCCAGTGAAGTGCTAAATGTTAGCTAGTGTTTGTCTGTGCTCTCTCTCACTGGGAAGTCCAGCATCTGCCTTTCCCATACAAGCCAGTTAACTCCTGCTTTGAAACTCATCTTCTGTAATTGTTAGTGTCATCAGAACCTGCATGCCTTGAAAGGTGTTATCGGTCTGGCAGCTCTGTGCAGAGGAAGGAGGATAGCCTCTCTTCAGCACTCTCCACGCAGGTGCTCCAGGAGCGCTAACAGGGCAGAGTGGAATTAAAACACTGCTTGTAATCCAGTGCTGTATGTTGTGGAGATACAAGCTTGTTTTCCTCTTTGCAAGGGCTTAAGGATGATAAATTGAGCTGTGAGGGAAAGCCTGGGATGAAATATGTATTTGGTCTAGACCGAGACACTTAACAGTTCTTTTTGTCCTCCTTTTTAACATGAAGTCTCTATTTGCTGCCTTTATCCCTTTCTGATGTAAAGCATGACTTTAACTCATGTGAATAAATCATCTGTGCTTTTGCCACATACATGCCAACTGGTATGGCCAGCTCAAATTGAAGTGGTCTGGCAGCCAAGGGTCAGTTTTGCTCAGATTTTTGCAGAAATATTTCTAGTCCATTCCAGCCACGGTCCACTATCAACTTAACTATAACCAGACAGATGTCTGATTTTCAAAGAAGATTCTGTGTATGCTCTTGGGAGCATCTTGTTCTACACATTGCAAACTTCCAGGGCTCCAGGCAACAGCATCCCATTTTTGACTGAGTAAGGTCGAGGAAATGGATAAATTGCCATACTCTTTATTCATTGTTTTTAATGCTGCTGTCTTGGTGAAATGTACAGTTGCTAGATATATAGTGATAGTCAAGAGGGATCATTTGATGAGCTCAGCTGAGTTACAGTAACGCTTCCAATTATATCAGGCATGTCAAATTACACTTTTGCAAGGATACGTTTTTTGGTAACGATCTCTGCAATCCATTTTCGAATCTCCATAATAGCAAGAGGTTGTTTGGGTAAGTGGTTCAGACAGCTCCCTTTTTGTAAGGTCTTTATTCCCAAGGCCCCCAAGAAGTCACAAAGTGTTTTTCAGAAATTATTCCTTTTAGAAAGACCCTGCTTTTAAAGCGAACATGATGATTAATCTAGACAGAGTGCTGCCTTTATTCTAGCTATGAATTTGGACCCGTTCTTGTTAGCTGTTTGAGAAGACAAGCTCTTTGTCCTCATCTTCCACAGGAATTAATGGAAATCGAAAGCACTTCAGGAACAAATATGTGGTAATGTATGCCTTTCTGTCTGTCAGACACATCTCTTGATTCTGGGGAATGCTTTGTTTCACATAACTGAAGGTGTACCGTTATGGACAAGCTCTTTTACCTGGTGGGACAGATTTCACCGTAAAAGAAAAAGCTGTGCTTCAAATATACCTTCCTGTGTTTAGCTTGATACATACAGTTGTCTCTGGAAATTAGCTTCAGCTCTAGAATGTTTTTGTGTCTTCAGTACAAGTTCAGAATCAGACCAGCCGCTCCAGTTCATTGTGAACATGGTTCTGGCCTAGCACACTCATGCAGATCAGTGATACAATTGCCCAAATCATTTCGATCTATCAGTGTAAGAAAATAATTTACTGAGGGCCACATTTGTGCTTCTCAGCTCTGTGACTGGAAGCCATGCTGCTTCTTGACAGACCATGCAAACTGATTCCAGTAAACTTCCTACAGCCAGAATTGGTCTTTTAAATGTCCGAACGCTGCAGAAACACTAGCTGTTAAAAATGAGTACAGTATATGTCAAAGTGAAAATTACATCCCATAGTCCTTGAAATGCCTGTAGGTACAGGAAGCATGTACGATAGCAGTGGTCTCCTGTGCTTTTTGTGTCTATGAGAAGTTTTTCGTTATATGGTCCCATAAACAGGGGCCTGGAAATTAAAAAATGAAAGTTATACTACAGTATTACTTTTAGGAAGGGCAAGGAAAAAGGCTAGTGTTTTGAAAGTGAGATCTACATTATGTTTTTAAGTCGTAGAAGGACCATAAGCTACGTCCCCTGTGATTTGTGAGGAAGGTATGTCTTTGGCTGACTCAAAAATGACTGTTTTAAAATGGGTATTATTTAGAAAAGGTATCTTTAAGAGGTTATGAAATGCTTTTAAAAGGTCACCTGGCAGGTGATTACTACTCTTAATCAAAGACCAGAGGAAGCTCATGGGGCAGAGCCCTTCAGCAGCGGGTTATAGCCTGCTCAGCGGCCTGTGGCTTGTCGCTGGGCTTGGTCTTTGGACCTTGCTTTCTGGCTCTTACCTGTCACGTAGGGAAAATGTTTCTTCGTTTCTGCTCCCTCAGGAGTGTTTGGGTCTTCTCAGGTGCTTTCTGTAGAAATCCCCGGTAGTCTGTACCTTTGGGCCGCCAAGGATTTCATGGTGTGTGTGACACAGGGAGCATCTCAAGCTGTCTTATCCTGATCTACCCTCCCGTGACTGGTAGTGGGACGGTGGAACGGAGGCAGAACCTGTGCGGTAGGACCTTCCTCTCACGGAGTTAGTCCTTTACCGCCTCTTTGTAATGGGTGTCAGTGCATTTCATCTTGTTTTCAGCAGCAGGATGCTGCTACCTTGGGGGAATTTACAAGTTCATTCATTAAACCCTATCCAGCCGTCCCTGGCAAACTCTTTCAGAGCTGTTCAGAAAGTTACACGGGAAAACGTGACTGTGGATAAAGACTACTGTTGACGTCCTGAATAGACTAAATACCGACTCGAACCCGGATGCTTGCTGCGGCGTTTGCGCCTAGAGCAGTGGCCTATTTTAGCCATCCCCAAACTTTGTGCTTGGGCGGCTGCCGTGCTGAAAGAAGGGCCTGGAAACGTGGGGCTCCCGCTGCCTTAGCATCGCTTCACCAGGAGAGGGGGATCACTGGCCGTTCGTTTCCCCAGGCACTCGGCGTGGGAAATACAACCCGGAACGTTTTGCGCTGAGCTTGGCTCCCTGTTATCAACAGCATCAGGCGTGTGCCGCGGTCATCAGGTGTGGCTGGCCTGACTTCCCAGCCGTGTCCCCAGGGACTTCCCGGCCCTTGGCTTTGCCTCTCCCGACGCTTTTCGACCCGCCCCTCGCTGCCCGCGCCGGGCCCGGGGCGGCCGCGGCCGCCGCTCTCCCTGGTGCTGCCGCCCGCCCGGCGCTCTCCCTGGTGCTGCCGCGGCCTGGGCCCGAGCCCCCCCCGGCGCACCGAGGCCTCCAGCGAGCGCTGCCCAGGGTGGCCGGCAGGAGCTCCGGGGGAGCAGAGAGCTCTCGTCCTTGGGATTGGCCCTGTGGTGGATCCCTCCCGTCCCTTCTCCCGGCCTGGCCCCGTAAACGTGTGCCAACGGCAGGCACAGTTTGTCTGTGGGCCAGAGGAGCTCCGTGCGCCGTAGGTAATAATGCTGTAGGTTGGTTTGGTCAGGCAGGGGGACCGCCGAAGCTATTTGGCTGGGGGGAGAGACGCCAAAAGCAAAGGGATCTCACCCACCCCTCTTTCTTTTGTGAGGAAACGGCGAAAGACATCTAGCTTAGAAGAAGGGGTTAATATGTCGGTGTGTTTAATGTGGTTGTTAACTTGGGGGGTAGCTAAACACAGGCTTTGAGGATTCTTAAAACAAAATTTTAGCCTGTGTTTTTATAAACAAGCATCCGACAGATCTGCTCTTGTTATAAGCACTGGGAAACGTGCTCAAAAGACATCTTAAATGGTACACCTCTCAGCCATAAGTATTTGACGAAGCAATGCATTATCTGACTCTTCTTTATGTTTTCATTGCGTCAAACAAGCAAAAGAGAAAGGGAACAGCGTTACTGGCTTTAGAACGGGTATACTAGACTTCTGTGGGTTGTTACTTAAGGCGCATTACTGCTGAAGTGTTTTAGAAATTGTGTAATTAGAGTCTTTCTTATGGCTGGTTACACGTAGCCACCTTATTTTTGATGTCCGATCTTGTGGCCTAAACATTCAGGCTCCAAGCCTGGTTACAGGTGGGTAGGGGAAGTCTAACCATATCCTTAGTCCTGATGGTACGTCGGTGATAGAAATGCCATTTTAGGTATGTGTATGTATAGAGAGGACAGAAATATGAAGATGCATCCCTTGGTTATACTCTTCTTCTTCCACACTTTGCAAACTGAAACAAACTGTGAAAGAGAATTGTTTATTTTGTGGGTCATCTTTAATTTTGGAAGGCTCATTTTTTTGATCAGATGGCTACATATACAAATACGCATATAATAATATTTCTATAAATAGCAGTCACTCAGGCCTTTGTTTTGATAGCTGTGCACATGTAAACTTTTAATTCAAAGTAGATAGGGCTCATTCAAAGGTGAATCCATGTGACCTGCTCCAGCGCTAAAGCGCAGGTACGTTTTTACACGTAACAGCAAGGATGCTTAAGCAGAGCTGATTATGTGCAGCATTTAGGCTGCAACTGAAAGGATTTAAGTGGGTGAGATCTGGGTCACGTTGGCTTACAGGATTCTGAGGTAGTGGCAACCATGTCAGTTTTCCTGTTGTAAGCTCTTGTTGTCGAGGCATAATTATTTTTCCTATTGTTATTATTTGTAAAGTTATTTTTCTTTACATCACCCTGAAGCACTTAGCTTTGCGATAACAGAATTCTGTTTGCAGATCAACAAGTGCTCCTATTAAATTGGTTATACTACATACAACACTGTAGTCCAGCCACATTATTGTAGCGGGATAATTTCTGAATGCAATCAACTATTCCATCAGGTAAGTCAGTGGGGTTAGAATAAAGAGCCCTGCTTTTGACTCTTCAAGCAGCTCATTGGAAAGACTGCCCTGGCTTCTGGGAAAACAAGTAGTAAGACTTTTTAATCACAAGTGGTAGGATTGATCTGTCAGGGACACAAGTGCAATATATGCAAGTACCTTCCAGCATATAACTTGCTTTCTGTGACTTTTACTGAGATAGTTGCCCTTGAGCTTGAAATATGCCCCATCTCTCAGAGCTAATGTAATTCAGCAGTATCTGTCTATAATGCAAATGCTCAGAAAAAAAAGGTGGAAACAAGCCTTCCGAGAACTGCTAGATCATTATATGGGAAGGCATTCAAGCAAAAAAAATTTAAAATGCTTATTTTTGTCATAAAAATCAAAAGCTTTAAAGTCTTAGCCACTCCCTTCAGCTTTCCTGTCTTCAGGCTAGAGAGACTACATCTGGTCACGCAGAGGCGCCAGGTATGGACCCCGCAGGATTAGAGAAGGAGCATTCCCTCGAGGGGTTGGACCACTTGTCCGTGGCACTAGGTGGTAGCTGGGGAGCAGGCAGGATGAATGCAGACCTCAACAGGCTGCCCTGCTCTTGGCTGTGGGTGGCCTCTCTTGCATTGTCAGCAGAGCAGAGACCAGACTGGCAAGCTGCACCTGCAAAAGATGGGGCCCTGTGTGGGCGAGTGGCTGAGCCCCTTTGCAGCAGATCCAGCGGATGTCATTGCAGTGGCTAGGGAGTGCGAGGAGGGAGCCTGAGGAACACGCTGCGCATTTTGAGAATCAGACGTGGCAGATCTGCAGCACCTTCAGGATGATCCCTTGGCTCCTTCTTTGCATTAATAGCAGCTTCTGTCCCCACAAGATCAAAACTGAACACAATAATCAAAGGCGAAAGAAGGGAGGGCAGGAAGGCCAGGAGAGGAAGGAAGATGAGAAGGCACACTGCAGTGTTGAATTTAAATGATTGTGGTCCCGATCCAAAGTCCACTTAAATTGATAAAATGTCTCCTCTTGCCCTTAGTGAACTATTGGGTGAGGCCCTGTTTGACTTAGTTAAAATAGAAAATGATGTCAATATTTCCAATCAATATAAAAACTAAGTGGAGCGATATTTAGAATTAATGCAACTTAGCTGTAACCAGAAAACTGCAAAATGGGCACTCTTGTCAGAAATCTCTCTCTCTAGTTTATTTAGGATTCTGATTAAAAAAATATGCTTCTTGAATTGCCAGCTTTGACACAGCTGGAATGTCTTTACCTTGTATCTGGGATATTTATTTAAACTGGAGGCATTGGTCTCTGAAGGGCTTTTCTAAATCCTGTTCTCGGTGTTCAGAAAGTTGGTGGTGTGTGCAAAGCATTGCTTTGTCATGGCACGGTTTGGACAGTCATAAAGGATGAATGCAAGGACTTTTATGGTTTGAGAATGGCAATTATTTTATCTACGTTTTTTGGCTGGTCTGTAAGCAGTTGCCTGTGACAATGGTACTTTGAATGTGTAGTTAAGCTGCCGAACTCTGCCTTAATATGTCATGGATGCTGGAGATTCAGGAAGGTTCAGAGAGAGACTGAACAAGATCATGGAAAACAGGCTGTGAGGATGACAGCATAAATTGTCATGTCTAGCACAGATGTCCATCGGTCTGAAATGACCAGAAGCTGGGAGAGTACTTGAAAATGTCATACATTTGCCCTCTTGTATGTACCCTTTGCTAGGTATATGATTTCTGGCTACTGTTGGAGATGGACAGCTGTGGTCTCATCCCACAGGGATTGCTCTTACATTCTTAGGAGTAGACATGTAATCATACTGTCTCAGTTTTTTATTAACGTATGAAAAATTAATTTTATTAGAGTAGATTATTATTTTCAGTAACTCTTTCAAGATGAAGGTATCTAAGCAGCATCTTTTTTTCTGGTGTAATTATTAATCACATTTAAAGTTTGTCAGTGTTGAACTGAACACCTTCAAGAGAGAAACCTGCTGTGCAAGGGAGGGTAGGGTATTGCAGATATTACTGTGTCATCTGTAATGACCTCTAAACTGACCACTAAACCCATCAGTGCTGTGAATTATACCCAGGTGGTATAACAGAAAAGAAGGGAAAGACATTAAGACCGGTCTGATTTATGTTTATTAACATGTGTGCCATAACTTGCCCTTTTTCGTTTCTTCTTCAGTATTGCCTCTTTTCAATTAATAAAATGGATGTAATCAAGGTACAGAAAACACCCAGAACATAGTTTCATAGAACATCTTTTCAGAACCAGTTCAGTACTAGAGCTTTCTAGAACACATTGTGTTCACATTATTCAGTAAGATGAAAGTGAGAGGGTCTAGAGCCTTTTTTGAACCTTAATAGTTTTTTTTTCAGGAAAATATAAAATGAAACCTATACAGTATGGATATGTGATTGTGTCATGGTTTAATGCCAACCAGCAACTAAACACCATGCAGCCGCTCACCCCTTTCCCCCCCCCCCCAGCGGGATGGGGGAGAAAATCAGGAAAAAGAAGTAAAACTCGTAGGTTGAGATAAGAATGGTTTAATAGAGCAGAAAAGAAGAAACTAATTATAATGATAACAACACTAATAAAATGACAACAGTAGTAGTAAAAGGATTGGAGTGTACAAATGGTGCACAGAGTAATTGCTCACCACCCGCCAATCGACACCCAGTTAGTCCCCGAGCGGTGATCCCCCCCCACACACACTTCCCCCAGTTTATATACTGGACATGATGTCCCACGGTCTGGAATACCTCGCTGGCCAGTTTGGGTCACTGCCCTGGCTGTGTCCCCTCCCAACTTCTTGTGCCCCTCCAGCCTTCTCGCTGGCTGGGCATGAGAAGCTGAAAAATCCTTGACTTAGGATAAACACTACTTCACAGCAACTGGAAACATCAGAGTGTTATCAACATTCTTTTCATACTGAACTCAAAACACAGCCCTGTACCAGCTACTAGGAAGACACTTAACTCTATCCAAGCTGAAACCAGGACAGATTGTTAACTCACTTCCAGGGTTGTTGTACCTTTAGAATTAGGACAATTGCTACTGTGTGCGAGGAGAGTGTGGAATAAACAATAAGTGAGACAGGAAGCAATTTATAAATGTAGCATATAGTTCCATAGTTAGCTTTCTGCTTTTACTTTCCACAAGAATTATTTTGTGTTTTTTTTTTTTTCCAGGAATATGTAATTCTTAGATATTGAAATGGCTGCATATGCTAATACAATCCATCCAAATTGTTTTAAATGGTTGAATTAAGTACATTGTTACTGGACATTGGAGTGCTCTGGTGCTCCAAGTATTTTTGTCCCTATCAAAAATATTCCGTCATTTCCCTTCTCATCCCTCAAGAGGAAGCGTTCAGAGAAGAGTTTCCTGACCAGAGGGACAAGGATGCCTACCTCTGACGTTTAACCTGTCTAGAGAATAGCAACAGAGAAGGTAGGTTGACCTCCATGCTTATGGGGAGAGGTGACCTAATTCTGCAGGTCAGTGCTCTCTGGTTTCTAGGCCACTAATGGCTGTGCTTGCACATCTCCAAGCCAGATCTACTGTGTCCTGCCTTTCAGCAAGGAGGGGAAGTTTAAATCACTGCACAGCTCCGGAGGACAGAGACGGTTGTTGATTTATCGTTGCAAAATAGCACGTAGATATGCTCATTAGATGCTACGTACAAGTTGGGCTGTGCATCACTTTGGAGGGAACCTAATTCCCCTATAGAATTGCTGTCTGTCTTGTCGAGAAGGGCATTCCACAATGTTAGACAGAACGTTGAATTGCCCAGCTTTCAGCCCTACCAAACTATTGCCTGGGACAGCCCTTTCCCATTTTTAGCTGTTTGAAACCAATTTTGATTTCCAGCCTGTTTCCTGAATGTGCTAGCAGCTTAGAACTGGAAAGAGCAGTCTCCATTCTGGCTTTGTGGCATGAAAGGCGTTTCCCGCTCCATCACTTCCTCCCTTTTTTTGTAACTCTGGGAAATGATGAGAACAGATTTGAGTCGCTTTTTGGGCGTTATTTCTAGGCTTGGTTTTAACTTTGTTTTTGCACTGCCCACGTGATTTATGTGGAGAGAACTTCATCTTGAGGAGATGGACCCCTATTAGTGGATATGCTTCAAGGAAGATGATAACTTACTTGCATCCTCTCCTCTTGTACTCAATTACTGTTGATTTTCATCCAGTAGGTTTCTATAGACAGAAAATGCTGATTTGCTCAGCTAATCATGTCTCTCTACCTGAAAGCTGGCAGTTAAAACCAAGTGCTGATCATAGCTGTGCCTAGTAAAGCACTGCAGTGCAGGAGCTTATTGTCACAGCTGGTGGGTCAGGTTAAAACAACAGAACATGGAGACCGTGAAATTAGGAGATCAGGTCAGGAAATTAATGATTTATGCCAATTTGTAAACCAGGCAGATAGGAGCTGTAACCCTGGTTAAGCACCCACACATCTGTGGATCTCACGGTGAGGTTAGTCACTCAGAGCCTATTCTCAAATCACGAAGGACGTTGTACTGGTTCAAGTCTTATAAGCTTTATCATCCCAAATGGGAATTTGTTGGATCTCACGAGTTATGTATTTCTACAGACCTAATGATTACAAATGCTTTTCAGAGAAGAACCAACCTTTTTCTGGTACTGTGTTCTTTTTACGTTATTGTGCATCTGCCCACTCTCCTACTCCCCTCCTACACACCGTTTGTGGCAGCATTGCTGGATATTCTGTTTTTCTCATGTAGCAGCTTCACAGTACGTTTTTCGTGTTTAGGGGGAAATTGCTCAGTCTCCATTTTTACTGAACAGATCTTGAAAATTTAACCTTCAAGCTGATGTCTGCAGAAGGATTTCTTTTTGTTAAGATCTGTATATGCAGAGCAATGGCAAGCCATTTCCTACTTTTATTAGTAAAATCTTGCTATCTTAAACCAGAACACTTCTTTCCTGCAGGGCCATTAGCTGTGTCAAGTATTAAGAGATACATACTTTATGTTCTTCTCCCCAGATTGGGTATGTTCTTTCCAAAATAATCTGTTGAAAGTTACTTCCCCCCCCCCCTTGCGATGATGAAGTATTTTTATGTCTCTTTGAGGTTAGGGAGAAAATGTTTAAGGGACATAAAAGTGAACTGATCTGAAGTTCTTTGCCAGCGGTCTTCTAAAGAATATTTGCTATTTCATTATGTCTTATTTGGCACAAGTTGTTCAATTCAAGCCTCTGATTTTTTTTCTCTTGTGTAGCATGGGTTACAAGTACCTGTGATTTGGTCTTGTTTTTAAATTTCTTGCTTAAGATCCCAGGAAAAGGTTGGGAAGATGAATGCTTTCCCAATGTGTCAAGAAGGTAGAGTTCTAAATTGCCAGCTCTTAATTTCTGGTTTACAAGTGACGCTTCCTGTGAGGTTCGTACAACGTTAAGAAGGCAAGGCAAGCTACAGTCCTGTTGAAGAATCCAGTTCTCTATTTAATCCTTTTGGCTGCTTCCACCTGTCTCACTTTGCTGGTGACTGTTGCTGCAGCTACTGCTTGTGTTTTAGCCATTAGTTTTGTGTCGCCTAGTTTCGCGCAAATGGGAACAGCTGTGAGAAAGTGAGCCTGTATGTACAGAGGATCCGGAAGAAGGGTTGGCTGGCACTCTGTACCCTGCTACTTCTGATGTGTTCTTCCGCTAGAGAAATACAGTTTTGATTGAATACACAGATCACTGGCTCAAACACAAAATAGATACCTTTTTTACAGATGCTGTTATAGTGCTTCATAGTTTCCATATAGAGAAGTACTTTGTGAAAATTTGGAATTTGAAATTTGTGAAATTCTCAAAGTGAAACCTTATAGTAAAAGCACAAACCATCATAATAGTTAGTTCCATGGTAATAATAAATGGTTTTGGTCTATGTGAACTGAAAACAACCAAGTTCTGTGGGTAAAAAAATACCATGAGGTCAGGATTAGGCCTGGTCTATGAGCTGTTGTCACATGAAGAGCTCACAGGACATCTGTTACTGATTTGGTGGTGCTGTATTATAGTGAAATTCATGGTGCTTGGGTCTAGTGGCCATTCAGTCAAAATCAGACTGAAGTCAAGGAATACACTGCAGAGGGAAACCTGACTAAGAGAATTGCTTCTTTGACTTGGTGACTTTCAGTGCTGCTGCTGGTGAGCTCCCGTATCCCTAGCTTCTCTGGGGCGTCTAAGCCAGGGATGCAAACATCTCTGCTACGTCGGAGCGTTGCAGTCCTCCTCTCCCTCAGGACCTGCCTGGAAGAGGCCGGATCGGTGGGGTTGGAGGGCATTGAAATGTGATCAACTGTCTGCCAGGGACTAATGCAAAGGCTCTTTTTATCTGCTTGTGTCCTATTTTGATGAGTAAATGCTTGACACTAATAGTGATAACAGTTATCCAGGGAGGCAGGAGTAGAGCTTTGATATGCTGGTTTTAGCAGGGGGATAAGCAGTGAGGGAACGAGACACCCATCTATCTCCAATATTAACGCTATAAATTAGCGTCCCAAACCCAAATGGTATCTGGGGGGGGACAAGAAGGGGAAGACTAATTAACAACATGTTGTCTCTGTCTCTTTTGGGCTCTGTTGGTCTGCAGCTATAATCATTCTCCATCTTCAACGCAGGGTTTCCCAAGTTGTCTTAGGAAGCGTCTGAAAGCAGATTTTGGCATAGAAGAATAATGAACAGCACACTCGGTGGTATTATTTTTACCTCTGTGGAGTTGAGCTGAGCGGGGCAGGCTGAGCCCAGATTACGCTGCGTGCTTCCCCAAGCAGCATCCCCCTCCTCGCTGCCTTTGGTTCGCTGCTTAATGCAGCTCTCCTGATGCAGCCTCACGTGGCTGCATAAAGGCACAATGAGGACTTGAATATTGCAAGCCGTTTCCAGGCGGCTCTCCATGCTGCCTGCAGGTGAGCAGGCTGAGGCTGGTCTTTCTGATCCTGGCAGCTTTTGCTCCTGGTTTCCTATTGACCGGCTCAGCAGTAAGGAAAGATCGTGAGGAGGAGGAGGAGAGCAGGAAAGCGTATGCTGGGCTCCAGCACAGACAGTCGCAGCAGCAGCAAGTCAGTAAGTCAGACTGCACCATTTTCTTCTTGCCCTGCATAAAGGCGATGTGAGAAGCTGAAGGGAGCTGCCCCCTCCTCCACCTGGTGGTGATGCTGAAGTGGAGCCTTCCTCCCAGTCAGAAGACGCAGCCTATCTGGAGGAACCCCAAAAGACCTTTCCAATTTGGTGCTCTGTGTTTAAAGGCCGATTTTTCTTTCTTGGTTGTTTTTTTTTTTTCCCCTTTATTATTTTTTTTGCTTTCCAGCTAAGTCTGAGGCTTCTCCTTGCTTGCAGCCTCAGCCAAGCTGAAGCAGTTTCAGCCTGCTAGCAGATATTTGCCGGCTGCTCTCTGGTTGTGTGTGTGGCTGCGAGCACTTTTGCACATTGCGTGTGTGGACGTGGCTCCCATGCTTCTGAGTTATGGGTGCTGCAGAGGCTGGAGCAGAGCTGTGACCTTTTCTGGGGTGCCGGCAGAGGAAGAGTGGATTACGCTGTGAAGTTCTGGCTTGCAGCCAGTGCCCTTGCGGAAAAAAATAAATCACCTGGATATCCGCGTGTGGTGGAAACTGCTTTCTTGAAGCTGGGGTTTTCCTCTCCAAAATGGCTCATGCAGCCGCTTCCATTAAAAAAGTTCGAGAGTCTGAACTCGAAGAGAGGGAGAGAAACCTTGAGAAGGAAAGGAAAAGGCAGCGGAAAATCTCTAGGGCAGATCGGAAACGCAAGGTATGAGGGGAAAAACAGCCCCCTTCTCCCTTTCCACCCCCCACCTCCCTTTCTGTCTCTGTGCAGTGCTTCACAGGTGTTTGTTGTCCCGTGTAATGCTCTCCCCTTCATTTTCCTAACCTTTCATATCATCTTTTCCATTTGCATCCCTTCCCACCATCTCCGAACCCCGCTGTGGACTTAGCCCAGCTGCAGTGAGATTGGAGATTGAAGTGCCACCAGTCATGGCAGTTCACAGCTTCCCAGGGAACAAGCAAATAAAGATGGCCATTGGCACACCAGTATTGCCTTCTTCCCTTCATCTCCAAAAGGGCTAGAGTTGCATGTCATCATTCAGGAGCTGGGTGCTTCGAGCCTCCAGCTGATCTGAAGAAGTTGTCAGGGAGGGAGCTGGCTGCGCTTGTGCTTTGCAGCGTGAAGGTGCATTTCTGTACTTCATGACAGCATTTTCCCCCCACTTCCCATTTTTAGTTCCAGTCCCCACATCACCAGCAATGCTAAATGCTGCGTGTAAGACCTGTCTTGTGGTGCTAGGCGTATCAGCTGAGTTGTTATGCAGTTAGGTATCAGTAACTGAGCCTGGGCTAGCAGCCGTGATTCAGTGTATTTACACTGCACACTGCAGGTGTATTTTTCTAGACAGGGCCTGAAACAAGTCTGCAATCTGTTGGGTTTTTGTGTCTGTTGCTGGTGGCACTCTTCTGTTAAGGCACATCTGTTCAGATACTTCAGATTTTGGGGAGGTTTCTCCTAATTTATAATTGACTACTGTTTTCCTTCTGTGTTAGAAATGGGGAATGACATCTCCGATTGCCGTGGGGTGGGGTGGGGGGGGAGAAGAATAAAAAAATCAAGAGAGAGGATTTATTTGCCACATCACTCTGTAGTTTCCAAGGACACAAATAATATATAGTAGTAGAGAAAACATTAAAAAACCTGAAGCTTCTGTTAAGGCTAGCTTTAGGACTGTATTACAATGGGAGTGCCTGTGTTAATGCCCCCTCATTGCCATTTCTTTTCTCCCATCTCCAGAATCTCTATAGATTGTGGTATGCATTAACTCATTCACTGACACCATGTTTTGATCCATTCTTCGTAGATTTCTTCTGGAAGGGATAATATCATAGAAATAATCTGTCCTTTGTTTTCTGCTACATTGCATCTAAACACAGATCTCTCTGTGGAAAGAAAATGAATAGAATCCGGCAATGTAACGTTTGAATTCACAGATCCTTTTGGCAAATCTCTAGGATTCAGAAGCCATCTGCTCCCTTGGCATACCTGGGAAAATTTGAGTTCATTTTACATTCAAGCTTATGGATTTTCATATTCTGAACTGCATGACTTAAACAAAATTACTGGGACTGTTTGATACCTTTGGGACCTCTGGATGTGATGTCCCTGACTTTTAAAAGGCTTGCTTTGCAGAGTTTATTAAGCTGCATTAGAATTCTCTTTATCAAAACAAGAATGTCATTTCTAATGTATGTAGTGCTTGAATGCTGGGGCAGAGCTGCTTGGGGCAGATTGTGATTACTGTCCTAATCCCCTAAATGGGACACTGCAGCATAAGGTAGTTTTTGTGATTACATTTTTGATCGTGGAATTCTCTGCAAAACAGTCTTTTAAAAAATTTAATTTAATGTGTATATGACCTTGCTAGAGTTTTTTTTTTTTTTTGCATGTTTGCCCAGCACCCATCTCAGTTGCTTCATCACAGCATGTGTGTTTTTTTCTGATTTTCATCAATATGTTTGATTCAAATGTATATTCTACTACTTTAATTAAAGCTGGATAGAATTAATACTGCCCCTTCTGCTGTGTCTTCCCAGAGTGCTGCATATCCCTGACTGCAAGTAGACAGGCTCAGGCCGCATTCGTGTTAGTAATAATGTATGATGATGCAGGCTCCTAATCAGATTTCCAGATCTAGGAAACACCAGTAGCCTTTGCTTAGAAAATATGGAGAATACCTTAATGTTGTTTGCATTTCTTTTTTAATATTCAGCGATGGCCTTCGCTCATGTCTCCCTTTTACTGCGGCTGTACCTTGCTGTTATATAAACAAGTGCTTGGCTGCACCCTAAACTTGCCTTCAGATGGTATGGGTGTGGGTTAGGCCGGGCATCTTCCCTCTTGTTCCTTCTGCATGAGATGTACAGGAACACAAGTATGAGTTTGTTCATGTTTGTATGTATACATGCTTCTACTGTGCAGAATGCATAGTGTAGAGCACATTAGATATATGAATGTGTATCCACATATATATCATGTACACGATATACACAAAGCATATACATTTTCTGTAATGTTTGTATTTATTCATCAATTTAAGTGAGATACATGTATCTGTGAGAGATATACATGTCACTTAAATTGCTGAAGAAAAATAAATTGTTCAACTGTGAAATGGGACTATCTCCTAGTAGGTGCAGAGCCCTCTCAGTATTTGTTGACTTCCTTGGAAAATGGAGGCTATGAACAAATTGTATGTGCAGGCCCAAGAGACACAACATGTAAAGGAATATAGTTTGATTGCTCTTGGCACTTAAACTCTTTCTACACATGGGGAATATGGTCTCAGCTTTGTGATTTATTTAAAAGCTATTGCATTGCAGTGATCGGATTTTCAGTACAACAGAGATCCATTTTGTTTGTAGGAATGATAGTGAGAGGGGGGAATATGCTAATGTAACGTATTGTGAACTGCCTTTTCAAAACCTTGTTTGGATATATGCCGTGTACCAATACATGCTGTATGCGTGAAGCGCTGATTTGGGATGGAAACTTTTTCTCTGAGCCTGGAACATCCTGATTATGCAAAAGAGGATAATGAAGGGCCATGACTTTAGCTCTTCCACTCTGCCAGCGTGCTGGGCATCTGTTAGTACTGTCCCATGCTTCTAGCTTCCAGGGATACTGCAGGGTGTGGGATTTTTGTGGCCTTGCCTCTTCTCTTGAGTATTTTGCTAAATGATGTTTTGCAGTGTGATCATCATCTGTCTTGATTGTAGCAGCATTACAAACCATGGCTGTAGCTTCTGTGCTGCTCAGATACGACCAGAATGTTCTTAAATGTCATCATGTCTGCTACTGGACATAGCTCTGGACATTAACAACTCCCTGGCCATTAGCAGAGCTGGGAAAAGGGCCAGCATCAGCAGCATTCTTGCTTAGATGATGTCTTTGCAGTCCTTAGACATCTGTAGTTCTTTAAAGATTAACAGAATTATTCCACACCCGAAAACTGGAAAAAGGTGTTTGCAGGCTGAAGACAAATTTCAAAACCTTCTCCTGCATTCTTTCCCGAGACTGGCTTGATTGATTTTTAAAACCAGTTGACAAGAGTCAGCTCTGCTCGTCTAGCATTCAAATGGGAAATTTCCACTTTTATGCATGTAATCTTTTCTTGCACGTTGAAAACCACATACTGATGCAAATATGTTTATGTAAACAGGAAAGTCCAGAGCGGCTTGAATAGTTACATGGATACCCGAATGTATCAAGAGCATTAAAAGCTAGGTACCAACACAGGAGGTGAGCAGCTTAAAATATGTAGGATTTATTGAAATTTAGGCATGACAGATTCCATTTACCTAAATTCAGGGATATGTAAGGCCCAGCTCCACTTGCCTCGCAGTGTCTTTTGAGATAGCTGAATATGGCTTGTGTTTTGGAGAGTGAGGAAAGGGAAACAGTGTGATTACGTGATGGTCACTCACTGAGTCAGCAGCAAAGCTGGAATTACAGCCTTGGAATCCAGCTTCCTAGCCCCTGGCAGTATGTAACACACACTTGCGTTTCCCTGTCTAAAATGCTTTTCAAAGCAGACAGAGCTTCCTGTCTTTGCATGTGACAAGCGTTTAAAAGATTTTAGAAAACCCACAAAAAATAAAACCCCAAACCAAAAATGCTGTTATCAAAAACTGATTTTGCTGCCAAATAAAACTGATTTTTGAATGTACAAATACGGGAAGCTGATGCCTGTTACCCTTTTAACATCAGTGATGAGGACAGAGTTTGACCTCTGGGCTCTACTAGCAGTAAGTGGGTATTTATTTAGTATTTAAATACACAGTTTAAAAAAAGTTTTTTAAACTTTTGTGCCTTTTTTAAAGGCCAGCCTCATGAGTTCAGCATCCTTCAGCATTAAACGTCCCACAGTATTTGGAATATTCACCATTGCTCGCCAAAAGAGAATGGGAAACAATTGCATTTTGGTGAATTTTGTCCTTTACTTGATACCCTAGGCACTGTCAAAGCTGACACAGAGCTGCTGCTGCTGCTAGGCAGTATCTGCAGAAAGACAAGGATGGAGGGAGAAATAAAGAGCTGCTGCTGTCAGCATAATTCAGGTGTGTATGGGGAAGAGTCAGTGTTCAGTAAATGGCTCCCATCGTGTAGCTGCAGAAGACGGGGACTGTTGTTTTCCTTCAACAGCAGACCTTTTTTCACATTGCCATCTCCTTTTTCACAAACTGAATATCAGAAAGAACTCTGATGCTGCAAAATTCATGTAGAAAATGATGTCACGTTTGTCTCGGAACCAGGTAGAAAAGGCCATTTGAAACTCAAGCGTACCTTCAGCAGGGGAAGTGGGTATTTGTCATCTGGTGTGTGGGCTCTGTGCTGACACTGGTAGCCACGTGGTTCATCCCTTTGGAAAGGGCCAAAGCTTCAGTGAGGAAGGGAGGACGTGGAGAAATTAATGAGTGCTTGGGTGCGCTAGAAAAAGGTATCCCAAGGAGGAAGTCACGTGGAGATACAGTTCTTCACTCTTGGTCACTCCTACTTTTGTTCATGGATGCCAAACAGCATCTCACCTGGTGTGAACACGCCGCAGGATCAGTATAGAGTTTGTGCCGGGCTAAGGAAGAGAAAGAACGTCTCTCCCTGTTTAACCTCTGTATGCTTGAAGCTTTCCAGAGCTATTGCAGCTTTAATCTACTGGTTTTGCTTTAGCACTGAATATGTCTTACCTGTTCAATATTGTGTTTGTTGCCTTGGCAAATATCTTTGTGATTCACTAGGATTTCTAGATGTTTCAAATGCCTGTTCAGCCACAAAAAAAAAAAAAATCTTTTCAGTGTTTTGTAACTGAGTGTTTGCGTAGGTGGTGCCTATTCCTGATGCCCTTTGAGCGTTTACCTTCTGGATCTCAAACTTCTGTTTTCATTATGTAGATATTTTTTGGCATGAAAATAATACCCCACTGTTTGCTTCCTTGTAAAATGGAGCTTCTTTTGATGACATTGCACTTCATAATAGGTTGGTATTCACTGCTTCAGTTTCTAGGTGTCCTATCTGAGGGGTGATAGGCATGTGACTGCAACACTGCTGAAGCTTGCAAATACTCACTGATGCAGGCACTCTCACTGCGTTTAACATGCACGTCCTGTTCAGTACGTCTTTCTCAGGCGAGTTAGCTACTAAGTTCACTGCGGGTTTAATCTAAATGAGGTAAAACAAGTGGGACTCTAAAATGAGGGCTGATTAAGCTCTGTTCACCTTCCTGCAAATACAGAATGTTACCGTAGTGCCAAGTGTCATTACTTCTCTACTCTTCTGTGAGACTTTCGCACTACTTGCCATAATTAAACTGGGAACAAATACACAATATTCTGAAATAAAGCAAGCCAGGCATTGTAATAAAGACTGATGATCTCCAATTCCCTTAATTCTGATGGGAAAGGAGCGATCTCCACTACAAGTTTGAATTTGCTCACCTTTATGTTGTTGTCTAAACATACCATGATTTATATGTGGTTTTTACATTTAATTTCCTTGGTAATTTTGGAAAGATGATAGACAGTATTTCAAAACACAGATCACTTAACTAAGTGTGGTTTTGGTACCTTGGGTAAATATGCCTCTTCGCAGCTTTATACTGAATTAATCCATACCTGGAATACTGGAGAAAATACTGTCTCAGTAGACAGGATTGTGGGGTAGGTATCCCCACATAATAGGTATCATGAAATAAGGATAGTGGTGATAATTGCTTCTTGCGTCTTAAGTGAAGAGAAGCATGCTTGGGCTTGAGTCTAAGGCTCAGACTGCACACACGTTGCACCCACTGGTACTTGTCCTCTCTGACTAATCGGCATGATGGGCACAGGAGTGGGCAGAATCTTGGGTCCTCTCTCACTCCCTGCTACTTGTGCAGGGAGGCATGGGCTGAATGAGGGAAATGGAGCTATATTGTAATCCTTTCACAAAGGTTGTAATGGTTTTCCCTGTTACTTGCCTCACAGGAAGATGGGGCAGGAAGAATACTTGGGTGAGGGACATCTGACTTAACTGGGGCCTCCAGAGCTGCTACTTGGGTGGCAGCTTGTGCACTGCTCCTTGCTGGTAGCTGGGGCTACAGTTCTCCTTGAGCCATGAGAAGAGGGAGCGATACAAAGATGTGTATATATATCTCTTTGCTGCTTTCTCCTACCTTCCTTCCCCCAGTGGAGATAAACCATCAGGCTCACAGCTCCATTGTGTCAGATACTGTACACAGGAGGAGGAAAATGTGTTCCGGGCATACTCAATCCTTTTGCATTGTAAAGCCTGCTTTGATGCAATCCAATTTAATGGCGTACACTTTGGATTTATGGCTGGATTGACTTATAATGTGATTGTTTCCATAAAGTTATGAAAGTGTCCAAAATGTCTAGGTTTTCATCTCTCACTCCATTTATTGCAGTAAAAAGAACTTCTGCTGAACTTTAAAAAGAGCAACTGGGAGCAGAAATGCCAGCACCTGCCTACGGTGACTCCACCTATCCTGGTCTCTACCAGTTTAACAAGTGTGAATCCTACTTATTTGGAACCATGAGTGATTAAAAAAATTGAGAGAGCATTTACACATTGAGGGAAAGTACCCCCAATAAGCTTTTCTGGCTTTTTGTTTGGTTTTGTTTACCTTCTCATAAAATGTCTTGTTATGTCCTTTAAATCGGTGACAATTTCTGCACAACTGGAAGAATTATTGCATTATGTTTGGGCAGTTTTATATTAAGCAATTAAAAAAAAGTGTTTAAAGGGAAATTTTACAAATGGAGGTCAAGAGCTAAAAAAGTAATATAGATGTCAGATGTTAAACTGTGAAATGTCAAGCTTTTAAGAATCTGGCTTCTGTAATTTAATCCCTCGGGCTTTTCCATTGAACTCCTGGGGAAAGTTTGGCACCTGAAGTAATAGTGGCATATGAGCATTGAGAGATCATGCTTTAATGGCAAGATTTGGAGCCATGCCCTGGTGTATATATTTGCCAATATAGCGCATCCAGAGCATGGAAACAGCGACTATGTCTGTAAGTAGTATAGTAGGATTATTGCCATTCAGGCAGGGGTTCTTTCCCTGAGGTGGTGCCCGCTCCAGCAAAGACTCACACCCCAACTGGAGCACGTTTCTGGGCATGGGGAGTGCGGGAAGCATCATGGGCTGCATCTGACCTGTGGTAGAAATTGGTTTTCAGCCTTTCTGTTGCAAACACATGCATTAGTATTGCTTCAGAATTGAAACAAATGTGCTTTTATAAATACGTACTTCTTGGTGAAGTGTCTATTTGAATTTCTTCCTGTTTAGTCAATGTAGGTGTTACTTGAAGTCTTTTTAAAAATAATTCCTGTTCTCTGCGTTGATCCCAGTTCCTTTTGTGCAGTCATTGTGGCACTGGGTAGTTTTGTCTGAATGTCTGACAAGCTTCTCTTCCCTGACTGGAAGCTTCTTCAGGGGAAGATACACAGTTTGCAAGAACTGCTCTCCTATACTTAACTGCATCTTGATGAACGCTTCTGGTAGCAACCTGTTAGTGATCCTTTAGCCTTAGACAGCCAAAATCAATGTTTTTTTTTCCTGACCAGTCTGCGGAGATGTCCAGCTGTAAGTAGGAGTAGATATCCCACAGTGTTACACAACTGTATACAATATTAGAGCATGTTATATGAATTACTGAAATCTGCCAAATGTAATCAAGTGAATTTCAGGTGGTTCACAGAGTTGGCACTGTAAAAATTGCTAACATGTTGGCACCGTTCAAGGGTTTTCTGTCGGTAATTGTTTATAAAAGTTCCATACGTTGTAAATAGATTTAGTGTTTTGCTGATAGCTTTTCAGGGACTGCTTCAAAACCATGTTAAGACTCATTCCTATACTAAGACCTTCCATATACGGATCAATACAGATTAATTGCTCGCTGCCCTTTTACAAGTGACTGAAAACAAAGGCTGCAATTAAAAAAAAGTCTGTAATTACCATCTATTTGTTGATGCTAATGAATAATTTGGCATGTTAACCTCTTCAAAACATAGCATGTTTATTAGCTACTTAGTGCTTTGGAAAAGAGGTGGTTTTAGGGAACTGTGCCTAAATAGGCTTCAGAGTGCACGTCTGGGAACTCTTCTATTTAAGGTCAGCTTCTCATCCTTTAGCAAAATTCCCACCGTAGCTGGCAGGGATTGTGTTGCAGACTGTTCCCTTTCTGGTGAAGAGTGAGTAAGAACGGAAAGGGAAATAACACTAGATTTAAAAAGTTACCTTTTTTGCCCCTGCACTGAAAAAGTTCATTGAGACTAACTGTCTGCGAAAGAGATGGTTGGATCAGGTAATGAAAAACTTGTAGTTTTTCATATTTAGAAAATATTAATGTGATACTGTTGTTGTATGTGACCTGAGGAAGGGTGTGGATTTCTTTTTCCCTTATAATTGAGATCTGCATTCTCTTTATTTCTGTGTGTAAAATAAAGCCAGTGTTGAGAACCAGTGTTGACCCAAAATGGATGTAGCTCTGATTTCCCCAGGCTGGTAGAAAATGATTTCAGCCTATAACACCATAATTGCAAACCTTTCTAGGCTGTTTTAAGTTTAATAATTTAAGCTTATTTTTAATTATTTAAACTTTCTGGCTTATGCTGTGTTTGGATGTCTAACAAGGACACATCACTGCTCAAAACCAGTGAAGCTGACAGTGCAACAGGAGACTTGAACAGATAAAAGCTCGTTAGTGCCTCACTGCTCAGGCCATGATTTAGTCAGGAGTGGCTGGACCTTGTTGAGCCTTCTTACTCCCCTGCTTCATTTTTTTTTTAAAAGGCACCAATGCAGCAGAAAGGAAAGAAATTACATGCACCGTGTTGATAATACTGTCACTACTGTAGCAATAAGAGGCGGTAACTAAGATTTACCAAACAGCAGAACTTCAGGACCCGATCAGCTAACGAAGAATAGTTATGCTGGGCAAGTACTTTCCATTTTTGCTGATGAACGAGGTACTGGATATCAGAGCTGTCTGGGGGAAAGGAATTGTTGCTGTCGCCCACGTCTCCAGGCGTCAGGCAACAGTGTAAGTTGTCTCTGTTTTAGCCTCTGCACAGGATCTCCACAGATGTAGTATTAGCTCTGTTTAGTCACTGTTGGAAAGAGGTTATTGAAATAAGACTGTTGATCTCTCTCATTATAAAACTTACATTCTTGCACCAAATAAAAAAAAAACATACAAAACTTAATGTAACAGCAAAAGAAAAAAACCTGTCATTTTCCAAAAGGTGCCTATTTCTTTTTATGTTGCTCATGGAAAAAATGATGTATGGATAGGTACATTTTGAAAGTATTTTGATAGAGTGACATGGCTTTGCAGGAGCAATTCAGTAAAATTTAAACCGCTGATGTGAGCCTTAAATTGACATGCCAAGCTGCTGTGTGCAAAGCAGGCTTGTCTTTAAGGATTATGGAATCATTTTGCAAAATGGCATCTGCTGGAGACAAAATTGAATTAGATTTATTAAAAAAAAAAGTTATTTTGAGTGGTCAGTGGCAATAGCAACTGATGTATAGCAGCAAAATTTTTCTGAAGAAGTGCATGAAGACTCCATAGCAACTAGATCAAATATGTGCTATATTCTAAATACTGTTGCTGTGTTTTCTGTGAAGAAGCCAGCCTTTACCCACTGACACTGCACCCACGCTGTCTGCGCTGCTCAGCCTGATTGCGTTTGGCAAATGGCAACTTCAGTGAATGACCACTGCATCAGGGTTATTTTTAGGATGATGAAAAATTCCCTGAGTCATATTTTATTTCCTTTTCTTGATTATCACAAGGACAACACAAAGGCTACAGCCTTGTCTGGAAGGTAGATAAACCACCCAGTCATTTCTTCCGTAATAATTTTATTTACTAACTTCTCTGTCCTCAGGTACAGGCACTTAGCAGTATGTGCTTTAATAGAGCTGTTTCCCTGAAGCAGTGCATGGTATTAGACTGGTGAATGATGAGGCCTTGAAAAAGGTTTCCCAAACAAGTGAAATCAGAAATAATTAATAGCTGCGCGCAGAGCTAGCTCTGCATTGCAGCATGAGTTCTCCCAGACGTAGGGAAGCATGTGCTTGGCTGTCTTCCCCAGTATTTCTAAGAAAGCTTAGCCCTTAACCTTTTTGTTTTTGTACTTGGTTCTCCTCCCTGTGCCTGCGGTGTGGCATTGCTGAGGAAAAAGCAGTTATGGAAGGAGTGCCGCTAGGGTACCGTCATTTGCAGAGGTAAGGTGCCAGTACCACTGCTGCAGGGCTGTAGGCTCTGGCGTAGCTTCGAGGCACGCTGAGGATTCGTGCCTGCAGGGTTTGTTTTTAACTGTTGGTACAGTGCTCTGACGTAAACCTTAGCGCATGTTTGCTCTTAGCAGTGCTTGGCAACTTCATTAAAATGGAGGAACGAAAGGAAATTCTCTAAGGGCAGCTTAGGGGGAACCAAGGTATTGCTTCAGCTTATGAATGTGTAGGTAGTAGAAAAGACTAATTAACACCAGCTTCATGTTTATCTCAGTTTAGCCATTTTGTAAGTCATCTGGGTGGATTTAGCAGTGCGTATTCCTCTAATCTGAGCAATAAACCATCGTTATTTTGTAGTCTCTATGTAGTTGTAGTACCAGTCGTTGGTCCAGAAGCCTGAAAGCAGGAAGCGGTATTTGATCCTTTTTTAATGTAGCTGGTCAACCAACTTTAATATGCAAACTTAATGTTACGAAACCAGAACGCTTGAGAGGAACCAGCCTCCTTCTGGAAAAGTTTTTTGAGGTGGACACGGATACTTTAGAGATAGGGAACTGTAATTAAAGGTTATAAGAGAACACTTGATTTTATAACAATATAATCTTAACTCATTGAAGTCCCTGAAAGATTTGCTAATGATTTCAAGAGATTTAGGATTTTTTTCCAGCAGATTTCAAACAGGAGATAATTCTCCTCATATTACATAACCATCTTAGTGCTTTATATTTTGAAATGTAATCTGTGAACATTTGTTCAATTTCTGTAATATCGCTCTGTGGTAGAAAGAGAGATTATTTATGGTGGAAAATAGTGTTAAGCAAATATACCTTGAGGACCAAAATGTTCTTTAGATAAGTCTTATGTTCTGTGACCTATTCAAATTACCATATTGTTGGCATGAGGAGAGCTTTGGTGTTCTGAAACTATTTATAAATTTGGTAACGTTCTAAAGATAATGATTAAAATAATTGGAGAAGCTGAAAGAGCTTGAAAGTCACAAATGGAATTACAGAGAAATGTGAAAAGGCGGAGGGATAAAATGAAGGCAGTTTTTCCCAATACCAGGAGCTCAAGATGTTCATAGGCCATCGATGTAATGCTTTTTGAAGAATGAGTACGCTTGCTTCAGCCTTGCAAAGGAGCTAGTGCACTTCTAACCCACTTGAACGTAAACTCTAAATATTGTCCTCTGGTTTTACTTTTGAAAGTAATTTCCAGTAGTTGAGGTTCTTCCAATCAGTGGTCCTTTGAATTTGCTTAGATAACTCAATTAAGCAGTTCAGGAACGGCTGTCTGCAGTATGGTTTGCTGCCTATTTGAACTTACAGTCTCCCCTTACTTCATAATAGCACATATGCAACTAAGTGTGGTGCAGTCCCTACAATGGCAAGATGCTTCTTCCAGTTGTATATGAGGTCCTGTGACAGTCATACTTTATACAGAGAGATAAATGTGATATACATTTTAGTTCCTTTTTGTGTGTGCTGAAGTTATTTAAACTATATTACAGCTTCTTAAATTGTTATATAGTCTCTTAGATCTTTGAATTCTTTGAGGTTACTAATACAGAAACTTGTTGGTACTTAAAGCCCTTAGGGTTTTGTGGCAGTGGAAGACTTCTATTGTCAGTGAGAAATAGGATCAGAGAATGAACAAAAATCTTTGCTTCCCAAATACTGCTTTAGGGCATCTGTGTCTTTATGTAGGATATTTGTGCAAGGGTTAAAAACAGGTGCATCTTCACTGTGCAAAGATAATGCAGCATCAGGTGGTGATCACTGATTAAGCAGGAATCGGATTCAGAGTTTTGCTCTGCATAGGTAGCTTTTGTTTGACACACAGAGTTTTTCTATCGAAACCATCCTGCTGTGGACACGCAGAAGAGTTATTCTCATATATATATATAAAAAGATATTTTAATTATTTTTTAAATGATACCTTTAGTCCTTTTTTAATTTGGGTGAATATTCAGAGGAGCCATGGAATTGTTGAAGCATCCAGCTGAAGAATATTGGAAAAACATGCAAGTCATTTCAAAAAAGCAATTAAGAAATTGTGCACAAGCTTCAGTCCAAATAGCATAATGCTAGATATGTAGAACCCGGTGTTGTTTAGCCCTTACATGAACAGAACTACTACACAGAGAGAAAGCTTGACTTTGCAGAGATTTGGAAAAAGTTACTAAGTGTCCATCATTGGGAAAGGTGAAACGTGGTCCTCATACTCCAAAGCAACTACATAGTCCTGCAAAATTGGAACAGTGGCCTTTTTTATTTTCAGAGTTGGGGAGAGGGAGTTTTGAGTTTCTCGTTGCAACATTTTCACTCCAAGTCTAAGAAAAAAACACCCCCCAAAAACTTAAGAATTGACTATTCAGTGACAGGCTAACATACTTTGAATTTTTAATTATTTGTACACCTTTGTATTCTTGCATTTTCTCCTGTTCTTCCACAGAAAATATTCCACATTAGAGAACTGAAGATTTTCATCATACTGTGCTAAAACTGGCATGTTCTTCCCTGTGATGAATATGTGACTTCATTTTGTACTATATAGCTTACGGAGGGAGCTTAAGTAAAAGGGGAAAAAATCATCTGATTTAAAATGTGCTGTTAGAAATAGTACATGTAATGTAATTGGGGGAGGAGGAAAAGAAAAAAGCGTGTATTGGAAACAGCCAGCACAGACAGAAATGCTGATGGCCTCATGGCTTCCAGGAGGACTGAGGATGCCTGACCATTGATCGAGGAGGCTGTGGGTTGTAGAGAAGCTGGGTGACAGAACTGCCACGGCGTGATTTTTGTCCTTGACGGTCCTTCAGTGTAAGAGGGAGTTGGAGCAGTGACTGAGAGAGGACCGCCTGGCCAGGGATAAACTGATCCTACCGCAATCCAAAGGCAAAGATCGCGTTGACTTCAGTGGGTGCCAGAGCAGGCTTCTAGAGAATGGATAAGAATAGCCAAATATTCGTTTAATCAGACAGCTGCTTCCCTTGTATGTGGTGTTGATATCCTCCCATAAATGAGTCATCTTTGCAGTAATAAAAAAAGAATTTCATTTGTCCCTTTGAATGCAGTAGGACTTTTCAGAAGTCTCATGTAGGATCTGAGGTCTTTCACTTAATAGTCATTTTGCCTGGGAAATGTTAGCCTCTTCAAGTATTTTATTATACAAAATTACTTTGGTTTAGAGTATTGTTGCATAATATATGTACCTTTACTTATCTGCATTTCTTTGACTATTGTTTAGCCTGCAGTATAAAATATTTTTTCCCTGTTATTTTTTACTTGTTCTGAATGTAAAATGCAAATTCAAGTGGGGCTTGTAGTCTACCTGACGAAGACCTGGGACTGGGGGCTTTGTCAGTGACGTCCTTCATGACCTCACGCTGAGGTCTGAACCTGGCTGAAGTTCGCCTTCTGTGTACGTAAAATGAAAACAATTGCACTTACTCTACTTTGCCATACAATTAATAATACTAAGGCAAGTATTACGATTATGTTAGAATGTTTATGAATACTTATTGCTATTAACTTCTGTGAGACATTTTGCTTGGAAAAATAGCTGCTTTACCAGAAATCTGGCAGTGACTTGCCCAAATTTGTAGAAATGTTTGCATCTACTGTTTCATTTCATCAGTGTTGATAAAAATTATTATACTACTGATTTACAGTCATTTATACCTCAAATATAGAACTTATTTTGCTTTTGTTCTGAAAGATTATCTGGATTGAGTCCCTGAAGGTACAAGTCAAGTCTCATAGAAAAGAATAAGTTTAGTGCAGTATTCATCAAATAGGGAGTTGATTCAAGTGAGGCGGGAATCTTGGTTTCTTTTATTTATTTATTTATTTAGTTATTGTAAACTCAGGTAGCAAGGAGCATTATAAAGCACAATACCAACTTATTTTTTTAGCCGATGTAGAACAGGCTAAGGACCAGTTTACTAATATTTTTTGCTGTTGCTAAGCACTTAAATAAACAAGTCCATAGGACTTCGGTGCTCAGGCTGGTTTATGAAGAAGTGCTGCTCTCTGAAAGGAAGGGTAACAGGAGTTGGGTCTGGGTAAATTGGAATCTATATCTGACCCTGACTATTAACAGCTGCACTTAACTAATTGGAAACATACTCATTTTCCACGGCATGTAATTGAAATTTTGTGTGTCTGTGTCCCATTTGGTGTTAGAAAGATGCTGTCGGAGGAAAAAGCTGGACATCCAGTGCAGAGAGAAGGTGTTGGAGAGGGGAGTGGTTTGTGGAGGCTTGTGACCTATTTTCCATCTTGTAATTGCTTCTGGGCCAAATTTTGGTCGTGAAGTCCAAAGAAATGAGCTGTAATAGTGACACAGCAGGGCTGGAGAGAAGCAATACAGATGTGAAAAGACGCTCCAAAGTGGAGGAGTGCTGGATGTCCCGGGGGACGCAACTCGCCGTTGCTTGATGCGGGTTGTGCTGCCTACCCTGACTCCGTCCACTTCCACATTGGAGTCGTGGGACTTCGTGAGGGGCGAGAGGGAGAGGGGTCATTGCTTATGGTTTCCCTGATTCTTCGGGACACTGTAGGATATATAGGATAATTCAGTAACATAATTTATTTGGTAATGATCAAATATTAGAGTTATAATGTAACATAGAATTTAAAATGCTACTAGTGCTTTCCTTGCCATCAGAGGATTTAATTTTGAAAGAAAAAGACAGGCTTTGTGAAAGGTCATTTTGTAAATTTTTCTGTTTCTTGCTGGCAGTAAATCTCACTTTTTTTTTGTATGTTTGACTTTTTTTTTTTTTGTTCATTTTAATTGACATTATAATAGTGTTTACTTGCTTCTAATTTTGGTTCTGTTGTAATTATGTTTCTCCTAAAATTGAACTATTGGGTTTTGAGAGAATCCAGATCTTGTGTGTATCCTTTCAGGGAGAAGAGGCTGCGTGCTCCCCTACACATAGCTTATGTCTTCCAAGCAAGCCAGATGACTGTTGTTCATCAGCTAGTAAGATCTCTAGACGGAGAAGGGGGGTAACTCATGTTTGTGATCCAACTTACAAACCTGTACATCAAAACTTACTACTTTTTGTAGCAAGACGATCCCTAGAGAAGGAGAAGAATTTTGAAAATACATTAAATAGTATCATCATAGAGTGTATCTGTTTTATAGTGTCCTTCTATAGAGGCTGCCACCACAGTTGAACAGGGGTCTGCTTAGTGAATCTTCATCATATTAAATATAGTATTGGTATTTAGGGTTTTGTTGCTCCATTAGGATGCTTTCTGTGTGAATCCCATCTACTAGATGCTGTTACTGAACTGCAGAGTGCCTGTTAAGTTCTTCTTTGTTAGTTCAGAATTTTGTGGTGTTGGCTTTTAGCAGGGTGGGGTTTTTTGGTGAACGGAGTTTTCCTGAATCCATGCTTACCTGAATTTGCTAGTGCCTTAACTACAAAACTAATATTTATTTGATTGTCTCTTTCTCATGTGTTTATTTCTAATAAGAATGCAAAGTTGTTCTTAAAATTTTGGCTATTGCCTCATGTTCAATAGTCACAACAGTATGGGCACCATTCATGTTGTGCATATTGCAGCATCATGAATTATGAATGGCAACTGAAGAAAGTTTGCAGCATTCTTAAGACTTCTCTGGAAAGAAACTTGGCAGTTTTCTCATTGTGCCTTCTTTGGCTCTCTTTAATTTATAGACATTACTGGTTTTAATAGTCCTGAGAGACTGCAGTACGCAAGAATTTGCTTTGTCTTCTGTCAGTTGTTCATGATCAGTCTCACTCTCACAATTTAAAATTTATACATAATTCAGAATTACCACAGAATTTCTTTGTTGAAGACTTGGTTACAGATTATATGTTTTTCAGTATGTCCTTTGGTGTTTCTATTACTTATATGGAAGTTGGTTGGTTTTTTTCCCCTGGGTGGCATATGAAGATGTGTTCTCAATCGCAAGATCTCAAAATGTTTATTTAGAACTGTGTATGTGGTTGCAATAATGAAAGTTTATTCAGTTACATGGCATACTTACTTGTTTTTCATAGCATTCTGCCCCTCGTTTGGATGATTTATATAACTATAAGGCACAAATTGTTTGCATACAGAAACCAAAATTCTTGATTGTACTCTGTTAAAACCCTTTTGATCGTAGAGAATTGCTTTTGGAAGATTGTAATCTTTTATTTATCATCTATTACTAACTGCTTCAGTGTGGGGAAAGAAAAAATGTTAGATAGGAGTGATATAAAACCAAGCTTTCAAGTAGTTTGTTGACATACGATGAGTATAGCATATAACTTTTCATTTCATGACTCACTCTTTCTTCAAAGATTGGAAAGATAAGCCCTTTAGGGTTTGCTCCAGAGAGGATGTCTTTTGATCTGCACCAAAGCCTTATCAACTTGTTAAAGCCAGAGACTTGGAGTCAGTAATGCTGGATTCTTTTGTGTTTCTTCAAGTAACTAGTGGTGTGGTTATATTACTTATATATTACTTTTATATATATATATATATTCTGTAATATTATATATATATATAATTATATATATAATATTATAGAATAGAAAAATTACACTGGTTTATGGGTATAGTTCAGCTTTGCACAGCCAGGTTGTTTTCAATATCAATACTCATATATTCAATGTATGTGTGTATGTGTGTGCATATGTATATATACGAGTGTCCATTGACTCAGTAGTGTGTGAATTGTGGGAATGAGATATAGTTTTCTTTCAGTGGCACTAGATAGACTTTTTTTTGATTCTAGGAGCAATTTACTAAAACAAATAGCTTAATATTCAATATAAAAGTATTTCCTCATGCAGCCTAATAGAAACACTTGTTATGCCAGATGTATTTAATGGGCCCTGAGAAAATAGACAGGCACAGGATGCAAAATAAAAAAAGAGAAACTGAGTAAATGAACTACTGGTAGGTACTTACAAACCTATGCAATTATGTACAGCAGCAACCATTAATTATTATGGGAGAGTAAAAGCTAGAATCAGGGGTACAATGCTAACCGAAAATGTATCAGTATTTGAGGATTCACTGAGAATATGCTTTTTTCCCGCCCTTAATTGACAAATATAGAAATGGAAAAAAAAGTTGTGTAGATGTTACATCTGATGCTTTTTTTTTTTTTTATACTTAATCTGGTAGGTGAGACTGCAAGCTGCGTTTCTGCATTCTGTTTTCAATTTGTTGCAGCATTTCTAAGGTATCAATGGCCTCAGTCTGCATTCTTTGTATTACCAGAATGTATGCCCGTACAGTAGCTGCCTTTGAGACAAGAGGATACTTCTCTACCCAGTAATTTCAAGCAATATTTAGAAAGAATAGGTTTACACAGGCACAATTTCAAAATGCATTTAATATTAAAATAACCTGTGCTTTTTTTTTAGCATTTAAAAAATAAAATTATTTCCCTAGTTCCACAAAAGGTCTGATAAGACTGTATAACTCTCAATTACTAGCTACAACATTTTGCATATGTCAAAGTGTAAGTAGGTGTCATCATCCTGCCTAGGTCAGAGGTCCAGGGAAGGTAAGTTAGTTACACACCATTTTTGTCTTTGAAGTTTCAGTGCAAAAATATTCCAAGCTTGTGATAAGGCAACTTTTTAAGGAAAAAAATTATCTGTTTCAAAAGAGTACTGGGTTTTTTTCAGTGTAAAGCCATGTTTAACATGAGGATATTTATCAGAATCTGTACTTCTCTGTGTTCCAGACATAAGATTCTGCTCTCTTTCATATACATACTTCTTTAAGTATTTTCACTTTCTCTTCCTTGCATGTTAGATTGGTTTATTAACAAAACAGTAAATCTCAGAGCAAAGCAGTTACTCATGTCTCTTTCTTATTGCTGTTTTGCTCTGTTTTATTGTAATTGATTAAACTCTCAATTCCCGTTACCAACATTGTAGATATTACTGCTGCATAAAGACAAAGTAGAAGGACAACTGACGTTTAGACAGGAAAACGTTTAGACTTCGATAAATGCTGGTCATTAGCCTGATTAAAGTCCATTTTAGTGAATGACACTGGATGGCAAGATCTTTTGCAAAGGAAGAATTATGTATTTAACAGTGCTACCTTTCATTCCTCATTGAAGGAATTGATTCTTTTCAACTACAGTAAAACAAAAGATGCATCATGTGGAAAACTCTTATGTGTATTGTATACCTATGTATAGATGTGAGACATACTATCTTTAGTATGTTATACATGCAATATATATTCCCTCAACAAACTGATTTTACATGAAAAAAATGGAAGCTTTGTCTTTGGAAGTTGTATGAAATCAAACAGAAGCGAGACCTTCCGAAGTGCGTAGGAAAAGGGTCAGTGCAGTGTTTCTCCTAAGGCAGTGGGAGTAACCATACGGTGATTTCGGGGGGAAGGCAGCGGAGTGCTACAGCGGTCTTTATTGGGACTGTTTTGCTTCCTACCGTATTTCAGGAACAAGGACTTAAGAGACTGGGATTTTCAGAGAGTCAGCAGTGAACTCCTGCTGATGTATTCAAAAGGGAGGGTAGAATGATTATCTTTTAAAAGAGGATTGAGGCCTTATTTGACATTCCAAATTGTGAATGAGATAGCTTCACAAAATCCTACAAGATGGCTTCAGGCAGAATTAGTATCCTGTCTGTGTTAAGGAACAAAATTAGAGCTAATCAGGGGCCAGATATTTGATTTAGATTTAGAGCGAACTGCCTAAGACAAATAGGTACCAATTAGAGCTTATTGCCACCGAGGGCCATGAAAACATGAAGTTCTCAAAAAAGTTTCACTCTTGTTGAGAAGAAAAAAAAAAAAGCTCTTTTAGGCACAAGAAGTGATAATATACTTTATAGTTGTATTGGCATGAGTGGGTCTGAACTGCATTCTTAATTATCCTCTAACCCTGAGATTCATGTTTTGGTGCAGCAGTGAAAGCTTTGCTGCATCACTGTTCTTAGATCACTGCTTCTAATAAGATCCCACAGTCTTAATCAAAACAAAGATGGGCTCGCACAACTGCATTGGTCTTTAAATGCTTCTCTGTGTTGGCCAAATACTGTGAATGCATTTGAGGCTGTGGCTTTCCATCATTTCCTGCATAAACCATGTTTATGCTGAATAGTATATGCATGCATTTTTTTAATTTAGTGAAGAGCTGTAATTTTATAACACAACTACTTTTCCATATGGATCAGCAAATACAAATATTGCTATGCATTAAAAGTACTTCTGCAAAACAAGGGTGGCAAAGATACAAGTCTACAAGAACAACATGGCTCTGCATTTGAGCTGAAATCCAGCGGGTGTTTCATAATTCAGTCGTGCTTAGATTCCAGCTGAAGAACTGCCCATACAGTCCTACAGGTTTTCCTGCCCTTGCTTGAGAAAACAGTGGTCAGCAAATTAAATAGATGAAGACCAGCTGATAAAATTATATTGAATACTACTTCTTCCACTGGTTTGATCCAGACTTTTCAAGTCAGCCACGAATTTTGCTAGTTTTGTGATTAGTCAACAAGTCTTGTAATAGTTCCTGCGTGTTATTCAGTGTTTGATGTTACCACATACGTTTCATTTCTGACAAGCATTTCTCTTTGGAAAGTGGAAGGTTGAAGGAGAGCTGAGAAAAAAAAGAAATACCAACTGTGATTTCTATAGATTACAGATTTAAACACTACGAAGACTGGAATAAGAAGGTTACCTTTTGCACTTGCTTATGTTCTAACCTGTATATGAAGAGTATATCAGGCAGTATGCTGTATATTTGAATTTGAACTGTCCACACTGATTTTTCTTTTGTTTCTTAAGTGTTTTTTGTTCCATGTGTTTTATCTGTGGAATGTTGGAGGCTCAAGTGGCTTGCGTTTGGAGGAACGTCCCTGTAAATTCACCAGGGAGCCATAAATATTTCAGAATAACAGAGATTGTATAGCTTTCTAAAAATTGTGTATATTATATAATTCTTTGTTTCATGGATAGGAAAGTTTAAAACAATCATTCCCGATTCTGTCACACCTGTGCCCCTTCAGTACTGCAGGATCTGTAGCTGCGGTGATTAAAAACCAGGTTATCTGTTTGCTCATTCTCACAGGGATGCAAAAAGATATATGGTATTACTTGGATTAAGAGCTCTTGGTTGCTGTCTGGAGAGGATCGTTATGTGTAATGTGTTGAATGATTCAGCATGTAAAGCACACAAAAATGATTCGTCCTCTTCAAAATGGCTCAGGATAGTTTTTTTGCAATTGATTGGACTCAAATTATTTAAGCTGAGAAGGATTTGCTGGTAGGTCCTCTGTAGCAGACAACTGCCCTTTCATAAAGGCTGCTCGGGTTTCAGGAATTATTTGTTGTGGCCTGTGTGGCCGACGTACAGTAGATACAAGAAGAAAGAAAAGGCTGATTTTTTTAGGGAAATAATCATTGCATCAGTGTCATTATTGTAAAACGTAAAGGGGGCATAAATCATGAGAGTTTATAATCTGCATGAGCTTGAGATCGGACCCAAAATAATTGCCAGAAACAAGTGAACCATGTTGTACTTGACCTTCCCATAGAAGAATCCCTAAGAGTGAAAAACTTTGCATTTAGGAAACACTTCAAAGTTCAGGAAGTCTCCTAGAAATATATAGGTCCCAGGACAGTCTCTTTTCTCTCTCTCTTCTCTCTCTTTTTTTAAATTACTATGTTTAACCATAAAAATGTAGTAGGAAATAACCTCTTTGGGGAAGGATTTCACAATAATAATTTTGGGGATTTATGTCACTAACAGTGTGTAGGTCGTGATTTGTCTCAATACTTGGAACTCTCTTCATTTTCCCCTTTTGTCTTTTATTTTGCAGCACTAAATGTTTTTACAATGCCTCCTGAATTGTTATTTTAGCTACTGTGCTACACTAGGGCATAATTGAAACCTCTACTGACAAACTAAGCTTTAACAGTAATGGCCAAAAAGGATAAAGAAGCATTCTTCGTAGCAGCAGAGCAGTTTTGCTTTTGTTGCTGCATAGCAGCGGGTCTTAGCTGAGATTTTGCAAGTAGCAACAAACCAGTGGGTTTGTATTGCACTATTTTTCTTGATGGCCAGTAGTGGGAGAGTCCAAGTATTTAGCAATGACTCCCTTTTACTACAAGAATCTTTGGAAATCTGAAAACAGAAACTAGTGACGGAAGAAGTACTGTAATTAGGAGAGTAAGTTCTTGTCGGTGATGACATTATAATTGCGATGCGCTTATTTTTATCCTTAGTGTTATTACAAAGCATAATATATGCATAAGTATGATAAAAGTGCAATATTACACATGCAAAACTATTTCTTTCATATACTCTTTTGTCTTGTAACATTCATCTTTTGGATGGTAATTTACTGGACTTTCCAAGTGGTTTACATCTGTATTTCATCCTTTGGCTAGGTTCAACATTTGTAGATATGGCAAACTGGAAATAAACCAGACCATAACAAGAATCACAAGTACATGCTGGTGTTTGCTGGCCAAAGGAGGTGGTAGTTTTTTTGTCAGAAGTTGTCTCACGCTAACATTTAAACCAAGCCAGGTACATGGCTGAGAAAAATATTTAGAAAATGTCTGATGCTGTTCAGAACAGGCATTATATAACATGCTAGACCTCACTTCTGTCAAAAACCCCACAAATGTGGGGGCATTCTGGTCAAGTCTAAAAATGAGTATCTTTACTCAACTGTATTTCATTTTATCCACAGCTGTATCTCTTCTAAATGTCAAGATTAGGAAAACTGTTTAAAGAAGTATAAAATATAACCAAATAAGACTCCTGCAAATGTACTTAATGGCTGATTGCATGAAACTTGAAGATATGTTTTGCTGCACTTAATGGAAAAGATCTTGTGAGATGCAATCCCCAGAAGTCTGCTAGAGGCTTTCTCTGTTGTTTTGTGTACTGGCTGTTTGTTGCTGAAAAGCTGATAATCTGACTGCTGCAGGCTTAAAAAGAGTTCAGGTGATGAAACCAGAATGTTTCCCAAAGCCTATAGCATGATTTGAAATAGAGAAGGCAGCTGATAGTAGTCTTCATACGGTTCTCTATTTTTTGCAGAGAGCCTATTATATAATTAATGGTCTTGGTTACCAAGGATTTTGAGCTTGCTGGTCTGCGTTTTTTTTGTGAATTCTGATCAATTTGCACTATTTGGGGGGTCTAAAAGTGCAAAGGTTGCCACGAGAAAATTCTCCGTAGGGATGGAATTCTCCTTCAAGCAATAGCTATTGAAAGTGTTATAATGAGCCACCACATCGCCTAAGAATGATGCCAGGAGAAAGAGGTGTGTTCTGACATTGTGATGAAGCAGAGACTAGTATTATGACAATTTTCAACAAATGAACTAGGGCAAGTCCCTTGATGGCTGTAAATAGTACCACAGTTCTTTGACTGGTTCCCCATTTTCTCGATGCGAGACAGAATTCAATGTGTAAAAACTGAAAAGTTTATTGGCTAAGAGCAAAGAGAGTTGGGCACGTGGATAAGTAGGATTTGACTATGGAAAGCAAGGAAGTGGGAAGAATGGGGTTTCTGACAGAAGCACATTACCAGAATATTTCTCTTAAAAAATGTAAACCCTAACACAGTTGACGCTGCCATTTTACAAGGCTAACTTTGGGGAAAACCTGCCAAGATGAATGAACTGTTTGCAGTTACCACAAGTACTGTGGCGAACTTAAACACTCAAAAAGAAGCACAGCATGATTTTTCTTCTCCACAAAAGCGTGAGGGTTCTGTACGTGTTTAAACCGCGAGTGCAAGGCATAGACTGGAGCCAAAAGGGGTTTCTGGGCTACTGCGTTCTTCTTACGTTTATTCTATAGTATCAATATTCTGGGGGACAAGAGGGGTCCTGTCTCAGTCAGCTGTTTGCTGTCCTGGCATCAATGCTGAAGTACAGTATATGAGATACTCCGCTCTCTTTCTTATCAGGCACTTTAAAGTGTTTCTGAAGGCTTCCTACTTATGGGAGTAATTAAGGTCTGGAGTTAGTGTTGCAGAAAGGTCTGTTGCACTGCTGAGGAATAGTGGGTATATTAAAATGTGGGAAAACAAGTGGATTCAGTGAATTACTTGCAGGAGGTTCTTTAAAAAGTTCTGCTCCCCTGTGAAGAGACGCAAGGCCGTGGATTTCAGAGCAGTTCTGGCGGTGTCACACAGAGCAGGCTCTGACTTTTCTGTGCAGAGAGGAGGACTAAGATGCTTTGCTGTGAGTTTCATGCTTGAAAACCATTCCTTTGTGTTTTGGTTTCTTTACTGCTGCCTGATGCGACAGATTTGCAGCCTAAACAACAGCAGCAAAAAAGAGCATGGGAACTTACAAAGATACTGCAGCATGTTCCTCCACAAAGGCTTTGAATCCTACATCATAAAACATATACTTTGTTAGAATATTATGTCCTAACTAAGTTTGGCAAAACATGAACATGTTTGCTTTCTGAGTAATTTGCCCTAATGACTTTGAACCATTTTGACAAACAACAGTAATATTGTTAAAAGGCTCTGGCAGAAAGCTTATCCATTGCTCTTCATCAGATGTCTACACAGATTGTTGCTTTCTGCAAGCATTATTTCAAAGGAATGCATGCTACTGGGTTTTTGCCACCCTTTGCCCTTGAGCTGATGCCTTGTTTCACTCTCTTCTGTGTTTTCTAGCAAGTTCATTTCACTTTAAATAGATTGCTCTCTCCCAGGATTTTTAGTTCCAGTTTATGTTGTAACCTTGGTTATATGAACTTGGGTCAAGTCAAGCATTTGGTGGGATTCCTTCTTGCATCCTTTTGTTTTTATAGCTACATGAAGAAGTTGTGGCAATGTATATACACCTTACTGTCATAGGGTAATGCCTTGGAAGAATTGAAGAAAATCAGTGTCAGCTGATTACGGGAAGGCTAGCCTTGCATGAAAATTTCTGGGACGTTGTTGGTGTCGATTAAAGGCAGTGGCCACCTTCAGCATTTTTGGAACCAAATGTCAAATGCAGTTGCAACGGTGGGGGCTATGGTCATTCGCAGTACGGTCAGCTTGCCTCTGAACCTGCCCATAACTACGAATTAATGTGTGCACATGTTATATTTTATTATTACACTATCTAATTTGAACATGAGCTGAAGACTGTACTTGTTCATTAATCATTTTATATTTGAAGGTCAGGCTGTCTGAATGTAAGATTAAACATTCCATCCCTTGTATTTGCCAATCGCTGGCAAAAATGTTGTTGCTGGGGTCGTTTTGTAGTTCAGGTTTCATTCAGTTCGGTACAAGTATATAATCACATAACCAAAAGCAACAATGAATTTAACTACTTTGTGCATGTGTCTATCCAGCATGTATTCATACTTGTTACAGATCATAGCACCGGGGCTTTTCAGAGGATCTGAAAGATCCCACCCTAGAGCATTCATCAGTGAAGGAAAAATTTTAGAGCTATTTTAAACCTACCTCACAGTAATTAACACAGACGAGAACCCTATACCGATCAATAATCCTTAAAAGGGGGATGGGGAGAGCTTGCTGTCTCTGATTATAAGTGGCACTGCTGTGAAGGGTAACTGGGTAGAAATCAATAGGAATTGTAGCATTGTTTAGGTTGGAAAAGATCTTTAAGATGACATCGAGTCCAACCCTGAACCTAGCACTGCCAAGTCCACCACTAAACTGTGTCCCCAAGTGCCACATCTGCACGTCTTTTAAATACCTCCAGGGATGGTGACTCAGCCACTTCCCTGGGCAGCCTGTTCCAATACCTGCAACCCTTCCAGTGAAGAAATACTTCCTAATATCCAATCTAAACCTCCCCTGGTGCAACTCGAGGCCATTTCCTCTCGTCCTGTCGCTTGTTACTTGGGAGAAGAGACCAGCACCCACCTCACTACAACCCCCCTTTCAGGGGTTTGTAGAGAGCGATGAGGTCTCCCCTCAGGCTCCTTTTCTCCAGGCTAAACAGCCCCAGTTCCCTCGGCCGCTCCTCACAGGACTTGTGCTCCAGGCCCCTCTCCAGCTCCGTTGCTCTTCTTTGGACACAGTGGATGCTAAAGACCGCTGCCTGCTGACGTGTATTGCAGTACTGCCAGTAGTTTGAAAGCCCAAAGAGAAAAATGTTGGCTAGATGTTACAATTTGTGGAGGATGACTCTGTTTCTGAGGAATTTGGGGCTTAATATTTCAACTACATTCCCAGCTCCACCTATGGGTTGTATGTGCATTGCGGTATATTCTATGGGACTCTGTTACCTACAGACAGGCAGTCTGTCTCTGTTACCTCCAGCTGTTCCTGAAGCATTTGAAAACTGCTAATTATTTCTCAGCTAACTTTGTGGGTTTTTTGGTTTGGGTTGGGTTTTTTAATTCTGCAGTGGGCCTCTTCCAAGATAATGGGTAGATTCCAAAATGCGGTCCTCAAAATGATTTTTATCCTACTGGGCACAATTATGATAACTAACTCAAACCTAGAGGGAATGTCCTTATTCTCAATTTTGGTGGGTTTTTGTTTGTTAGTTTGCTTTGGTTTTTTGTTTTGTTTTGATGATTACTATTCTAGCTAAAAAACCCTAACAATCCTAAACCAAAACAACAATAAAAACCTAAAACAAGATCAGACATGACATAGACAAGAGCTGAAGTGATCTAGCATCAGAGATTGTCCTTTTTAGGTACATTTGAGCTCCTCTGCAATCAAACCCAGGGGATATATCAATGCAAAAGCTCATCACAGTTATTATCTACATGAACATGAAATACCATGTGAATCACAGGAATGAAATGGTCATGAAATCTGTACTCCTCATAGGTTTTGTCTTGATTTGTAAATATCAAATGGCTGCAATTTGAATTAATCATCTTTTTGAGTTAGAAACTCAGAAGGCATTAGCAACATTCTGAAATTTTGTGCTTTATGTAAACAGAGCGAGACTGAGAGCAGTAGGAAAAAACCCAAAACATTCAAAGGCATGCAACTGGGTAATTCAATAACCCTCACATGTAGAGGCATTTCACTCAGTGGGACTTTAACTTTATGTGCTAGGCAGGCTGGCTGTGTGCTGGAAAGCAGTTCCCCCCCACCCCAACGCCATTTACATGCATAGCTGGCCTGGTAGGTGTAAAAATAGACAGGCAGCGCCTGAATTGGAAATGGTCACCGACTGCTGCCTGCAGTTGCTGGGGTTTCGGGTTCTCCGGAACACAGGACAGCTTCGGGAAAGGGAGCCTGGTACGAGTGGCTGGGGAGCGGAGCGCAGGCGGGATCCTCCTCCTGGATTGTCGGCTGTCCTTCAGGAGCACTGGGCACCCTCTGCGGCGCAATCCCACTTGTCGGAGTTAGCAGAAGAACTGATATGGGCAATGCACCGATTTGCCAGTCTTGTCATTCAGATAAGGGTTTAAGAACACAAGGGAACATACAGGATTTGGATAAAACCCCTGACTATTATGGATGCAACAGTGAAGAAAGTAAAGATCCTGAAGCCCTGGTAAGTCTTGGCTGAAGAAAACAGGAATCAAAGGGAAAAATTAAGATCAGGGTAGTGCACATTAGATTTGAAAAGGATTTCTGCTCAGCCTAGATTTTACTTGTTAGCTTGCAATATTAAGAGGTCTGCTAAGTGTGTCTATGTTCGAGCTTTGCTTTTGCTATTGTGACTGACTGTAATTAAAAAGCAGCTGTTGCTAAGCTGTGCGGTCACTTACAAGTGTTGTCAGCTACCAAAAGGTTTAGGTATAAGGAGAGAGAACACCATCAGTGAAGCAAGTCTTTCAAGTGACTGGATGTAATCAATTATCCTGGTTTACACGACTGCTCTAAATGATCCTGCATCAATCATTCCCAAAACTTGAACTCAGTAACATTTTTTTAAGCTGTTGTCTGTCCAGAACATGATATTATTTTCTATGTTTGCAGTAGAGACAGAGGCCCATAGATCTTTATGCAGATGAGGGTTACAGTGAGTGGGACCAGGCACATGCAAGGGGGTCACGCTGATGACTGCAGGACTTGAGAGTTAGGCATGCAGTAAGTGATTATAACAGTAATGTCAGCATTTGGTCTGCAAACCAGAAGAAAATCGCTGAGATGAATACTTGTATAATGCCTATGGCAAATGAAGTGCCTCTTTTGTCTTTTTTTTTTTTTTTTTTCCCTTTCCTCTCTTTCTTCCTGTGTTTGGGAAATTCGTTATTAAATGGTTATTTCATTCAAAATTTGCAATGAAAGGGAGGCAGCGTCAAAACTTCGGCCAGAACAGGAAGATCAGAAAACCTTTACTTGTCGATATATCCAAATATTATGTTCTCCCATATTGATCTAAAATAAAATTGTTCTCAGGTCAGTATTACACTTTGCACTGGTATGAATTACTGCAGTGCATTATAGGAAATGTAGTTGAGATGAGTTACAGTGTTTGTAAGGGAAGAGGAGACTGGAGGCACTCCCAGCAGCAGCTCACAGGAAGTTCTGCTTTGTCCTAGAAAATAATTCTGATGCTGTCTTGGTTTTCTGGTAGGAAATATTTTTGGCTGAAATTTTCTGACCAGTTCTGTTGCTTATTTCACTGACAACACATTTGGACCAGTTCTTCAGAAACAAAACTTTCTTCGAGCTAAAACATGACATTAAACTATTTCTTTGAGCTTTCAGACAATGTTTTTTCTCACACCAAGCAGTTTTTGCTTGAATTAACAAATAAGCTCCAGCATTTGTGATGGGAGACATGCAGTCAGGGGGAGGGATAATGTAAGCACAGGACTTCCTGGGGCTGGGGGGGGCGGGACACAGACCTGCTGCCATTGCTCAATATGTGGATTTCTTTCCTTGCTTCTGGCATTATCTTATTTCCCTTAAGGTAAGTCGCCTGAAGCTGTTTGCGAATGTATGGAGGTTCCCTGTGACGCAAATAAGCAAACTCTGTAACAGTTCTCTCTGAATGTACATTCTCCCAGCTACCCTTCTGCATAAGGTCGGGTCTTTGAGGAGGCAGGAGTGAGCCAAGTCGAGCAGCGTGTGATTTTTGAGTTGGTCCCCGTCCCCCCGCCCCCGCCCCGGGATACTTAGAGCTTTTCATAGCAGGCAGAGATCAGGCACTTTGATAATGTAATTGGTACATTTATTCATAAGATCTTGGCTTTATATGGCTCTGGTAGGGACTGACAGAGTGGCTTTAGAATATCTGCCTTGATTCAGATATTACAGTGCTTGGTGGGTTACAAAGGAAAGTTGCTCTGTTTCACTAAGGTGGTTTACAGTCTCTCATTATAATTATTATTCTGATTCCTTACCAAACAGTTAAAAAAAAACACTGAAAAAAAGGTGTCTGTAAATTAGAAATGTCAGTGAAGTTTTGTCCTGAAGGGAGAAATTGTATACTGTTTTTTTCCCAAACAGGAATATAATATCCAGCACAATACTTTGTTAGCTATACATTTCCTGTGCTTTTATATAGCTGTAGCCACACTCGTTGTCTTGGTTTGCTAAAAAGGGTGCCACATCAAACTCAATATGATGACTCTGTGAATCTCATGCCAGATACAGGGTTCAGAATAATTCAGCTGGTATTCAGCCAACTCGAATGGCAGAGTTGCTTTGCATAATCTAATCTTTTCTAAACTAAAATCAAATACAGTCTGCTGCTTCATGTCCATCTTGCTGAAGAAATCAGGAGTGTGTTGGTTTGTCTATCCTGAATTGTCTATAGGATGCCAAAGAACTTTCTCAAATGAGGAGTAAAATTTTGATACTGAATTCATATTTGAAATAACTGCAGCATTAAAAATAAAAAGAATAAACTATTTCATAATCCTCTACTATAGATTTAATTACTTTTTTTGATGTGCTGAAACAAAGACATCTGAGATGATAAAACACTGAGATTTGTCACATTCACTGTTCATTAATTACTCTCTTTACTTCGTTATTTAATTACCTTTATATTTGCTCTTGAAAGTGTGTGATCTAGTCTTGCTTTGTGGTGCTGGATCATGTTGTACTTCAGATTACCTAGGACAGACTGCTCTCTGAGTTTCAGGACAGGATCATTCTAAACTCCTACTGCATCATTCAGAGGAGGAGTTGTCTCTGCCTGCTCAAGGCAGTGAATTTGGCAATGTGAGCTTTTATGTCATTGTACAGGACAGTGGGAGAATCAATATAGGGACCTGACTGTGAAGCAGTGATGCTGAGTGATAAGAGAAGTGATAAGAAATTTGCAAAAACTTGGGAAATATTTGTGTTTGCAGAGTGCAGGATTCATGGTCCAGCCAGTGCCTTTCACTCCCATTCCTACACCAAAAGTGAGTGCCTGGGATTGAAACCACAAAGTTTTAAATACTTAAATTTTTAAATACTTAAGCAGGCCAGAGGCATGCATTACGCCCTTCTAAAACAGGAGCTTACAGGCAATGCAAAATGCAATAGGGAAAATGACAAGTGCTTAATATTATGACCAATATACAAAGGGTAAATATCACAGTTAATGAAGAGGAGGGTTTTGTGTGGTTTAGATATGCTTCAGTTATAATTCCCCGTTTGATTTGGGATAAATTAATGTGAAGAGAGAAAGGGAAATTATCCGTGCTGGGTACGATGCTATTTGTATGAATCCTAAAAAATAAAATAAAAATCTCCTAAATGAACCTGGTTTCTACCCACGATGGATGAAGTTAAAAATTCTTCATTTACTGCTTCGGTATCTGTTTTACCCTTCTGTACAAGTAAGGTCGTTATGATGAGTCTTGCTGGCAGAACTGGCATTGAATTAGAAACTGCTGCATTTCAGTAACACCCTTTTTTGTGTGCATCTATTTTAGTCCATCTCAAAGGAACACAAAATCATTTTTTACTGTTTATGGTACCTGTAAGTTTGAATTAATGGGCAATTGGTTTGATTCTTTAGCACTGATGGTGTTAGCACATTTCTCTTATTAGAGAATGTCCCTTTGATGATAAGAAAAGGGATGGAAGGGGATGAAAAATTAACAAGAGTGATAGAGTTATCTGTCAACAGTCTGTCATAAACTTAATTACAGGTTAGGTTTTTGTTAAGCCCAGTTACTACTCTGCTAGATATGCTTGGAATGGCATCCTACTTCTTTCTAGAGGTGTTCTAGCATTATTACCTCTTTATTTAGGAACATCATTAGTAATGGAAACTTGCCATGGAAACCATTTAAATGCCTGCCAAGTTCTAAAGTCGTTACTGACACCTCAAAATCTCAATATATGGTATACAGATGATCCTAAATATTTTTCCTTCCTTTAATGTTATTCAGTTTATTTAGTGGAAATCTTGGTTTCATATCAGTATTTAAGAGACTTCAGTAAATGTGTGTGTGTTGCTTAGAACTAAGGCCTGTCCTGTGGTTCGTTTGAAGATATCCTGAATCCTTGTTGTTTCAGAAAATGACTAAATGATACTTTCACTCACAATCCAGCACAGGAAATTTTCCCGTTAAAGAGGATTTATCCATTTCTATTTTTAGAGTAGTTTAAAAGCCTTAGTAAAAGACATGAAGATTTTTCTAGTTTTTATGATTACTCAGACTGTGGTAAAAGTTTTCATTCTTTAAACCCATATACTCTGGGTTTTGGTTTGGTGTGTTTTTTTTTTTTTTTTTTTTTTTTTTTTTTTTTTTTTTTTTTTTTTTTTTTTTTTTTTTTTTTTTTTTTTTTTTTTCTCCTTCCTTCTTTTTAAAAAAATCCAGGCTAGGTTGTCCAGGAGCTTTTGAGATTCTTTTTTTTAGATTGACACTGATGACTATAATTCAGACTTGCACGCATTGATTCCAAGATGGGACTTATACTGAAATGTTTGTTTTTGAGAACATGAATAGCCCAGTGGGACATCAGGGATTACACATGCCTAAAGTTCAGCTAGTACTGAAGTGCTGTTCTGGATTAGAACCCAATTACTGATGTTACTTTCTATTTTAAAATCAGTATAGATTAAAATAACTTCTATCATTTCAAATACTGTATTTGGAAGGAGGATGCAGCTGGGCAAAAGACTTTTATTCTATTCTTTTTCATAGAGAATGATGCCGTTTTGCCTCAGTTCTCACAAATCCTTCATTGACATAATAAAAGTCAGCTGGCAGCGAGTCCAGTATGTCAAATTAATGAACGTAGTGGGAGGACTCCTACAGATGTCTGTGACAGTATCATAAAGGGTTTATAGAAGACATTTGCTTCTTGGCTCACGTAAGCGTTGATTTTACATTAGTTTTCTCTTCCTCTTTTGCTGCTGCTGTATTTGCTAATATTGGCCCAAACTCAGGAACACAGTTCAGCGCGTATTTAAATCCATCCTTTAGCAAATAACTTAAACCTGTTTAATTTGAGATCAATTGGACCTAAAGATGGGGTAGGAATTTTGAAGTGTTTGAAGTGTTTTGCCAAACGTAGCCCTTAATTCTTCTCCTGGTTAAAAACAAAGCAAAACTGATTAGGCATTTGTACATTCCAGTGGAAAGAAAAGAGTGGCTGGATGGCTGGTATCCTACAAGCTCTGGAATTTCAAGGAGGAGTTGGCAAAAGAGTCAAAGGTGCTGAAATATAACAGCCAGCATAAAATGAAAGTCATACCTTATGAATAATTGGGAATTTTCCCATCAATATCAAAAGACAGAATAGTTGAAGCCTGGCTTTAATTGGAAGGGTCCATAAGCATGTAGTAACTTTCAGTTACGTCTGTCTGGAGTGATCTTGTAGCAGGAACTGGCCCTTTGTGCATTTATCCGTTGTCCTTTATCCATTGTTTTCTCCTCCTTATGTTAATCAAAAATATATGTTTGTTGGGGTAGTGCAACAGCAGTAAGAAACTTTCCAAATATCAGATGCAGCTTTCTGAGAACGGCCTTTGTAGAAAGATATGAAACCGCTAGAAAACTGTCATAATATTAAAATTACTGGAAGAAGTCTTTCAATTCAACAGTTATGAAAACATCTTGGAATTAGAATACATTTGTTATTTTATGATGTGCATATATCATATTGTGTTCCTCAGCCTAGTTTTATTTTCTTAGCTTCTTTTTTGCAATGGCTATTTCCATCTCGGGCCATACCAATGAAATTCATTTCTCAAGGACGCTCCAAGTCTTGAATATTGTTACACGCTGTTTCTCCTTTGGGTTGCAGCTTCTTTGTCTGACACGAGAAAGCTTTTTGCTGGTATGTATAATAAACACAAACAACATTAGTCTTCCCACCTACTTTGGCACTGTATAATTTTGGCTCCTACACATCCCTTAGTAGGTCTCACAAGAGAACATTAATTCTGAGGAGCACAGGACATGCTGAAGGGGTCATGTCTGAATCCAGTTAACTCCATCACAGGTTTCTGTGTCAGGAAATCATTTTCTGTGTTCAAATATGTGCAAAGCAGTTTTGATTTGAAATCGCTGAATGTTTTAATCCTGGGTCATATGCAGTTTATAGCACAAAAGCTTATTCTTTTCTTGTAGCTGTTTCACCGTCTTGTTCTTATGCAGTACTTTTTGCTGTAAATAGCAATAGTCTTTACACCAAAGTTTGGGCCCATGTCCACACGGTATGTCGCATTATGGTGAGGGCAATTCCAGCCACAGTTCTAGCTCAGTGCCAGTAAAAGTGGTACCGACTTCTCCGTCTCCTTTGTGACATTCTATGATTAATTGGCCTAAATACTTAAAGTGCCTTAAATTATTCAGGTGCATAATATGTACTTAAAAGAATATTTTCATTTTTCTGATTTATAACTGTCATCATCAACCTAGAGAGATAGACCCCTGAGATTAAAATAATTAATTGCTAGATGCTATTAGCTACATCTTGGTAGGGAATTTTTAACTTGCTAGGGATCTCTTGTCTCTGAAAGCTTGTCTTCCTCTTTACACTTCACGGTTCCTGTGATTCGGCTTCTCATTGCTTAAAATGAATGTTAATTTATTGTAAGGATAGTTGTGTCTTTCTCCTGGATGAGAAGATGCTTTAGATTATGAGAAAGAGATGTTTAGTTGATACTGCTGTTTTAGAATTGTGAGCTTTTCAGTTCAACTGTTAACAAATTCTCTACAACCAAAGGTATGTAGCAGAATGAATTAGATCAGAAATGCCTATACGTGCTTGAATGGGAAAAGCTGTGTGATAAAAATACATTTTTGAAATAAGAAAATTGGGTACGTTGTTCGTCCAGGAATTTGGATACCGAAATTTCTTTAAGATCTGCAATTTAATCTATCTTCCTTCATGTCTTCCAGTAAATTAACGGGAGGGAAACATACATTTTTATAAGCAAAGGAAGTGGCTTTGAAAGTAAAGGCATTGTTGTATTTCTTTTCTTTCAGAAGATGAAAGTTATTTGAATAAAGTCTGGGAAAATATGTTTCCATTATAGGTGTTGTTATATCATTTAACTCACCTACCAGTGTTAGATTACTGAGCCTGTGCCATGGCATGTCCAAGATTTAGCTCACATTCTGGCATGCATATCAGAACTTCAGGCTGAGACTCTGCTGTGGTAGTTTAATAAAATAAAATAAAAAAAAAATCCCTTTGCCTTCTTGCAGTCACAGCTGCACCTTAGGCTTCCAGTTCACAATATCATCATTGTTCTGTTGTGATGCCCCTTGGAGATCAGCAGCACTTTGAGCTCAATAAAAAAATAATTCAGAGTACAAAAGATAAAACGTGAGCCTCTGCAAAACTAGCTGGCAAGTTTTACAGAAACTGTTCTGCGATGAAAAAGCATTTTGAAGTCCCATCTTTTACATTTGAATGCTGGTATGGAAAAAGCTACCATACTGGCAAAAAATACCTATGTGACAAATGAGTTGAGTAATGGTAACACCTCATCTGTGCTACTTTTAGAGTTGCACCCAATTAAACATTGGCTGGTTTGAACAGATGGTTTCTGAAATCAGAGAATAACCAAGCCAACTGGGACAAAATTTAGTGGTTGTCTCAAGGGTAGGAGCATAAATTGACTCGCTAGCAAGTACAGCATAATAAAAAATTAATGGAATGCGTTTACATACCTGTCATTTTCTCCCCCCCTGCATCTTTTAAGTACTGAATAACATCAAGAAGCCATGAAAACCTGAGTTTAGATTATGCAACTTTCCTTCTGCACTGAGGTGAATTCTCAACTCCAGGCACTACCTGAATATGTTAACGTGATGAGCGACCAGTCAATTAAGAGCTTTTTAATGAAGAAGAGGTAACAAGCCATCGGGATTTTACTAATAATAGAAATGGCTGTTGGACAAACACTGCCTCACAACTCTGAAGTTTGTAAAAGGCATTAACACTGTCAGATAACCCTGAAGACTGCTGTATTGACAAATTCTGTCTTAATGCTGATTTTATGTGCAATAATAATAATACAGAATTCAATTTAACATGAAAGTTTTTGTAACTGCTAACGATTTGAGTTTCTTGATTTATATAAAGCATACAAGTTAATAGCAGGTTTTGCTCAGGGCTAGCCTCTTCAAAAGTTATAGCTAAATAAATCTCCTCCACAAAATCGAAGCAGTATGTTCCAGAGTCAGTGCTTGAAAGGTAAGTCTAAAAGGGTCTCTGTTCAGAGACACACTTCAATACACATATATACCAAAAATGTTAAATTAAAGTGTAAAACTACTGTTTCGTTATTATACATCAGTTTTGAGTTCTGTTTTTGCTGTCATTCAATTAATGAACTGTATTTAACAGATGAGACATGTTCAGTAGGCCTTGTTGCTAGGCTCTGTTCTCCCACAGAGATATTTGTGATTATGGACAGGCTGGGGTCATTCACCTTATTTGTAGGGGGAAAAAACCCAAAGCCAACCTGCAGGAATAATTTTACTATAGACATGATTTCAAACACGTATTTGGATGGTTTGGATAATGTTATTATTAAAGCTCTCTTGAAAACTGAAGCCTCCTACTCCTCCAGTCTTTCCTTCTTAAGCATGAAGCTGGTTTTCACGGGCAAATCTGAATATGTGCAGAAATTCCTATGAGTTTGGTACAGCATATGATTTAATGACTTATTTTTGTACATTGCTATAAAATGCCTTTGAGAAACAGGCACGTGCCTTGTGTGCGAAGTGATGTGGTATGCTATGAGACAGGAAAGGCAACCAGAGCGAGGACAGAGGAGCCAGAAGGGAAGGTTTCTGACTATTTGTATAAAATACTAATTTCCATGTATGATTTAATTACTGAGATTCCCTGAGCTATACATTTCAAATTCAGGCAAAATTCTGGCATTGCAGTTAACAAGAAAGAAGTTGAATCCACAGCCTCTCAGTCATTTTTAAAAAAAAACATTCACTCAATGATTTCTTACCTTTTCTTATGTAATATCTGACAACTAGCTATTTATAAGGAACACAGCATTCTGCTGTGAGTATGCTTAAGGTTATAGTCATTTTTTTCACTCTGTAGTTTCTTTGTTTATAGTACTCTGTAAAGTCTAATTTCTGGCTGAAATTCTTCATCCTCAGTCAAGAGTTAAAGAAGAAAAGTTAAGTTAAAAGATTGGAGCTTTTTATAATGTTCAATAGCACCAAATATTCCTCACAAATCTATAGCATATATTAGAATTGCATTGCAAACAGATTTTTTTAAAAAAGTAGGTATCAAAGACTTGTAGTACTCTGTCACTGCATATGTATTGGAAGTTGTGTGGGGTTTGGTTTTTTTTTTTTTTTTTTTTTTACAGTGATTGCTGTCCTTTGCTTTGGTCAGTATTTTGTATCTGCAGAACTGCAAGTAAATAGTCCAGATCCAATCATGACTGTAGCAAAAAGAAAAATTCTGTATGGAGCTGTCAGATGTTAACTACTGTAAGTGGTGCGTTTTTCAAAGAGCACTTTGGATGGCTTGAGCAGTACATTAGAAAAAGCTTGTAAGTCCACAGATTGTGAGTTTGTCCCCTACTAAAAAATACCAGCTAAGTATTCTTCAATCCTTTATACTTTATTCTAACAGCATGTTAATAACATATCGAGTAGATTGCCCAGCATTAGTGGCCACATGTAAACAAAGGGATCTTTAATTCTGACTGCCCTGAAGTGTGGGTGGCATGTAGAGATGCCAGCTGAGACTTTGCAAATTAACATGTCAACTTTGGAGTTTCCCAGATTGCGAGCCTCTCATGTTCTCGTGCTCAGATGGTTGCTGGTAGCTGCTTAAGACAAACTCTTCTCTTGTAAGCCTTTCTTTTCCTTACTGGTAGAGTGCTTGCTTTTAAGTATGGTCTGCTTACCTGTGTGAAACTCCTAAAAAAAAAAAAAAAATCTCAGGGGTGTGTGCATAGGAAGAGATTATGTGATAAGTATCCTATAGTGTGAAGGACTCTGGCTCCATGTTTTTATCTTCTTTCTTGTAAAGAATGTATATTCGAATGATGGTTTGTTGTCAGTTTGTCTTTACCAGTTGACAAACTGGTAAAGACCAATATGGCAGCTTCTGTGCCACTGAAATTCATCATGAATTCAACTAAAAAGCTACATGTAAGTATGTAATGAAATTACTGAATCAATTGGAAGAGCCCACAGATAAAAAAAAAAAAATCACAGTTTTGTGGCATGGTAAGACTACAGAAAACTACTGCTGTTGACTACTGAGAGAATTTTGTCAAAATGGGTTTGAATTCATAATGTGCTGAAGTGAGTAAATTGCTGAGACAGCAGTACTGACAAAAATGCTTTTTAAAGGCCTTAAAAGAACGGGGGAAATGACAAGCTACTGATGACCTACCGAAAAATTAGAGTTGACGGACCAGGAAAGAAAATACAGATCTGAGTACTCCCAACTTCTAGAACTTCTGAACTTTAAAACACAGTGCTGAATCTTTTGAGTATTTCATGGAAGCACTCACTAGTATTTGGATGTGAATTTGTATATGAAGCAACTGAATTGCTGCATCATGTCTTCAATTTGTGTGTTCAAGTTCGGTATAAAAGAGAACATCGTGCAAGTCTATGAGAAACGATTCTGCAATAGGGGAGGCCAGACTGTGAAGAGATGGGTACAATCATATTCATCTAATATGAGATCAGTACATGTTACAGTGAGAAGATCCATAAAAAACCAAAGATCACGTAAGCTAGCATTTTCAAAGCCCCCTAAATGAAATTTCAAGATCTCATTGTGTTTCTTGGGGATTTTAGCAGTTTTGCCCCGCTTCTGTTCACAGCCAGGCACTGTGACTTCAGAGTGAGAACATACGTGGCAAGAGATGGTTCTGGAATAAAAGTGCCTGTATGGGGAGTTAATCATGAAGAGTTAATTCATAATAGCTCCTCATGTAGACGAGAAGTTCATATTTCATGTAATATGAATCAAGGAAGTGAGAATCTATTTGGAAAGCACTGCTTGCATCTTCTTAGCCAGAAACAAATGGAATATAGTCGTATGGTCTTAGCTACAATCTGAGCTTCCAGCGATAATGGAGAGACTTTAACATTTTTAGCCTTTCATGTTACTCTGTGTGAAAGAAAAGCAAATGATGATTGATTCATCCCTAATAAAACAGAAGTTGTAGATGTTCATTTCTTGTATTGTTCTCCCTTAACCTTTTGAAAGTATAAAAACAGATGATAGCTGTTTTGCCATGGTAAATTATTATAGAAGTAGTAAACCATGAAAAAAATCGGGAAAAAGAAGGTAAAATGTGTGTCCTATTGAGGGCAAAGATGCTTTTCCCATTGATTTCAAGAGCCTCCGGATATACACCTCATGCTCAAATATTTGTTCTTCATGTTTTTTACCAAGACAGTTGGTTTTTCAAGGACATTTAAATATTAAAATACAATTTTGTGTCTTCATGCGCATACACGCATCACAGGAGACGGTGCAGTGCTAATAGCTATTCTTCGATCTTAAAAGGGCTCTCTTTCAAGTACCTGTCAGAATCTGCTCCTGTGTCAGGCCTCATCCAAATGCTTGCCTGACTGAAGCCTGAAGCTATAAAAGGGTTCTGTCAACGTGAATTCCTGCGCTACCTTCCCCTTCACCCTGCTGCGTGTTTAGAAAGATGGTCTGTTTTCTTAACAGTAAAAGATGTGGAAAATGTGCTGAAGTTTGCTGAAAGGAATTTAAAGGAAATATTTTTGTCTTGGCATGTAGCGCAGTTGTAAGAAGAATCATTTTGATGACATCCATCTGTTGCAGATTAAAATAGGTTGGAATCGGGGATTGTGAAGTAAATTAGTACAGTGTGTTAAGTAGGGTGATGGAAATAAAGGTACTGAAATGGATTGGGTGACTGAAATAAATTGCTTTGTTGATCAGTGTTAATAAGCTGAAAGTGGGAGGCTTTTAGGATATTCTCATGATGTGAAAGAATGGCTTTCACCTGGTGTTTCTTACAGGGAGGTGCAATTAGATGAGAAACAGGCTCCATTGGAGGTGTTTCAGTGGAATGCCAAGTACTAGTCCAATAGCATGCCTGCCCTCCTGTACCTTTCTAATCACATCCCCACAAAGCCCCACAGGCTTTACTTATCTGCTTTTTGAAACTTGCTCCTACTCTATTTATTTATTTTAAGTATGAAAGTTGTTACTGTCTCTGTGTGCGTTCCCAAATGCTTATTCTATTTAATCATTACTTCTGTTGCACGACTTTGTTCTTTTCCCTCTTAGTATCTGTAGTTGCATTAGTAGCCAATTTACCTGTGAGTAGGTTCATGTGTGGGTGAACATCAAAGTATGTGCTGGTTTTAAATAGCCAACGTAATTTCATGTCATGACTGTAGATAAAGGCAAGAGGGCTGACATATTTCACGCTCCCTTGCTTAACAGTACATCCCACAATCTAGCTGAAATATGAAAACGTGATTTTATTTATTTTTAACCTATAAATGCTAATGAGGCTTTAAATGCAAACGTATGAATGCAGGCAGTTTAGGAGTGAGCATGTTTACAACATTATCCTGGATTTAGATACTCAGGCTTGAGTACTTCATCCGCTTTGTTCTATGGTTAGCTACACTTGCTGCCTGGTTTTGTGGGCCTTTTTTTTTTTTTCCCCCATTAGCATGCCCCAGTTCTGTGTCACAGGTGATAAAATATATCCATAGGACTTTTTTGCTCTTGGATATTTTTTTTTTGCCAGTGTCCACTTCTGTGTTAAGCCACTGTGTGTGCATTCATAGGCACTGTAGTCATGTAACTTTAATGCCGAGTACAAATCCAATGCCAATGTATGTTTTCTTAAGTAGCATAGCCAATAACAGGATTGGTCGATTATTTTCCAGAGTTTTGAGCATATATATGTATATAAGTATATATAGATAAACCCAGAAAACTATGGCTAGCAAGTTGCTGCATTAAGTTTTTGTTGTTGCTAATATCAGTTACAATGATTTCTGTTTTCTTTTTTCTTTGGTTCATGGTTGATTTTGAACTTTAGGAATTATTGTGCTATTTTGCTTACTCTGACAGGTCTGCAGTTCTTTTGTGCTAGTGTTGCCTTCTTTATGTATATGCTAATTAATGCAGATACAATGCAAAGTCAGTTTTCTTCACAGTTTTATTCTCCTGCAGCATAACACGTGGAAACCTTTTCACTGGTGCTGAAGTTGTGCTCTCTTTTAAGCAGGAGCTAACTAGAGAATTTTTTTCTTCTTATCTTTTTACAGTCTGACAGCAATGCAAGCTTCCTCCGAGCTGCCAGAGCTGGCAATCTGGACAAAGTAGTGGAATACCTGAAAAGTGGAATAGACATTAACACATGTAATCAGGTAAGATATTTGAAGGACAGAAGTTTGCAAGAACAAGTTGCACGAACCCCTCTCAAAACCTATTTCTTTCAGGCTAGGTTACTTCATACAGGTGTTTTTATTCACTGCAAGCTATGTTTTCAGTCTTGTTCTTCAGTGGTATCTTTCTACAGGAAGCTGACAATGTGTGTAAAATTTGTGCTGCTTTTATTAAAGCTTCCTTGTAAGCCTTTTTGGGCTCCAGTGTCCTGCAGGTATGGATATATGTTAGTGAAGTACCTGTGATCAAAACTTAAGGTATGCTTTGGTAGTCTAACACTAACGGACCTGCTATTGTGAAGTTCCATTCCAATGGAAACAGTGAGCACTAGATACAGTTGTATTCTTCAAAATACTTGTTATGGGAGAAAAAAAAAGGGAGTTCTAATTCAGGAAGTTATTATGTAGTAGTGTTTGGATACAGGTAAATACTATGATAAAATATGCCTGGATATCAAGTTGCAGGTTCTCAGTAATTATGGGTGGTTTCTTTGTAGAAACCTACAGTTTAGATGGCCTGAGGCATCTCTGTTCAGCAAAAGCCACCTCACTCCCAGTCTGCTTGGTTTTGTATTGCCGTGAGAGAGCAAGATTGAACTCCCTGTCTGAACAGGAGACTTGGAAAGCTGAGGCCCACCCGTTACCCAGTGGAGAAGTGGGACTATGCCACACTTATATTTTTTGCTCTGTTATTTATTGCTGTTTATTTATTGTATCCATTTATTAATCGTAATGAGGCATGCCCATGTAACAGGTATTCTTCATTTTAATGTAAGATATACCTTTCTCTAGAGAACTTGCATTGCAAATAGGAGTTGAGGAGCAGTAAGTATTACAACAAATTGACAGATGAGCAGAGGATGGCAGCAAGATGACTGTGGTTAATAAATTCCACAGCATGCCAGCTGTTAGGTTTTGGGATTATTTATTTTTAAAGCTATTTCAAAGAGCTCTTTCCTGGCATCTTCACAGGGGTAAGGGTCTAAAAGAAAGTTCCAAATTTCTTGTTACAAACGTTTGTCCAAAGGACAGCGTGGGCTGGCATCCTTGGCAGAGCCAAGGAAGAAGTTGAAAGCTGTGTATGAAAACTGGTATCCCTAGCTTATACGTGAAGACATTGCTTGGAAGTTTTAAAGTGAGGTGTGCTTGAATGAATAAGAGAGGTGAAGCTGATGGAGACTAACCATGTTTTTCAGGCAACAGTTTGCAAAGATAATGCAGTACTGTTTGAGTTGATTTCAAAATTGAGTTGTAAAACATTTTTCAGTCACCTAAAGAAGTTTCTTGTAAATATCATTTTTTTTCATATTCAGTGTATTATGTTTAAGCCCTGTAGCACAGTGACATTTTTACAGTCTTGGGTTTCTATCATACCTAGAGCAAGCGTTCTCTTCCAGGACACACTCTTATTCATATGACAGTAATAGCAGTAACTTAAAAAAAGAAATTACAGGTCCAAATTTGTAACAAACTGTTTACTGTTCTTAAAGAAATTATCCTGATCCTATTTCCAATATGTTGATACTTGTTTCTCTAAAATAAAGAAATATAGTCTGTGTTTTCAGTTTTATGCTTAGTTTTCAGGGCCTGTTATTGCTTGGCTTGCTCTTTAAATTAATGTGAATACTGGTGGAATGGGATAGCAGTTGAATAAGTCATACCAAAGAGAGCAGATGCTAGCAAAATAAATGGGTAAATTTGCGTATTATATGTGGATTTTATTAATGCTTTTTATTCAGACCATGCAGTTAATGTTTTAGCAAGCAAATTTTAGAACTAAAATATTATTTGCTTGTACACAATACTCTGTTAAAATCAGATTTTTCAAATTTTTTTCTAATCTGTGGTGAAAAGGATCATCTAAATATCACTAAATAACCTAAAGGCAGAAAAAGGATGGAAAATGTGCTTTACTGATGAGGAGAAAGATAATTCCATTGTGAATCTAATCTCCCCCCATCATTCACGTTACTTTTACATTTTGATTTAATAAAAGATATTCTCTTTTTGGCAGAGTATGTTTCAGGTATAAGACATTTAGACCTGCTCTGTCCTTTGGGAATTGTGTAGGGATGGAATATACTGGTACCTGATTGTGGAAAAAATGGAAGTAAAAAATATTATTTTAGGTTTTGTATAGAGAAAACACTGATATTGTCTTATGTCTTCTGATTGCTATTCAGGTTAAGATCAGAAATAATCAAGATTTTCATTACTGTGTCCTGAGACACAGTTGTGGCTCCTAATGTAAATTGTGTCCATATGCTGAGCTGCTAGTTGCTGTGGACATACCTATGATAAATAAGTAAAATATTTAGGAAATAAAAGCTGTATTTATCATTGGAATTAGTAGAGGAAATTATGTTATGACTCCATTAAGCTGTGACAGCTAATAAATTGCTCTCCAGGGCAGCTAGAAAGAAAAAAGGCTGTTGAAACAGCACTTCTAGGTTTTTTTGAAAGACCTGAGGTGAAAGGTACACATTTTCTAAGTCAATCATCAGACTGAAAGCTTGAGTTGTTTTCCTGCTCTGATATGAACGTGGGCTTTGGAAGCCGCGGATTTCTTTAATAGCAAGGAAATGCTACAAAAACATGGGTTTACTTTGGTGGCAAGAGCAATAATGCCCCATGAAATTGTAAGTCTTTATTTTTCTGAAATAATTTTACCAAAGTCACTGGGGAGTATGCCCTGGAGTAGTACCCTGCCAGCGGTGCTTATGGCAGATACCCCAGTCTTTGGAATTTGAGTTGCAATTACTGTATCTCTGAAACCTCAGTGAAGAAATGAACCTTCTGTTTTTCTTCTTTGATAGCTGGAGGCCACTTGTATGAAAATTATTACTAAGTTGCTTCAGAAACCTGTAAGGGGATTACTTTGAAGGGGCAGAAAGAGTTGTGAGTTTTTTAAAGGTAGTGTTCATACACGTGGTGGTTTAAGCCCAGCCAGTAACAAATCGCCAGGAAGCCGCTTGCTCACTGTTCCTCCTCACCTGCCCCTGTCCTGGCAGGATGAGAGGAAAATATGAAGAAAAGCTTGTGGGTCAAGACAAGGATGGGGAGGGATCGCTCACCACTTATGGCCATGGGCAAAAGACAGGCTTAACTTGAGGAAGAAACAAAATTAATTTAACTGATGGCAAATCAAATCAAAACAAGGATACTGGGAAGCAAAACACAACCGTAGCATATCCTCCCCCCACCCCTTCCTCCTTCCCGCCCCAGT
>JANZLQ010000007.1:9150738-9192461 GCA_026212715.1 Elanus axillaris
CACCCCTTCCTCCTTCCCGCCCCAGTCCCGCTCCCGGTTCTCTCCACCTCCTCCCCCAGAGGCACAGGGGGACAGGGAATGGGGGTCGGGGTCAGTTCCTCACACCTTGTCTCTGCCGCTCCTTCCTCCTCGGGGAGGACTCCTCACTCCTCCCCTGCTCCGCTGGGGGGTCCCTCCTGTGGGAAACAGTTCTCCACCAACTTCTCCAATGTGAGTCCTTTCCGCGGGCTGCAGTCCTTCACAGACTCCCCTGGGGTGGGTCTTTTCCGTGGGCTGCAGTCCTTCAGCCCCAGCCTGCTCCAGTGAGGGCTTTCCCTCGGAGCGGCGGCCATCTTGGGGGGCCTCCCCCTGCCCCGGCGTGGGCTCCTCTCTCCCTGGGCTGCGGGTGGGCCTCTGCTCCCCCGCTGCCCTCCCTGGGCTGGGGGGGGGACAGCCTGCCGTCTGCCTACGGGCTGCAGGGGCCTGCCCTCCTCCCCTCCTTCCTCACAGCCCTCGGGATCTGCTGAGGGCTTCCTCTCACTTCCCAATCCCACCACGCACTGCAGGTTTCCCTTCTTAAATCTGCTCTGCCAGGGTCTACCACCATCGCTGAGGGGCTCGGCCTGGGCCAGCGGCCAGTCCAACTTGGAGCCGGGAAGCTTCTAGCAGCTTCTCACAGGAGCCGGCCCTGCGGCCTCTGCCCCGCTACCAAAAACACCACCACACTAACCCAAAACAATACAGCATCTTCCCTTGGCTTACTTGTGGTATACCCTAAACCTCTTATCGTAAGAAAGAGTTTTGTACTGGTTTAACTGTCCCTTTTGCATTTCTGGTGCATCTTTGACTTCAGTGGTTCAGTTCTAATGGAGACTTTCTTGGTCTGTTGTTTGCCTAAATGCTCAAATCCTATCTTGGCCTTCATAAAATTTTAGAAGGAACTTTTTGCACCTGTGTAGTTAGTGCATGACCTCATATATCTTCAGTGGGTTCTAAAACACGTCTTCATTTTGAAGTTCAAAGGATGCGGGAGGAGGTTTAGCGCTCCACAGTGCCAGATTCCTCCCTTAGGAGCAGTTGCTGGAACTGTAGAGGTAATTGTTTCACCAAGAGCAAGATTAAATCCAATTCAAAATGTGCACTCGCATAGTAGAAAGAGCACTGGGCAGTGTGGGCATTATAGAAATATTATGTACTACTTTATCACACTGAAAGCATTATGGGCAGCCAGTTGATTTTCCTTAGCCAGCCCACATGAAGCACCTGATCCCCTGTGACCTGAGGTGCGGAAGTCTGAGGTTTCCCTTGCTATTTCTGTGAGATCTCAGCCGGTAAGTAAACACTCAGTGGGTGGCTATTTTTAGCTGACTAGCTAACTTGTGTCCAAGCAGATTAAAATCTTGTAGCTCACTTGCATTAGCAGTGCAATTCTGATTACCCTCAGATGTTTAGAGAGTAGCCATGTTTTTCTACCTTGTTTCAGAAAAGTGTAAACTTCAATATGTTTTTATTACCAGTCAATCTTATCTATAACAGAAATTGTTTTATGTATTTTTATAAAAAGGCACTTAAATTTTCTTCTTAAAATACTACCTCCCCTTTCAGGAAAGTTATTACTTCTGTAAAAATATACTGTTAAAGTTTCACCATTGATATGGCTGTAATGTGATAGAATGTTTTAGTTTGGCTCTTTTGTAAGTCTGTCATATAAATCCAATTACTCTTGCTTCATAGTCTAGGGACCTACATTTGCAACGCTTATTTAGGTGACTAGTACCATCAAATTTAATAGGACCGTAACTGTGACTTAAAATAAGTACGCAAGTAAGTGTCTGCATCAGTCCTGAAAAAAGTCTTGACATTCTAGTGAAATCCATGGCATTTCTTTGAAGGCAGACTTGAAAGCTCAGGCTGTATGGTGTCCAGCTTTCCCATAACTCTTGGCCAGATTTAATCAAAATGAGCACTAACTGGACAATGGCTATGAATTCTGAAAGTAAAATCACTTAAAGGTTGTTTTTAAACAACATTAAAATCAGTAAATCATTCAACAGAAATGTCACATTAGCTCTGTTTTGTAACTCACCCATCATGAGATGGGCTAAAATTTCAGTGCACTGTCTAAATAGAAATTTCAGAGCCTATCCACCTTCACATACTACAGCATCAGGTTCAACTTGTTGGCAGCACAGTTTGTTCTTCTTGACTCCAACAATGGAAGAGGAAGAGTTCCTGGTAAAAAGTTGTGGTTATTCAGGGAAAGTTTGGAAGCAGAGAAGGCTGTGAACGTGCTGACCTGACATACATTGACTGTGCTATCTATCTTGGGCAGGGGTTCTGTGAATAACAACTAGTAATGAAAGGTGGTGTTGGTGTAGCATCCCTGCACATAACAATTATAAGAAAAACTCCTGTGCTTTGCCTACATTTGGGAACATAATGAGTGTGCCTATGCTGTTAAATGACCTGCCTCCCTAGTTTCACCCCTGAGTCCTGGTTCCCTAGTCATCCATGCTGTACGTGCATTATTAGTTGGCTCTCAGGCTCCTTCTGAAGTAAGGCAGTTGGTTTTCTCGAAGATGAGACCTAGGAGTAGTTCAGGGGATGTTCAGGGGAGGGACCACTCTCCTCACGCAGCAGGGAAAGCCTGCGCTGGGGGTGCTGCGGCTCCTCGTAGTCCCCCAGTATATCTGAGCAAAGGTGGATCCTGTAAGCCTTGTCTCAGGCTGTGAGCCCCGTCATGCACAACTTACTTGTGGTATTGTGCTATTAAAAAAAATTTAAAAATACCTCTTCTTTTATAGCCTATGGTACAGAATTTGTGTTATTTCAGGAACTTTCACCCAGAGAAAACAAACACGTGAACGCTGTGTCTTTGGGACATGGTGCACCACGTGGGACCAGGAGAAGACTGCAGGCAGGAGGTGGTGCGTGGCGTGAGGTGCCCAGGCTGCTGTAGGGAAAGCTGTGCTGTGTCTCGTTGCCTGGGGGCTCGGGCACAGGTGCACAGGGGGGCAGCCCTGGCATAGGAATCTGGGATGTGGGGGATAGATTTTCAAAGTTTCTTGGTATCCTCAAGATCTCCAAGTCCTTAATACTGTGGAAGATTAGCTACATGTTCAGTTTTAAAACTATGTTTAAGTCCTAGTTAATTTAATTTAAGTATGCAGCTAAGAGCTAGTCTGAAGAAGGCTGTTTTCCTGAACTGGAGCTTTATACTATCCAAATGTTATCTGTACCACCAAGAAAGCCTCCATAAAATTCCTTGCTCCTTTTCTGATACTTATATGCTGACATTCAGACTGGAAAAATGTCAAAACTAATTTTAAAACCCACAATTGTGGCCACTATCTATTTTTGAAAAAATGAGTAGATGGAATAATAAGAAATGAAATAATCTAAAATATTTTGAGGCATTACCTTCCCTGCTGAAGAAAAGCTGCAGATGATTAAAGTAGGCATGTGTCAAATGGAACTTAGGGCACAAAAGTGAGAGCAGTTCTGTTGTCTGTGCCAAGGAATTTAATGGTGAGCAGGATAAGAACCAGGGCTTTCCATGTGCTGCTTATTGAAAACATATAGAAAGAATCTTGTTTTACTGTCTAGAAGAAAGTTTCCATTGAAAGACCTACTGTCAAGAAAAAAACTTGCTGAGTTATATGGGGGACAACCTGGTGAACTTCAAGTTCCCCAGTTAGGGGATAGTAAATCTAGACTCAAATTCTTATATTCGAATAGATCCAGCAAATTTTATGTTTTGTTTATAAGCAGCAATATTAACAAAAAGGATCACCCCCAGGACAGAGCACAGTTAATATGATAATTACTTGGAAACATTACAATTTTTTTGCAATGTTCATATTCTCTTGCCTGCTATGAGAGCAATATGACTAGAGTTGTTTCAGACTGATCTTCTGTGGAAAGTGCTTCCCTTTTGCAGCTGGCTGGCAAAGCTCCTTTTGGACTGTATAGGTGAAATCAGAGCCAGATGAACACGAGTATCAGAATAGGCGCTGTGTAATTTCTTAGAGTCTTGAAATGGGTACAGTATTCCTGGATGACAGATGGCAAGACCATCAACTTTCAGGGTCTGTGGGTCTGCACTATGGTTAAGATCAAAGCTGGATGTATACCTGCACTTATTAGGGTAAAAGGAAGTGGTTGACTAGTGTGCAAAACAGAAAAATCCCATATTAACATGATTTAATTAAGTAATTTTACCTGACATTTGGGTTGAGTTAACTCAGGAATTTTCTAGACTGTATGAAGTGTTTTGAGCTCTTGACAAACAGTACAAACCAAAAAATGGTAAAATAACCCCTTCAGATCTGTGAATAAAATTAATCTCTATTTTGCATTGTCTCAGCCCTGGTACCCAGGAAAAAACTTCTGTCAGTGCACTGGCTAATCTGTTTCTCTGAAGACATTTATTACTCTACATGAGTTCCAAGGTACAAAGAATGAACTGGGATAGGCATCCTACCATCAGGACTAGTGAGCCCGATGTCTTAGCCTTCACAATCCATTGAGCATGAACAAGCACCTCAGCTTCTTGCAAACTCTGATTCTGGTGCCCTATAAAATTGCTCACAAAGCTTGTTGATAACTTAAGACCCTCAGCTTCTATTGATTAAGCATCACTGGTGTATTGTAAATTTTATTAGGAGTGGGAGCAAACTCCTCTTCTAGAGGTTAGGGAATGGTGTTTAAGCCATGGCAGCTACTACTGCAGCCTTAGAGCTATTCCTCCTTCTCCAAGGGGTTTGAATGGGGTGTCTATGTGGTTCTGTTCCAGCCCTAGAAGGGGAAAAGCTAACGCACTCTGTGCAAAACACAGGAGGTGTATTTTATTTTAAGAGTGATATATCTGAATGCTCTTTCAAGAATGAAGCCTTGTATATGCAGGATTTTTTTTCCTCAGTATAATGCTATTTTTGGACTAGATCCCATCTCAGAAACCAGTACATAACGTTAACAGTAGTGTTAAAAGTTCAGCTTTCCTGAACAGAGATGACACAAGGAAGATGCTTGCTTTCTTTAGTTTTAGTGTTTGTTTCTCAGATCCTAAGTTTTCATAGAGATCTGTCTTTATAGATAATCAAAGTATTTCCCCAATTTAACTGTTCCAAAAATCTGATGGAACTTAATGTTTCTGGTTATACTGAATACAGGGACTAGTTACAGTTATTGATATAGTTATGCAGTTAATAATTAGTTATTACCTAATTATGCTTTGTTGAATGCTACCTTCATAGCAAGTTAAATTACTGTGGAATTGCTTACTTTAATCTGAATTCAATCACCATAATCTGTTCTGAAAATCATAAATAATTTCTTTATTTCTACAGAGAGTTGGAAATGTCAGGGGACAAAATTACCTTTTTAAACAGTCCCTTTAAAAACTCTAATTACTGATATATTATAGGATGAAAAACTGATAGCCATTGGAAATCTCTGATTCCTTTAAAGCTATTTTCCTTATTTTTCAAATGTAGTTATTTTAGGATGTGGTTGCTATTTCTAGTTAATGGAGCAAGAGAAGACAACTTGCTTCTGAATCAATGTTCAAAATGTTGACTAGCAAAATGAACTTTAATTTTACTGTATGCATTTGTGCAGCCCACAGTTCTAGCAGCAGCTAGACCCCCAAATCTGACAAGTCTAAGCGTTCATCAGCTGGCTGCTCAGTTTTGAAACAGAACTGGTAATCTAAAAGGCCACATAAAGTAATGTTTCCCCATCTTGTCTTTGGCAGCTTGTCAGTTTTCATGGTGATAGAGTCTCTTTGAAGGAAAAACACTGATGGATTTTGGCATTTGTTTTGAAGAAGTCTTATGTATTCACAAGGAACGTTTGTGAAGTCTGACACCTTGAACAGAAAAGGATTCAAATATCGGGTAGTTTTGGGGGGGGCCTTCAGTTCCAAGGCTCTTTAAAACTTAGATCTGTTTGGCTTTTGCTCTCGTTTTGTTGGCTTCTTTATAATTTGATTGGTGTCTTTATTGCTTCAGTCACAGTGAGACAGAGCAGCAGCTATTAATTACTTCCTCATTTAGTCCAAATGGAAAGCAGCTAACACTGCAAGTAGTGCTAACTATAGACTGAAGTAGCACTGTAGTCATAATGAGGTTGACAGCATCACATGTTGATGTCACTCAGTAGGTTAATTCATTTTCATGAATCCATAGGCTATAAAGCAACATAAAGGGAGAACTTTCATAATCAGAAATTATTTTTCTTTTTTCAACCATCTAACATTGGACTTGAGACGGCCATGCCCAGCTCTTTAATGTGCCCTTTCCCAAATCGTTCTTGAAAAGAGGTTGACCACATGCACTTTTTACTTCCCTGAAAGATTTATTCAGAGGAGAGAATTTGCAGTAACCTTAGACTGACATCTATTAAAGAGATGGAGAAAAGTATTTGACTTCAGCAAAGACTATGATACTGCTTTTTAGTCTCAGCCTCTACTGGTGAGTGCAGATGCCTTCTTAACTCTGGCAAAACACGTAAAGGAGTTAACATGACCATGCAGAATTAGTCACGATAGCTTTTTAATTTTAATTGGTTTTGTAACTTACTCTTTGCTGTTGGCCTGTTGGTATATATACAGGCTTGTGAACCGAGCACCACTGGAAGGGACTTTGTATAAGTGCATTACATTTAATGACTCAAGAGAATGTCGAAACGTTAAAAAAAATAGATTTTTGTATTGTTTTATTTTTGTTGACTTTCACGGTGTTTTTTTCTGTAAGTTGCTTGAATGCCATTCTATCCTTGTGGGGCAAAGGCAAGAGTAATTAGAAACTCAAATGTTGGCCAATCTTCCTGGAAAGCGTTACATCCCAACTTCCATCAGAGTTGTTGGGAGTTGTAAGGGGTCAGATTCTTCGTGTGAAGGAAAGAAGCGGGTTAATTTTGTTAATATACATTCTTGCTTCCTAATGTTCTTAAAGATATTAAGTGCTTAATAAATACCTTCAAATGCAAGTAAGCTTTGGGGAATTAAGAATCATTATATTTAACAAAGGTTGTTTTCTTTAGTGCCAAGATCATTACATACTGAAGTAACACAAGCAAATGTTTGCTTGTATAAAGAATTTTTTCCCACTTCCTTTGAACACTTTCTTTCCCCTATCTGTTCATTTTTATGTTCCTTATACTTCTTACTAAGTCTCACCAGCAGAAGGTAAGTAAGAAGACCAGGTTATTGTCTATACCTGTCACAGCTGAGCTTAGAAGAGAGGGTGTAAAAGCTCGCACTGTGCCCATATTGCAGCTTTAGTAGGCAGTTTGTCAGTGAAGCTGCAGTAATGCTAGACAACTGCTGCGGCTGCATTTTGTCTTTTTAATAAGTCAATACCACTACAGAAGAAGCGATCCTGGTCTCGCCCTGCCTTGGTGGTCATGCTTCCATGCCATACTCTCTCCTGAGTTCTGCCACGAGGTTGCCTTTCTGTGGGGTCAGTTTGCTTTGGCGTAACAGGGTTAGGCAGGAATAGTATAAGCCATAATTGCTGTTGGACGTAGCAGCGATCAGGCTGATGTCCCAGAAGCAGTAAATGGAACAGCAGGATCGATGCTGAACCAGGCAGTGGCTGAAGAGATTCCACTCCGTGAGGATCACTCTGTGGGGCAACTGAACACAAAGGCAGAAGTAGCATGGACTTCCTTGGGTGATTTTCAGACAATATCAGTGAGACTTAGTGCCGGTCTTCTGTGGAAAAGAAGTGACTGACTTTTGATTTGCTTAGAAAAGGCTGGTGATTTCTATGATGTACAAGAAATCTGTGGGCTTTTCTGGTGTGGGGAAGATATGTAGGGTGACACTGTAAGTGCTGTGAGCAGTAGTGGTATGTGTGCACGTTTGTAGCACTCTACGGGATACAAAAGCACTCTACAGGATACAAAATGTTGATGCCTTTAGCTCAGTGGTAGAGGAGAGAAGGAACTGAGGGAATCGGGCTCTGCAGTGAAACACTTGAAGAACCAAGCTTGGGAGGTTTAGTATTATGTTCTTTTATGAGAGTTAGAATTACAAATGAGTCTCTAAAAGAAAGGTAGCTATGGTATATGTACGCTTAGTGGGCAGGAGCAGTCCCTATGCTGTACAGTTTTGCTTAGCAGACAACTAATTTCATCTCCCTCCCCGCCCCCACCTTTTGTTGTTCTAAAATACAAGAATCCAGTTGACAGGAACGGAGGAGTTGCATAGATTAAATCTGAGCTTCATCATAATAAGTAGCATGGATCAGCCATGTGGGTTGGGAAATAATTACAGCATTGGTTCTGATTATGGAGGAACAAAGCTCGCTTTAAGGCTTCAGTCGCGCTGGCCCTTGACATCTAATGTGCAGCGCTTGCTTCTGCTACCGCTTGCGCCAGCTTACTTTATTTAAGGAATTAGGGAATTTGAATGTGTACAGTAGGAACTGTATTTAGGCTATAGTTTCTTTCTGTAACCTTTTCATTGGACTTCATCTATTCATTTTGCTTAAGTTTTGATGAATAAAAAGACATATGTTGCAAAGAAACTCACGTAATCTATGCAACAATATTAGCTTTCAGCTGCTTAATAGGGTATCATTAGATGTGTGTCTTAGATGTACGAATACAAGTATTTTAAGAGAATGCTGCTGATTAAGCACTGGGACGAGCCTTGCTTTCTCTGTACCTTGGCATATGGTAAACTAAAAAAGGTGTTTGCCCTCAACTTTTTGCATTGAGGCATGTGTGTGCACAGTATTGCTGGTTCTCTGCGGTTTGTTAACTTAAGTCTGCTTGCAGAGAGTGAAAGAGGTTAATAACACGTCACAGCAATACATCAGTTGTGTACAACTGTACGGAGTCAAAGTTACCATTCATACTCTCACAGAAAGTGTTGATGTCTGTGAGATTGGATATGAGAACAGGTCTTTGTTTTCAAACAATGAGAAGAACACTATGTGTTTCCCCACAAAATACTATTTCAAAGCTTTCAACCACTGTAGGTAGTAATTATAGTTATTTAATACTCAGCTGAGATTAAAAACCAAGGAAGATTGGAGCTTTATGAAATGGTTTCAGCCTGCAAAAAATTCACTGACATGTACAGTGTTCCTCATCTTGATGATTATGGTCAACCTCAACACACAATTTTGGCTAAGAATTTATCCTTGGTCCAGGGCATGGCACTACTACCACCCATGGGCTCTGCAGCTCAGTAGTAAGTGTTCTTCTGGAATAAGGAGGATCTGGTTGCTGCTGCCTTACCCGCACAATGGGATTTGAAACCACATTTCTCATCAACATTTCCTAACTGCCACGCTGTGTAAGGGTGTTCTTCTTTTGGCAGCTTGTGAATGTAGCCTTCCTTCAGTTCCTTTGCTTTTCTCGTAGTTACACTTCTGAATTTGACCACAAAATCTGCCTGAGCTGCTTACATGAATATGGAATTAAATGGAGTTACTTCAGAAATGCATTTGGATTGCTGTGTCTGTAGCCACTGGACCCATTCCCATTAAATGCCTCCTGTGAAGTGCTAAGTGCTTTAAAATCCTACTGGGAATTACAAGCTTGAACTGCCTCTGTGGATGGACAAATAAAAGACCAGAAAGCTGCTTGTTTATTTTGCAATGTAGATGACTATGAACTGCATAGAGACAAGTAAAGTGATAAAAATTGTACAGTGCTAAACTTGCTGCAAATTACTCAAATACCTGAGTATCGCTTATGATGCTTTCAATATGGAAAACAGGAGAATGCTTGAGGGCAGTGGCAGTATCTGTTGCTGTCACCTGCCTGATGTACCATGAAAAATACCATAGGATTGTGAAAAATAGGTTGGCAATTTAGCTACAATAGACTGTCATTTTATATTTTTCCCTTGGGTGGAATAGGGTTCCTAGGAAGAGGAAGATACGGTTTCCATGGCTGGAATTTCGAAGAGATAAAGTATCCTATTCCTACTTAATGTGAAAAGGATTTAGATGCTAACTTTCTTAGTCTGCTTTTTTTGAAAATCCTAGCTTTTATTTCATTAATTTTCTTTTCCTTTTTGAATGAGGTTACAAACCCTCAAAAGTTAGTGAAGACTTGCTCGTCAGAAACCAGTGGAAGTACTAAGACAAGGATCAATATAATTGCAAGCCACATGTAATCGACAACCATTTTGTCCTACTTGTGCTTTTGGTTTTCTGTTTGATACCAGTTATCCCAGAGGAGAGGTGGAGAGTCCAGGGTTCAGGAAGCTACCTCAGCCTGAAATAATCCTGACTGAATAGACATGTTCTGTGTAAATTTGCCTAAGTCCTGTGTTTTCTCTGTACTGATAATACCTCAGTGGGGCTAGATAAGGTTACAGTAAGGAGAAGGCAGATATGCACTCGAATTTTGTAGTAACGGGCTCTGTGGAGATACCCAAGATAGTAGTCTGGGGAAATGTGAAACAGAAAGGAAGGAATCTCTTATGGATACTTGAAAAATATGCTTTGTTTTGATGTCTTTGTTGCTATGAGAAAAATGTTATTGGAGAAGTTTGTCACACAGTGCCTTGGCTTAAATAGCCAAGTCCAAAATATCTGACTTATGTAGACAGTCAGCTAAGAGATGTGATGGTATTCCAGCTACTAATCTTCTTCTTATACTAGGGTAAGGTAGGAATGTTGTCTTCAGAACTGATATTTGTAATTGATATGGCCCTTGTGCTTACAGAATGGACTCAATGCTCTGCACCTGGCGGCTAAAGAAGGCCATGTGGGACTGGTACAAGAATTATTGGAAAGAGGGTCGGCTGTGGATTCTGCCACTAAGGTAATTCAAGTGTGTCTGTAAGTTTATTCACAAAAGCAAAAAGTCAAATAGGTGGGAGAAATTTAGAAAAAAAAAAAAGTACAAAATAAGATAATAATATAAATACCTCACTTATGGCCTGTGGGTCTATGTTCATTGCTGAAGCTCATCGGTAGTAAGCGAAGAGGGGAAGATTATTCTTTGTACAATCTCTTTACAGAGAAAGCATTAAAAGGTTATAGCAATCCCAGATTTTTCATTATTTCCAATGACAGGTCGCCATTATACAAATAGCTCAAACATAGCTCAAAATAGTAGATTTTTTCAAATCTGTGAAAATTGGTAATTGACTGTATTATATTCAGAGCCTTTTCACTCAAGGGCATGATGGAAAACACACCTGTGTGATAAGTTGTTTTGCCTTCAGCCTTTCCACAGGCAGGTGCATGCGTGTGGCCAAAACATTCAGTCAGTATGTTGTTTGTGGGTGGTGAATTCCTTGTGATGGGCCAGATTTGCTGGCTTGAATGACGTAATGTTTGTCTCCTAATGTCTAGGATGGCTGGCTGTGCTCAGCCTTTGCATTTAGTTACCACCACTGTGTCCCTGTGGCACTCTCTTATTTTTTATGATTTCCGATGTGTGGGATCTCCATCAAGGTTAACACTGGTCCTCAGCTCGGAGACCTTCTTGCTGAACTTGTGATTTACATCATTGATGGAAAAACAAGTTCCCTCCTTCAAAAACATCTTTAAGTCACCCCTCATTGAAGCTGTTTGTAGAACCACCATGTTCTAGATAAGACTTTGGGGTTTTGTTCTGGTTTTATGAACCTTGATTCTTTAATAAAGCCATTTAAATATTGTTCCCATGTTGAGAGATTGGTCTGGAAAAATACAAAGCTCTTATAAAAGCAGTGGTCTACCACACTGCTGCTGTTTTGTCAAAGATTAGTTTTGTTTGTTGTGCAGTCCATCCCTTTTCTTAATGCCTTTCAAAAAGACGCATTTTACTTTTATGCCAACTAGAGAAGGGGAAAAAAAGATTTATCTTCTGCATTTAAAAGGCTGGTTTCTGTTACTTAACAGTCAGATCTTCCTTTTGTGTTTTGTACTGGGAAATCTCATTTTACATGCGATTCACAGCTTGAATTTTAGGACTTCTAGATTTCAGCTACCTTCTACAGGACATAATCTCTGGATCTGAATGAAAAAACCTGTTAGTCCCTACTAAACTTTGCCTAGAAGCTTGTCCCATGCCCCAGTTCCATTCCATAATTTCACTCAAAAGTTCTGTTAGGATGTTAGTGTTACACAACCACTAAAGAAATCTTCATGGCTGCAGCTACCAGTTCTATCCCGTGATGTTTATCAAACATCATGGAAATGCAAGATAGAATTGTACTCAAATAATGAATGTTATAAAGAACTGCTGGTTGAAATTACTCCTGAAGAAGGGTAATGTCTTTTGTTTTTTCCCTCCCTATAACAGAAAGGGAATACAGCCCTCCACATTGCATCCTTAGCAGGACAAGCTGAAGTTGTCAAAGTTCTGGTTAAGGAAGGAGCCAATATTAATGCACAATCTCAGGTATGATGCTGTTTCCCCTTCTCTCTTCTAAAAGTTATTTGGGGAGATTTTATAAGGTAGATGGGAGATGTTAGGCTGTGAATCCAAACATCCAAGCCTGAGCAATGAAATTGAGGCTTACACTGGTAAGTAGAATAAAAGTAAATAACAAATTGAAGTAATTATATACTCATTGTGTGATACAGGAACTTGCACTGTTGCCGACTGAAGTCTTTTGGGAGTTCCTAGTGTGCTTTAATAAATTGTTTCAGAAATTATTAAAAACGGAGAAATACTACATTATATGTTTGATTTGAATTGGATGAGCAGTAATGAAGAAAATTTTCTCCAAGACTTGCTATATACAATTGCTTTTCACGGTTTTTTGTTGGTTAAAAATTTGCATATAACTTATTTTAGGCTTCTGAGTTCATTCTTTATGTGATCAGAAAGGATTTAAATCAAAAGTTTGGAATTGGGGAAATTCACCTTGTCCTGGCAGGCCAACCAGCTGTAAAACAGCCATGTTATTTCCACAGACATGAAGCTTGTGTACTCTTCCAAAATGTACCAGACAATGTGGTGGTGTTCCAGATGCTGACCGATGGGCCAGTTCTTCTCTCCCTGGTTTGGGCGAGGCTGCAGTGGCAGCTGCCTGCCTGCTGTGATTTCAGAGCTGTAAACAGCATGTGCTAGCTTCACAGTGAACAACATCCTGCATGCTAGCTAGGTGATGGTTTGTTTTCCAAGCTAACTGTTCCCATCTCCTCTGCCCTATAAACAGATGCATAATTAGCACCATAGATTAATTGACCAGGTTATCCTGGCGATAGTGGTACCTATTACTTCCTCTGTTTATGATTAGGAACAATTTATCAAATAAGTAAGTTGATTAATATTTGTAAATGCTACCTTAACTATGGCAACTGTGTCTGTGGCTATGAAGAACTGAACAGATGGTATGGATGAGGACTATATATGATAAAGAAACTGCATCTTTCTGAAGCATCTAGTCAGCTTGTGACATTCTCAAAGTAAATCATTGAGCTAACTAACAGTGTTCAAGTTGAGTCCTAGTGCGTCATTCAATGACCACAAATACCATTTTTGCACTAATGGTATAATCTAAGATGATGAGAAAAACAAGTTATGCTTCAGGGGTAGATTAATTTCAAATCAAATTTTCCTAGCACTTACTGTCTATAGGCAAGATAATGGCTCTTAGATTAATCTGGCTGGGATATGTGAGCAGAACAAGAAGAGAGTGATCTGATTTAACGGTCCAGCTAGGAACTGCTTTGGTTGAAGAGAGTTTCAGGAAGCACAGCTGGTCCTGTGTGAGAAGCTTTTCTCAGTCCTCTTCTGTAGCGCATTCCCTGATCATTAGGAACACAAACAAGTTTGTAAAGGTTTTGATTTGTCAGAGTCCATCCTAAGTCTGGCTAGCTCCACATCTTGCTTGTCCAGACCTGGGACACTGGGACCTGGAGGGTTTTCTTGCTGTTTGATGTTACAAATTTATGATGGACAGTGTAAAGTAAGTAGAGAGCAGGAGATGAATGAATAGGTTTGTCTGCACCTTCATTACATTTGAAAACAAGAAAGAGAAATTGAAAAGATCTTTAAGCTGCCTGACTCCAAGATTTTAAAAATACTTCCTATATTATGCTTTTTTTGCCCCAAAGCAACTGCTAAAGAGCTCTCTCAGGACAACTGAAGGTCAATTACCCCCCATGCTCTACTTCTATTAAAGATAAGGAATGTTGTAATTCCATTGCTCAGAAATTTAGGAAACTCTTTTCGTAATGACCTAATTGGATGATTTCTTCATACAATTATCAGCCTTTTCATGTGTATAAGAAGATAAAGTAATGTCTTTAATGTTAGGATTTTGAGCATGGTAATAGAAATAATTGTAAAAATGATACTTTCATGAAGCATTATCCATCAAATGTCTCCATGAAGTCTTTTCCTTATGCTGGAAAAATAAATGAAGTTTTCTAAATTTAAAAAAAAACAAACAACAATACCTACCAGAATTGGAAATTGTTTTCACAGGTATTATTTTATACAGCATTCTAGTTTTAAACACGTTTATTGTTAGCACTCGATCAATTGAATGAATCTGATGGAGGACATTTTTTCCCTGGTACTGCTCACTGGTTGCCTCCAGACAGGATGAATTCAAACTGCTGTGATATATATGTCCTGGTTTTGTGCCACATTATCTTAATTAAACAAGTCCTGTTGACTTCAACGGGAGGGTGAGTCCTTAACCCAGTGTGATCTAGCTATGGGGACCTTTGGGTTGTGCCTTTCTGGCCTGCTGTGTTTTACCAGAAGAGATGAATAGTAGCTGCTTCAGGCAGGAGGAGATGTTCAGAGGCTTTTGCTGCTGCTGCTGAGGGGGCATTTCCAGTGGAAGGTGTCCCTTTGTAGGGACAGCTATGTCATACGGTTTCGTGGTCAAAGCACTGTCACAAGCACAACAGTAAACAAGTGCACACGGAGAGCGAGGCGCATGACCTAGATCTGTCTTCTTTTTGGTAAATATTGGATGCACTTGGGTAATATTTATTGATGGTGTTCAGCCCTTGGAATAGTATTTGTGTGTGAGTGTTCGCACACATGTTCCCATATAGCTAGTATCTTTAATAAGAATGAACATATGTTGCCTATATGATGGGTGCAAAGGATGTATTTTTTTAGCCAGGGCTCTGAGCAGACTCCTAAGAATTTGGTTCTAATTCTGATTTGCCAGAGTGTTCCTTGGAAAATGAAATAAAAAAGTAATTTCTTTATGCCCCATGAATCAAATGAGGATAATGAATGCTGCTTTTCTACTCCAGATTGCATTGAATGCTCCAGAATCACATATGTCATAGAAAATAAATAAGTTAGCAAAAAAAAGAGAAGAAAAACAGAAACTTCAAAATTAATAAAGAACAGACATGTGATTTATGATAAAAGATCAAGAAAGATTCAGGCATACCTAACTACAGCTGGTCAAAAGAGAAAAATATGAAGTTAAATACAAAAGGAAAAGAAAATGACTGAACAGAATATGCTTGAATACTCAAATACTAAGTTTTTTTGTCAGGAAATATGTCATTGATGAAAAAATGGAGAGAAAAAAATCCGTATCAGGAAAGAGCCTAACTGAGCAAGTCAGAAATGAGTAAAAATACAAATTAAAGGTAGCATTGAGTGAAACAGTGAGAAATTATCACTGAAATGCTCAGTTTTTCTTTCTTACTTTTTCTCTCAATTCCATTTTTAAAAATAGATGCTATATTGTCACTCTTAAATGTTTTAGGAACAGTTGTTGGTATTGAGGGTATATTACATCCTCTCCTTGGTATCTCTGTTATTTCACACTTTATTTTTTTTAGGCCCCTGCTAAATGCCATTTGTTCATAGTGATTTAATGCCAGTGAAGTTACTCAGGTTGCTCTGTAACTTCCTCTTTAAAGAACTTGGTATCTTTCAAAGTCATTCTCATTTCCAGTGATGACAATTTGTCATAGTGACAAAATTTCTTCACTGGTGATAAAGTGATAGATAAAAGAGTATTCTCAACTCCAGCTTGTTCAAGTTATTGTTTTTCCTTTCCCTTTCTCCATTAAATTGCATAAAACCACTGGCCTTTATAAAAACTTACTGCCAGTGTCATCTGAAACACCACACTAATTTCCCAGTTCCTTGCAACAATGAAATAACAGAATTATCTCAGAAAATGCTATTAAAAACATTGTACCCACTGAGATTACAAACCCCATCTGTGCCATCTGAGACTGTTAAGCATTCTGGGCTTTGATTTTATGGATTTTGTTTTTCTGTTAGATTACTTTGCCCTTCAGTTTCATCTTGGCCTTCAGAGCTGTTAGTTTGTTCCTCTTCCTCTTTTAAAAAGTCTGTTCCTTTTGAGCTAATATGTCATCGCTGCTATTTTTAGAGAAGTAATTTCTATTTTGATATAAAGCCTAATTGCACAGTGATTACTAATTGAATGACTCTGCTTTCACCTGCATGCATATCATTTGAGAGCTGGCATCTTGAGTATGTGTCAGGCAAACACTTAAATGAGGGCACACCTAGAAATGGCCAGAGATCTAGAAGTTGCTCATCCTTTTTTGGCATACCTCCACCTAGAACTTGACAAGTGTGCAATTGTTTGACTCAATCAGAATTGCCTTTTGCTAGAAGTATTGCTGCAGAAAATGTATTTATATAACGAGTATCTGTAAAACCTTCACTTGGTTGACTCTGCTCATAGTTCTGTGATAGGTCTAGATACACCTCATCAAGTAAAAAAATCAATTTCTGCAATTTCTCTTCTTGATTTGACCATGACTTTTGGTCATATACAGATCTGACCAAGCTGTACTCATTGATAATACAAAATCTTCTCCGGGGACTGGATGGTACAAACTATAACATAAAGTGGCTAACAGACCTACTGGGGTTGGTCCAAGTTATTCCTTGAAGCTTTGATTGCATTTCCTTGCAGAGCAGAAGAACGTCATCCCTTGGAATGCTGTAATCTTTTGCAATATATATTCACCTGTGTGGATGATCCTGTAGGTACTTCTGAGTTTCAGTGGGGAATTCAGAAAAAGTCCTCAGGGGGCATTGAAATGTTTTGTTACGCAAACCACGGAAGTGGCATTGGCCACTTACCCCCTCCTCATCACACACTTTCAGAGTCCAGTGGGGTCCTCCTTTCACAACTGGATCACTTCTTTACCCCAAACCTATTCTTAGTTGTTGCTTGTGCATTAGAGCAGTAATTCTTTTTTGTAATCTTCCTCCCAATGAGTGTCTACTTTTTTTGACGTAGTAGGAATTCTTATGCCAGTTGTTGATCTTTTTTCCCAGGTAGAAGAAACATCACCAGATGTAGTCAGTCGAACGCTTCCCTTTGCTAAATTACCGTTTGTGTCTGTTGCTTTCTTTTAAAGTCAGATTGTACCATCTGACTCATGTATAGGCATCAGAGATGTCTGATAACCGGAATATTAGCCTGCCAAATGTGATGATACCCTGACTTCTTCAGTAACTGTAAGGGAACTATCATATCCTGGAGTTACCCAAGAAAGAAATTATTCCCTTCAATTTTAAAATTTCTGCAACTGAGTTTAGGACAGAATGTGTTCCTCGTTGGCTGCTAAGGTTGTGCTTTGGCCACTGCTTTATTTAGGGGCCCTCACAAAAGGAGGAGCTACCTTTTAATCATCAGATTATTTAAAGTGACCCAGATACAGAAAGCAAGGATTAAATAAATCAGTCCTCCCCCAAGCTGATCCTGTTTTTTAAAAGCCCTCTGGTTTCCTTTCCTCGATATCCTGCTCAAAGCTCATTGCAAACATGTTAGCCAAGAAATATTTTTGCTTAAATTTGCCCCTATTATGGTTACCACTTCCTATTTCAGCCCATAGGAGATGCTATCATGACTGCTAGAGTATTGTTATCTGGAGTATTCATCAGATTGGAGCAATCCTTAGAGTTGCACAAAATTTCCAGCTTCAAAATGCTTTCCCAAAAAGGAGCGATAAGAGGGCTCATTGAATGTCTATATTCAGTATTACCACAGAAGCAAAGGGAGGATTTAGATGATTCTCAGAGAAGTGATCAGCTTGTCTCTTTCAGGATGCCCTGTGATTTGCTTTACCCAGAGATTGCTCTCTCCATGGTTTGTGAAGATAATCTTACCTTCAGAATGGAGCATATTTCGCAGAGTATTTGCTATTCCATTATGACAAAAGGTTTTAATTCTACTAACTGGGCTTTCTGTTTTTATATCAGAATATTTAGCCAGCCAGATTTTTAGCTGCTGTATATCAAGAGGCATAATTTAGCTGCAGTTCATCATTGCTAATGTAATAAAGGATCAGGCCCATTATCCCTTTGCTGGTGGGGAAAAAAAAAAGGAAGAAATGCCTTCTGGAGGATTATATGGATTTTGAGAGATGTAAACAACAGTAATACATTGAAAACAAGGAACGAACACATATATTTATTCATTGTGCCTTAAACTAGTTGAGTTTCAGCTGTCTCTTACAATGATTATCAGTTAATGATAAACAACCCTTATTCCTGATCCTGAAGTATGATCTCAGGCAACCGTGGAAGCATTGTTGAGCAGGATGCTTGCTCGTGCGAGCCTGAAGCGGTGCTTACAGGTTGTCACAGAATTACAGGATAAGAGTGTGAACATAAGGTAATGATTGTTAATGTCAGCACATCCATGTGGGACTTTCCCATTTTCCCAAATAATTCAAACAGTTAAAGGAAAAATAACCCTAGGAAGATGCCCAGTCTATGGTGTCACCTGCAGAAGAAGTAGTGTGGTGATCTGGAGATATGGAACTGGTTGGCTTTGTCTCAAAAGCTGCTCTGAGGATCAGGGGCTCTTAAAAGAACAAAGGAGAGTACTGAGCCAGTTTGATGTCTCTCTCTGGGATACCAGCTCCAGCCATAAAATAACTGAATGTGTCAAGATCTCAACCCCAAAAGACTGAAAGCCAACTGAAAATATTTACAACATTTGTCTTAGTCTGTTTGTTAACTTACAGTCACTGTTAAAGTGCTACAAAGGGATGAATGGTCCAGGTTGAAAGATTTTAATTTAAACAAATAGTGATTTTTTTCAGCTAATAATGTGATACATGGTCTCTAATATTTATTCTTAAAATGCACAAACTTTAGGAGCTTGCAATAAACCAACATACCAGCTGGGAGGGTAAGGGGTCACCAGACCAACATGCCACATTTCACTGCTACTGTAATGACGCAATCTGTGATGATAAGAACCAGGCAGCAGAAATGTTATCTGCGTATGAGAGTGTAGGTATAACTGAGTCACAACCAAATAAATAAAAATATTTTATTTATAATATTAGTGCAATATTGTCTTCCTTCCAGTCCTGAACCATATATATAAAATAAATTGTTGGTTTCAGTACTGCTTTTCCTTTACCATGTTTGGAAGGCAAATGCCAAATGCTGTTTTGGATGACAGCCCAGAATTCAAACGTGAGACTCTGCCCCGGCTAAGCTTTTGGGCCCCAACCCATGCCCAGTATCAAGGTTATGTTTTCTTGTGCGTGACTAATCTATTCTCTTCCCATTATTCTCCATCAGCTGAGTTTCTGTTACAGGTTCCCTCTTTGTAAAAAAGACATTTCCAAGACACAGAACATCTTGATTTCTGCCTGGCTGCATTTCAGGCTCTGTTGTTGCTTCGCTGTTCTCATGGAGAAAATCGTGATATTTGAAGCTCCTAAAACAGAATGTTTGTGCTCTTTAAATTTGGCATCTGAGCTAGGAAGTGACTTAACAGTAAAGTACACTTCCCAAGAGAGGGGTTCTTGTAATGGTGAGGCAACAGGTGTCATAGTGCTACAGCTGGAGTTCTGTGTGATCTCTCGTGAATGAACTTACCCAGTTCATCACAAACCCAGACAACATCAGTTATCCATAGGCTTTATAATTATTGCAGTGGTGTAAGTACAGAGTGGAAAACACTATTTATATTACTAGGGAATTAGTGAGACAGCTGAAGGGGTGGTACTATTTTCTGTGTAGCCTTCTGTGTCACTACATTTTAAAAATTTGTTTATTACAAATTAGTTTTATAATCTGTCATCTCAAATCACCAGTATTTAATTTAGCTGGTTGTTGATGTATCCAAGAGATATTTTTACAGAATCTCCTGTTCTCACAATGTGGATGTAGGACAAACCAAAAATTCCCTCCATGAAGGTGCTGTCAGCGTCACAACAGTGCAGTCAGAGGGGAAGGGGGACAAGAGGGGAACCGAGTGCACTGTCTTCCTCTGTCTCTCAAGGTTGAGCCAGATATGAAGCTGGAGCACATCACTTCTCTCAGAAAAAGGAAGGAATCTTGAACTGTTTTGCGCTCTGGTGTTGGTTCAGCACTTCTCCTTATGGTTGAAGTAGAATCAAACTCCTTGCTAGGCTCCCAAGGAGAACATAGAGATGAATATCAATCTGTCAGCTGAGTGTTGCAGTGGTACATTATACACAAATAGCTCTTCTGATAAAGCATTTAAAGATAAAATCAAGCAGTATGCAGGTAGTACATGTCATACCTTGGCAGTGTTGATCTGAATGCTTGGTAGGCACTACAGGCTCACTGGAGAAGAAAGTGGAGTGCTTTCCCCGGAGTTTTAGTTGTTTTCAACTCGTGAAAGCCTGTTAAAAAACAGGCGAAAAAAAGCCTGTTTAAATACAGTTGTTAAAAAAAAAAAGTAAGAAATGTGAGGTTTTTAAAAATGTATATATTAATATACAGTTAATATCTAGAGCTTCCGTTCTGATAGTAAGCATGTTATTTCTAAGCCTTTTCAGTCATAGATGTAATAAAGGGTGGTTTCCTTCTATCCCCCTTTGCATTCTCAATTTCATGCTGCTTAAGCTGTCAGTTGGACAAGATGGTCTCTTGATTCTAATAGTCTCAATCTTTCTTTGGAGTAGCCCACTTTTCTTTTGACTGTATGGCAAAATAAGACTCCTTAGGCACGTTAAATTTGGCAACTTAAAATTAAATGCAGTGAATTTCCCTTTAGCGTATCTTTACAATTTTGACAATTGTATATTTGCTTGAATATAAATAGAGATGTAGTAATCAAAATATTTCTGAGATTTTTTTCTTGAAAAAGAATGTGGATTTTATGTTTGTTTTATGGAAAATGTATTTTAATTGTAAAGAAAGAGGAATGTGAATAATTGGTAAAGTTACCAGTATATAAAACTTACAGATTTTGATGTAAGCTAACAAAAAAAAGGAGACTTTTAAAAGTTAGAAGTATGTAACTTGATTTATCCTTAATTCACCCTTTTAGGCAGAGAATCTCTCCTGCTAAGATACAGTCCTCTTAAGAAGAGTTTATTTTTAGACTGGCTGAAAATAATGCTCTGAACATAATGCACAACAAAGTTCCCAGAATTGTGATATTGTTGATTCTATCAAGATGTGTGTTCTTAATTTAGCTTGCACTGTTGCACTTATTTGTAACTCTCGTATTTCATTGATTAAAATCAATTAATTGCTTGACTTGCTAGAGGTTTTTTCCCAGAATTGTAGAATGGCTGAGGCTGGAAGGCACCTCAGGAGGTCATCTTGTCCAACCCCCCTGCTCAAGCAGGGTCACCTAGAGCAGCCTGCCCAGGACCACGTCCAGATGGCTTTTCAACATCTCCAAGGATGGAGACTCCACCACCTCTCTGGCCAACCTGTGCTAATGCGTGGTCACCCTCACAGTAAAAAAGTGCTTCCTGATGTTTAGAGGGAACCTCCTGTGTTTCAGGTTGTGCCCATTGCCTCTGGTCCTTTTCCTTCCCTGCATAACGTTCTATTATTTGAGAGAGAATAGCCTTTGCTGGAGTGGTTTTTTCCTCTCCTATGGATATTACTGGAGATAGAGGGACAGCGAGTGAAGGTAGAGTTACCTTCTTAGATATCACTAGTTTAGGCTAATATCTGTGGGAAAATGGGGAAAACAGGATGATGAATCATATCTCGCTGAATAAAGGTTTAAATCAGGAACTTGCTATTCTTGTTGAAGTTGAGCGATGCTCTGAAGAGTAGAAAAAAATCCTGAAACAGTTATTGAACTTAAAGGCCCCAGGAATGATCATGATCTTACTGTGTAAAATGATATATTCACACATGACCATAAATCAGAAGGTTTTTATCATCTGTGTGAGCTGTTTCATGAGTAATCTAAGCTTGTCTTACCCTTGTCTCTTTCTTGTCTCTTCCTTTGTGCCAATATCTGTTCCTTTTTGGGACTTAAATTCTAACAAGAGCAGAAAGAGAAGGAGGTACAGGGTGGAAGGCAGAGCAATTTCACAAAGGCTTCTCAGGTTACATTAAGTGCTGTGTCCTATGAAGGATACTTTAGAGTGACCCAAAGGAAAGCAAGTTTTTATAGGTGTAGTATTTTGTGCACAGAATCTTTTCTGAATGTTGCTTGACAAGTGCAGTTGCGGAATTGTAGTAAAGGTTGCGGAAATAGCCGAACTAATTTGGGGTTTCATTTGTGACCTTGAGAAAATAACTTTTTTATTTCCTTGGTACGAAGCAATATTGGTGGGGGGAGAAGGCTACCAAAGCACCAAACCAAAAACCCACAGAGTAAGATGGAGAAATAGAGGCGGCGACTGGTCTGGGTCGGGCAATCTGCTGATTCTGTTGGCCTTCTGACTGGTAATTACATCCTAAAGGTTAAGCAGGAATGAGCATTTGCTGTATGTAAACTGTTGCATTAGAAGCCAGTTTTCTTGTCTTCCCTGGTAATCTCACTGATCTTCTAATACAGTCTTAAACAGCTTCTGGAGGCCCTTAAAATAAAATAGATGTTTTCACCTGGGTTTACATTAGCTATTTAATCACAGGATATGTTGCTAACTCTCATGGGTCTTCTTAAAAGAGGCAAACTGATGGCAAAGATAATAGATCTCTATTTTCCCTCTTTTCCTTATCAGTATGAATATATATATGGATATATGGTATATAGATACTATAGCTATATAGACACTAAAGGCTGCATCTTCACGGACAAGCATAGGTAGGCTAGTCACTGGCTACTAATCAGAGTTTGGAAGTTGTGTGCTTCTGAATCGTTTGGTACTGCATGCAAAGAGTATGGTTCCTTGAAAGTCTGCCATAAAATAAAGCTTAACAGAGCTATATAACTGTTTGTATGATTTTCTAAATGCTCTAATAATCCCTCTGCTTCTTCAAACCATGTTCTTCATTAGGGCTTGGGCAAAATTTAATGATACAAATTCTGAGTCATATATAGACTTGCCAATTTGCATTAATAGCTTGAAGAATCATTGAGAGCTATTCATTTTCTCAAATTAGCAAGTAAATCAGTGAATGTAGTAGAAAGAATGGAGTATGAAATATACTCTATTTGTTTAGCGTTAATTTCTCATTATAACTTTACATTATAGCAGTAAACATCTTGCAGTATACATTTGTAAGGATAATGAAATCTGAGTACTCTGTCCTTACTGCAAATACTCTGATGAAATTATTGTTTGAAAATGGATGTTATATATCATTACAAAACTATTTCTATTTTTCAGATGATGCACAAAATCTAAACATACAGACGTAACGTAATTACACAGCCGGGCTTTCAGAAAGAGCAAAATAAAGTGCATTTCTCCTTTTCCAGGTCACACATTTATATGCCACAGTCAGTATTTTTAATTTAATTCTGGACTGTGTTTATACAGTATGGGATCATAACCTGAAGGAAAATTTATTGAAATAAAGATTCCCCATCCTGGCCCAATAAACCCTCTGTATCCCATTCCACATGCTAGAACAAGGAGGGGAGAGGTCAGGTCCTTTGCAGTACATCCACGGGGAATCATTAACCAGAATGTTATGGATTCAGTAGAAGACACTTTGGTGTAGTGAAACAAAAGTCTAGGGAAAACATGTTTTCTTCAATTTGCAGAGATCTTGGATCTTGAGCTTTGAAATACCTCTAGAAGCAGACCAGAGAAACCAAGTATTGGCATATAGCTCCTTGAAACTAAAAGATGAGAAACTGGGAAGCGGATTTTAGATTAACAGAAGTAAAGGAAACGAAGGGAAGGATATGCTTTTGTTGTGGGCATTTCCATTTAACTGCAGGACTGGCTGAGAGAGACAGAAACTTGCTGTATAGGATAGAGACAGACGGATGCATCATAGAAGCTATGCAGGACAGGAGGAGGCATGGAAGTCCTGTGGTCCAGGGGACAAATGAGAAGGAAGAGCTCCTGCAGGGCTAACGGGTAATCCCACTGGGCAGAGCTTTGCCCGGGAGAGCAGTAATATTGGGAACCCTAAAATAGGAGTTTTCTGGTCCAGAGCCAGAAGTGTTGAGGTCAGGAACACTGCAGTTAGAAGCTCTGAAACCAGTTCTTCGCTGAGAAAGCAGACTTCACCCTGCCAGTGGAAAAAATTGGGCTTGACCTTGCCAGGGGGAGACATTCAGGGGGAGCTTTTTCAGTCTGTCTGGTATAGGCAGTTTTGCAGATAGACTTTGGCATGCTGTTGCAATTTCCAAAATAAGACAGATTTTAAGAAAATATATACAGTAGTTTTAAACTATAAATAAAGCTTGAAGAAAAAAAAAAGCAATGGTTTTATGTGCAAGAATTTCTTTATCCCTGATTGCTGTAGTTTCAGGTATGATTATAACACGAGGAGGATATCCTTGATATAATGGGCGCTCTTCTGGATCTCCGTGTGGAAAAGCATTTAGTACGACTTGGTACTAAATGGTCATGAAGTCATATATGTATTGTTTATGGTCTCCTAATCCAAGATTTATTGTCCTGAGCCTGTTCCAGAACTAGGGACTTGAGTTGATTAAAAAAAGATTCTTCAAAGCTTTTAAGCAAATTGATTTACTCTGGCTTGAAAATTCTCATATTCCCCAAATTTATATTAGTTGGTGTGATCCTTGTATTCATCCACGTAATATTCAGTGCTGGAAGGATTTTATAAATGGCACGTATTACCTTTTAAAAAACCTGCTACATTGGACTGTAATATTAAATACTGATGAGGCGGGTGGAAAATGACTATTAGTTATATCTAATACATTGCGATTTTGTTTCTTTCCGGAGTGGGAAGGAAAACCAAAACAGTGAGCCAACCCAGTTACCTGCAGTTTTCTCTCTGCTATTCTGTACAAGCGCAATCGAAAAGAAACCAATCTGTTCATAATTCCCACTGCCAGCTCAGTCCCTATGCCCAGCAATCCCCTGCCCTTCTGCACCTTCCTAGTTACACGCTGAACAGCGTTCCTTCATTTTATGCTGCGATGAGATCTCTTCTCTCCCCCCCCCCGTAAAAGGGTTGTCTGAGGAGCAGCCAGGAGACCAGCGCACCTCCCTGACTGCTGGCCTCCCAGCCCCAGGGTGGACGCGGAAGAGGCTGGCTCGCTTGCCTTGTTTGTGCTTCCAGTTTGCTGCCTGGCTTTAGCAGTGATTTGGGAGGAGGGAAGCTGCCCATCAAAATGCCCTGCAGACTGACCTTACTGTTAAGAGGCTTTTCTTGATGTCTAACCCGAATTTTCTCCCCAGCAACCTTAGTAAACTATGCGCTTTTCTATTTGTTTTAGTTACTGTGAGTGTGCAGAACAGACCTTTATGCTCCTCTTTAATGACTGTTATCTTGTTTTCCTTCAGTTTTCCTTTTGCAGGAAGAACACCACCAATTACTAGTCTTTTCTCAGAGAAAAATAGCTTCCCCAGGGTGATATATTTTTACGCCAGTGCAACGATTGTCTTTATTACAGCAGAATGAGCTCATTGACCAGTGCCCTCTGGTAGACCACTGTGACCCCCAGGTCTTTTTCTGCAGAATTCTTCTCTAACTCTTCACTCCCTCTTTGCATAGTTTGTTTTCCTGCAATAGTGGAGAAACTTGTATTTGTCCTTACTAAATTACATTTCCAGTCTTTTCTCCAGGGTAACAGGAACCATTCAGATTATGATCCTGTTGTGTGGTGTACTTGCAGACCATCTTGTTTATGCTGTCTATAACTGTAATAAGAGCACACTGTTCCATCCTTTAAGTCATTACCGAGAATATTGGATAATACCTGCCTAAGACAGACCCCTGTGCAAAGGCACTCAAAATATATGCCACAGTTTTGGCACTGAACTGCTGTTAACTGTTCTCTGGGTGCCATTTTTTTAATTATATGTCCCAAGACTGTTGATGGAAGCGCCAGAATATTATGCAAAGCAGTATTAAAAGACTTGCTACAACATGTATGACATATATCATATGACAACATAAATTATGTTTATTGCCTGAGCAATCTTCTGCATTTGTATGTGCAGAGGGGGGTTGTAAAGACATCAGATCTAAATAAACTGTATTATCTAGTGACTGAAAAATGAGATTTCATTTCATTAGGAAGTTACTGGAATGTTTCCACAGCAAGTTCACTAGAAAGAATAATACTGGCTTCTCTGAAACAAGGTTCATGGTTATCACAGTATTTGCATTAATTCTGACCGCTCATGTACATGCACAAGCTTATCATGCATTGTGACACGCAAGATTAAAAAAAAAACTTTGCTTGTTTGAAGTCTGGTTTATGTTCTAGTTGAAAGTGCCATTCCAAGACAGAAGAATGTTTTCAGAAGCATAGGTGATTATGTCCTCTTATGTTACATGGTAATCTACAGAATATTAAAGAATTTTCTAAGGCCTTTTTAACAATCTTAAAAACTCATAGCAGACAGCTCACTTCTATGCCTTCCTTTCATAAGGATTTTGTAGCTAATTAATTAAAATCGTTTGCATTAAAGTAGTTTAATGGGAAGAAAGGACTTATATTTCTAATGAATTTGCCTGTAGTTTGATTAACTTCGAAGAATTTTTTTAAAGTTACTGTATTATCTAGAGCAGATTCTTTTAAGGACTCTAGGACATTTTAATGAATGTTTATAATTAAATGATAGATGAACTTACTGTATAGTCGGAAGTGCAGTTGCTACTTTGCAAGGTTGAGTTCCTTTATGTTTGATGATTTGCAATGTTTTATATATTACAAAATTTTATGTAGTATGTTAAGCCTTTGTCATCTCTACTCAGCTTGTCATGAGGTATGGACTTTATGGTCTCCAGGGGATGTTGTCTTTGGTTAAGTTAATGTAATAAATGGAGGAAAATCTTGCTTTCCTGTCAGCTTTCATAAAACTTTATTGCCAGCTTTACAGTCCCTGAGCATTATCAGCAAGGAATAGCTGTATTAATAATTAGTGTGTCCATTGCATCTCTAAAATATGTGTCAAAAGAAAATGAGTGTGAAAGCATGTAGAGTTCTGTGGGTTTAAATGACATTAAACATTACCACATTAAGTTAAAAAATACAAAGTTGTTCTAGTTACATACTTAAAACATTTCAGTTTAAAAAGTACAAATGCATTTTTAGTCATATGTTTATTTGGGGTTCATTATTGTTGGTATATTCCGTTTCCTCATTACAATCTTTTCTTGTGTATTCTTCCTAGAATGGCTTTACTCCTTTATATATGGCAGCTCAAGAGAACCACATTGAAGTGGTGAAATATCTCCTGGAGAATGGAGCCAACCAAAGCACAGCTACTGAGGTGAGGTATATTATTCTTTTTTTACACACACTCCTACTTCCCTTTGCCTTTATATTCAGATCGCTTGAAGTGAGAAGATTTTTCAAAGAGAGTATTTTGAGAACTTTCACACTTTAATTTCATTGAGTTGTATGTATGAATTTTATCCTTTTTTTCTACATACACAGAAGACAAGGGTGAACTGTTCTGGAAGTGGTGAAAAGTCAAGGGATGAAATCCAGCCTGATTCGTTTGACAGCAAAATTTCTACTGACGTTAGTGAGCTCAGGATTTTCACCTTCAATTTGTGCCCGTTTCTTCTATCACCTTCTTGGAGAATTTTCTGAAAAATGAATGAGGCTTTGAAGAGGGGTCCCTAGGGCTGTAGAAATACATAGGATGCCAAGGTCATATTGTCAGGGGAATGGAGTGAATAGTAGATTGATCATAGGCTAAGTGGAGAAGTACAACATTTCATTTGAACAGACTTACATTTCCAAGAAAGCCCATGGAAACTCAAGCATCTAGGAATGCCATCACCTGAGCAACATGGCTATCTTTGTGCTGGTTTTTCATTTGCACTGTAAGATCTGGGCAAGAATCAGTGAACAGAATATCATAGCGTGTATCTCCTACTCTTGGCTCTATAAGGGGTCTTCTGTGGATGGTGGTTTGGAGGCTTGCTTCAGTGTCTTCCTCAGCCAGCTGAAAAGTGTGTGGAACATAATGTGAATACCATAATTAGGACTATGAGGACTGTGTCCAGAAGGGTGTCTGTGTATAGTGTAAAATAGTACAGAAACAATTAGTATCAACCATTAGTTGTTGACAAGTTTCCTTGTAGACTGGGTCTTGAGATTTTTGATGAGTTCAGAATATTTTCTGCATAGAGAGAAAGAGTGAGAAACAAGCAAGTGCATGCACGAAAGCAATGAGTAGAGTAGGCTCTCTGTGGTGATGGGTTCACAGAACCATTCAGGTAGAAAGGGGCCTCAGGAGGTCATTTACGCCAACCTCCTGCTCCTGTTCCACTAACTGAGGAGCGATGGCCACTGGACCTCCTTGACCAGCGAAGTTACTTTGATTCTGAGGCTTGCCTGTGACTTTGTGTAACCTATGAATATTCATTATTGTCTGTGATTAGCAAAAATTGGAACTCAAATGACTAACAAGGATCACATCAATGAGCTCAGCAGGCAATGTGCTGTTTTCTCCTTGGACACTTTATTTCTACTGCTGGACCACGTGGGTATAAATACGCAGAAGGATGGTATTAATTGCTACTTTCTGGATTTAACTGCAGTGCTGTAAACCTGCAGTAACTGCAGTGCAAGTGGGGCAGACACTGAAGTAAGAGAGACGAGACTTCATCTCAAGAGGAACTGAATCATAAGAACTTTCTTCTGCAAATGAGAGGATTTGAGGGCCATGGGGAAAACTCCTAGTCACGAGGACTGTACTCGTTCTGTTTCCTCCTCTTGTTCTCTTCCTGCCAAACGTTCTTTTATTCCAAGCTAAGGGGATGAGTGAGCAGGCTCTGTGCTGCAGTATGTTGGCTTCGTGTGTGTTCTATTGATATGGGTGTGCCATGTGAAGTAGTAATAGGAAAGTTCCTGTACTGTCAGAGCTTTTGCTCATGTTAGTTACTTTCCCTAGTCTGTACAGAAATTTACCCATTCTGGATTGCCTTCACAACAGATGAATTTGAAATGATGGTGCATGTATGCTTGCTCTCCTTTCCTTTAAACCAAACTGCTAGTGTTAACAGCTGCTTTACTGTCCCTTCTTTCAATGGATACTGTACCAGTTGATGACAGCTCCTAAAATAATCCTCTCGTGGCCTGCATATATGGCGATCACGTTACATGTCAGCCTTCTGAAATATGAAATCCCATGTGATTGCCAGGCAACGTAGCAGAAACACACTCCTTGTGAAGGAGCTGAGTAGAACTGTGGCTCTCCAGGAGCCTGGCCCAGCTAGAGCCTGCAGTCGCCTGCTTGCAGCCTTTCTCCCAGTACCTTTTACTGGCTGTGATGATCAGGTACACTGGAAATTCATCCATTACTTTACAGGAACTGTGAGGGCGAGATGGTTGTAATTAATGTGGCCTCTGCTTGAATACAAACATCCAGGCATCACTGGAACTCACAGTGTAGACTGTTGTTTTGGTCTGGTTTGTTTTTTTTTTTTAAAGGGATGGGGGAGGAGGGGAATCAAATGCCCCCCCACTCTGAACCTGAGTCCAAGTCTGTCTTCTGCCAGCAGAAAAGTCAGATCTCGTTTTTATAGCTTGGAAGGTAAAGGCTATCTACCCCCTTATCGGTTAACTAGATAAGTTTTGGTTTCAGGTCTTGCGGAGTTGATTGTTTCAGTGATTCGAGTGTTACCAAAGGATGGCCTTGAGCCACTGTCCTCTTTCACATGTGCCCAGAGTTAGTCTCATGAACAGAATGAAGAAATGGTATATTAAATAAGGTGGGATGGCAGCCTGAACTGAGGATGGCACCCAAATACGTGGAGAAGGACCTTCTTTTTGGCATCAAAGATTGGCTGTCCTCATGTGGGGAAATGAAATGCTTCCTCCAAGCTGTGGTCAGCCATGCTTTCCAGGAGCAATAGGAGAGGGAATGCAGAAAGAGTTGTGTCCTTTTAGAGAAGGATGAAAGATTAAGTGGTGCAAATGAAATGGATGATCTTGTCTGTGAAGCTTTGAAACTTGCACTGCCTTTGGATATGTTTCGTTTCTTCTGACACTTATATACATGTATATATACAAAATGAGAGTAAGGATGAGCTCAGTTTCACAGGGCCTCTAATCCAGGATTTGTTCTCATGTTCCCAGAGGCGAAAGGCAAATGCATTAAGCCATTTCAACACCTAATGTAGCCCCAATCTCAGAATTATCTTTACAGTTCAGCTGTTTTCTCAGCTGTTCACCCTTTTTTAATTCACTGTACAGAATTTAGTCTTTATTACAGACAGAAACCATAGTAGTATCGCTGTTACAGTGCACCTACCCACAGTTATACGCAAAAGGGAGTGAATGTTATTAGATTACTAAGGGGAAAAATTGCTTTGGCAATTCTTCACATGTTTCCTTCAGCATATGTTAGCTCTCATTCCTTCCTAACTTGTCCTTTATTATTTTATCATCTTTTCATATTCCTGTTCCAAATCAATTCTGTCTCATTCCTATGCCTTTTACAATGTATCTAAATCAGTTTTCTTACTTTCTGGGGATAATCAACTCTTCAGTTGTTCCTTCTGACCTAGACGTAGAAGACCTTGTTTTATTCCCTGCCCTTTTCTTTGGTTGTTACTCACCATGCCTCCGGTCACAGGCTCAGCTGCTCTGTTGCTCGTGGTTCAGCTGCCCTCTGATCTAGCGTGTAGTTAAACCACATACGTGCTTGGGCAGCATGCAAGACTGGAGCTAGATTCAGTTTTATAGGCAGAAGAAAAGATATGGGAGCAGGCAGTACTTCAGCTGAGATAGCAGGTTGTGACCATGTGATGCATTTTAAAGCATTGGCAATCTGGGGTATGTGTGGAGGAGCAAGACAATTTGAAAATAGTTTTAAAACAAAGCTAAAACTATGAATGAAAAGCAGAAACTTTTTTCTGACTTTGTTTTTTCAAAACGTACAAATAATCTAGTATTTTCCTGCTTCACATTAGAAAAACTTCTTAAAGATGATCTGGCTTTATTGACTTATAGTCCATGTGTAACTTAGAACGGGGAACAGCAGCAAATGCATCTGAAGATATGCTTTCTTTTTGCAGAGATGTCAGATACTCAGAAACAGGTTCCCTGTATATTTTTCACATCTGCTTTGTTCAGTGCTCACTAATCCCTACCAAAATATTGCTAAAAGTGTGCTTTGTGCTCCATTTTAAGATTAGGAGTAATTAAGAGAGATACTGTGGAATGATCCTTTGCTTGTACTTGACTTAAAGACTACTTTGAAGTGGAAAAAGTGTGCTTCTGACACATTTGAAATCATATCCGGGTTAAAATGTTGTGCCTTCGTTATCATTTCACTGGAGATAGTGGTGCAGAGGTAGGAAACAGCTTCTAATGTGCTTACCAGATTTCTCATGTGAACAGCGCTGTGCAAATCACTGGAGCCGTATGTCCTTCAGCTTACTGAGCACACCTTGTTTCCTTCTCTACCAGGATGGTTTCACTCCTCTAGCTGTTGCACTGCAACAAGGACACAACCAGGCGGTGGCCATCCTCCTGGAAAATGACACCAAGGGGAAAGTGAGATTACCAGCTCTGCATATTGCCGCTAGAAAAGACGACACCAAATCAGCGGCGCTTTTACTGCAGAACGACCATAATGCCGATGTACAGTCCAAGGTAACATGATGCTGCCATAGAGGTAACAGGGTAGTCACACAGCTGAGTGCTGATGGGCAACAAACTTTACTTCCTTTGTCTTAACGGTTAAAGGTAATTTCTTCTGCGGGGAAAGACAAGTTGCTCGACCAGTATCACCAGTAATATATCTACTTTCGCAGTGTTTAACTACACAGTAATTACAAACTACTCATTTTTCTGCTTTTTAGTTATACCTCCGATTTTTTCGGTAACCAGCTTTCTCTCATTATTTGTAAGCCAGAAGACACTGGAAAGGAAGCAGAATCACTGTTTCCCTGTTAAATAGGATACTGGTTTATTGCCCATGGGACCATAGGTTGTATTTAAAGTTAATGCATGCTTGAATGGCTTTTCCCATAATTAACAGCATAACTCATTTCAAAAAGCAACATAGTTCTTTGTTTTGCGGCCAGTCTTTAATATTGTTCCTCTTTTTCCCAAACCATGCTGCATCAGATGATGGTGAATAGGACGACTGAGGTACCGAGATAAAAAATTTTTAATTATTCTTTCTGTTACTTATAATTTTCTCTGCTCTGTGGCAATATTTCTTTATTATTTAGCACTAAAAGTGAAGATACGACTCTTTTAATACATAGAAATTTGTGACTCGGCAAACCTGGTTTTAGTCATCCTTTGTCTTAGTATTTCTTTTTATTTGTGTCACTATTGAAGTAAACTTTTGAGAATTCACATCAGTTCAAAGAAGTCTGAAGCAAGTAATGGAGCTAAGAGGATAAAGATGCTTTCCTAGCTCAATTTCATTAATTATGAAAATGCACTCGGTTGGCCTAACTAAATTAAGGTGTCTGGCTCAGCCAGCATAACGGTAAAATTCATTTTCCTTCTTTTACAATAACAAATATAGTCACATCTTTCAAGGTGAAAACCTGTTCAGAGCATCTGCTTATTTTTACCATTGTTTTTATTACAATCTTTTCAATAAAGTTTTGAAAAGTCCTTAAGGGATAGGCATAATCAGAATTCGCCTGCAGCAGGTAATATTACATTTCTCATGCGTATTTTGGAAATACCAATTCTCTAAGCACTTCCTCTAAAAATCATGGGTCTGATTTGCGAGAACTGTGATTCTCCCCCAAAAGTTTATTGTCGCATTTAGGAAAAAGAATTATTTCCAAGAACACGGTCATTATTTGAATGCCTGCTTTTAAATAATGGGATTTCTCTGTTAGATGAGGGAATAATTTTGAATGCCCACACCTGTGTGAAAGTGTTTCACGCTTGGTGTGCGTGCGGATGAGCAAGTTGCCATGAGGCAGCTGCGATGTGCACTGAAAGGGTCACAGCTTCTCTCTGGCATCTTCCCATGGGCATGTTCTTCACTATGGTAAATGGGAAGGGGGGTTACCTGACCTTCACCGGCCATTACATTACGTCTCAGGAGCTTGCGTTTATCACCAGGCAAACATGTGTCTGCGAGAAGGTAGTTGTTAACGCAGTATCCTATTTGTGTGCCTAAAATCCTCAGTAGACATTTCCCTGGTAATTTATCACAGCAAGACGACTATGAATTTAATGAGAGTTTGACTGTACCTTGACCAGGATCATCTGTGGGCTGACAAGGAAGTAAATGGAATTGGGGTAAATCAGTAGGCTGATTGCTGTAGCTTTTGGGAATAAAATTGATTTCAGAGTGCAGCATCTGCCTACATTTCTTTATTCCATGAGTAGTTTAAAATAATGATTTGTACACTGAAAGAAATGAATCCTAGTTGAAAATACAGTATAGTCGAGAAGCCAAAAGTATTGCTCTCTTTCTGTAACTAACAGTAAGATCTTATCAAATCAGTGTAAAGCTCTTCAGGGAAACCTCAAAAGCAAGATCCTTTCTACTTGAATTACTTATGAGACTAAAAGCTTGTTCTGTGTTCTAGCTTCTGAAAAATTTATCTTTTTCTGTGTGGTTGTCAAGCAATTCTGTATCTCATAGCTGCAGCGTGTTTCACCTTCTGGTGTTCAAGAGGCAATAAGTAAATTGTGGTTTTTCTGATGTATAGGTGGCAAAGCGTCTTCAGATCCTTTGAGATCCAAACTGTATATAAATAAATATAAATCATTATGATTCTTATACTATGTTTCTAGTTTCTCATGTACACCAAATTCTTGGGTTACACATTGACTAACCACTGCTTTTTCAAAAAAAAAAAAAAAAAAAAAAAGAGAGAGAAGGAAATATGTTATCAATATTTCTAAGAGCAGTAAAATAAAAGTCCAACAACTTTTGTGGTCATTTATCCAAAACCAGTAAACAGATGCAGCCCAAAAGACCCATTTTGCTTCCAAATTGTAATAAGGCAACTTCCTTTATTTTCTTTAAGAACGGCTTATATATTAATATTTTCTATCATGAAAGCTACTCTTCTTATTGGCCACTGATTCAGAAGACTGAATCGGAGAATGAAAGAATGAAGCACTTTTGATAACCTCTTATATGAAAACTGCTCTCTCTGCCTGAAAGGTTGTGCTATATTATAGGTGAACTGGATAAAATCGACATGATGCATTTGTTTGCCAGCAGCTTTTAAAATCAAGTTCTAGTTAAGTTGATTATATTCTCTAAAATGATTTCTATAATAAGGGCTTTTTCCCTTTGTAGAGTGGCTTTACCCCTTTGCATATAGCTGCACACTATGGAAACGTCAATGTGGCAACGCTTCTGCTAAACCGAGGAGCTGCAGTCGATTTCACAGCAAGGGTATGGAGTCATTTCTTTCTCTTCTTAGTTCTAATGGCCTACAAAAGTGGGAATGTTTCTTTGTGTAATTCTTAGCCAAGAGTAAGTGAAGAGCAAAGTAAAGCTGAAATTGTGTTGTGTTCAAAGATGCCTTTTTTGCAGTAATTCTTAAAGGTTGCTTCCATGCAATGCACCAGAGTCCTTGAGAGTTGAGCAGTGACCAGTATTCCCAGCTCAAGGAAGCAAGCTCCAGAAAGCTAATATTCTCACAATGTGTCAGCTCACTTCAGCTATTCTGTCAGTTAGACATACTCCAGAAATATATGTAGGATTTATTGGCTTATTCAGTATTTACCGGACTACTTTAATTTGATATTTTCACATATAAACCTATATTGAAAAAGCAAAGTAAGGTATGTTGCCATTATATAAATGCAACAATAAAAGTACTAATTAATCATGACTCCTCTTTTATGGTAAACAAATGCAGAGCTACATAATACAGTCACTTTGCTGTTGTATGTTACGTAGTGTGAAGCATGGCATCTGGTGCCATGAAAACCTCTGGTAATCTGTACCTCAGCATAGCTACCGGATCACAAGTTTTCTGTTGAATTTTGCCAGATACACTTTGAATTAGTTTAGGGTTCTGCCTTTCGGACTGACTTCCTTCTGTTGCCATTCTGGAATAGCTGCTAATATTACCTCTTCCCTCTCCCAAAGCGTTTGCAAGGGCTTTCAACCTAAACAGGACCTACCCCTGTACGCTATTGGCATTACACTAAGAAGGTTCCTTTGTGTAGGAGTCATGCATTTGTGTACTCTGTGTACGTTGCAATGATTTAAATGCGTCAGTGTTTTGTGAATATTGACTCATTAGGACTCTGATTTATGTTTGTTTATTTGTCTGACTCTGGGACTGTGATGTTTGCTGCTTTGGCAGATGTGCTTCTTCATTTATTAAAAAAACCCAAACAATGAATAAAGATTCTTGCTTAGAAAGGAATTACTAACTCTAGCTTATATGGTGTGTGCCTAGCTCTGATGCTCAAGTACATTTTTGTTTATTCTCTACGACGTGATGGTCTCATTTTTTGTGATCCGAACACAAATTCACCACCATTATACACCTTCAAATCCATCATGCTCATTGTTTGTTCTTTTCATGGTGTAGAATGGAATCACCCCACTGCATGTGGCTTCCAAAAGGGGAAACACAAACATGGTGAAGCTCTTGTTGGATCGCGGAGGGCAGATCGATGCCAAAACCAGGGTGAGTCTTTCTATTCCCTGAATATGATGTTGTCCCTTCTTGGGAATGGATTGGGAGTTTTTGCTTGCTTGTTTTTGGTTTTGGTTTTTTTTAAGCCAGAGACTGGGAACACCAAGATTCATAGCTAGGAATTCAGCTTCAGTAATTGTGTTTTGTTCTTTGTTCTTAAAGGGAGACATTAGATGTGGCTGTTATAAATGACTCAAAAAAAAAAATAATTTTAGCTGACCACAGCTCCAGAAATGTTAATCATGTACTCTTTGAAACTTGGGCCAAATTTAAATTGTGACTCAAAAAATAATTCATAAATAATTATTTTTGTATCTTTTTTAAAAATTCAGAATCCTACCTTTAGTTTCAGATTGTTATTTGTTTTATGTAGACTGTTTTCTGTGGTATCAGACTAAAGACTGGCAGGTATTGGTGATAGCAGGAGGGAAAAATACTGTTACCTTTAGTCTCCTTATAATCTACCTACTTCATACAAGAACAAGCTTATGAAACTGATCTTTTTGAGGAAATAGGCTTGTTAGTTGGTCCAACTTCACATGACACAAGAACGTGTGTGCTGCGCAGCATTGGGGAGTGGAGGGTCTGAACTCAGCTAAGCCTTTCAGTCCTCTGACTCTTAAATGTCTGTGCCAGTCATAGTGTGCCTCGTGAAAACTGCTTTAGTGGGCTGGCAGTCACTTTTTACTGAAGAGTCAATACTGGGAACAAGTAACCTACTCTGTGCCAGCAGCCATTCACCTCTTCTTCAGCCTAACCACAGAGAATTAGGTGACTTTCACTGACTTTCTCTACCCAGTTGTCCTGTTGAAATGCCACAGCAGACTGTGCTCTTTATTTACGGTTGATTTTGCAGTCATTCAGGACAAAAGACAAACCCATCAATTTATACGGGCAGGGTTAATGATTTCAAATAGGATTTTGGAGTCACCTAGGAAAATGTCATTTATGCCAACTGAACTGCACAGGACTTGTTCTTGAAAGCTTCTGTTTTTTAAGCACTGATCTGCAAAATTATATCTCCACATAACAGAGGATGATTTAGAACACAGAGTTTGGAGCTGGACATAAGAGGCTTTGTTTAATAAGTTAGAAAGGCAGAAGAAGGTAGAGGATATTGCAGTCAACTACCCTTGTGGCTGATTCAACCTCTGCAGTTACTTTGATATTAATTACATCAATCATTTGTTGCTTCGCAAGCCAGGAAGACAATTGTGATTATTGTGTAACTCTATATGTGATTCTGATTTTGATTTCTGATTATTTATAAAATGATATCTCTCTTGCTCTTTTTATTCATCTTTATTTTAATTACTGATGATGGCAAATGCTGCCTCTCATGAAAGTGTGCGGTAATTCATCCCTGGTCAAATTTTCCACTATAAGTACCTAAAATCTCATGGTAAAGAGGCATGAAATGGTAATACTATGCTGCAGTCAGGATATTCCACCTACTCATAAACACAGTAGTCATACAGAAATCGTCCATTTGGCCTGTGGAATGACAGTTTTGAATTCATCTGTTTCCTATTCAGTATTTAGATACTTGTTTTAGACAAGTTGGCACAGATGATTGTAAAGGACATCTTGGATTTTAAGAGGTCAAGGTGTATTCCCTTCCTTGCTCACCTGCAAAGATCGATGTGCAGTTGTGAATGAAACTGAAAGAACAGGACTTTGCCCAACGTAGGTGGAAGGCGCTAATTTTAGAGTCTTTTCATTGTCTTGGCTTCCTGCCCTTTGTCAGCTGCTGCATTAGTTCAAAAACTGTCAGCACAAAGATACCAGTGAAGACCCATAAAGGTATCCTAAAGCACACATATCCCAGTTTGCGCAGGTTCAGCAGCTTCCTCTTGCTTTCATCTTCTGCTTCCCCTGCTCAAAGGCACACGGTGGCGGTCGGCTGCGTGTACTTCACAGTGGGGAAGATTCCAGAGCTTTGGTTATGCTGCAGTGTGTCTGTGGTGTGATCTTGTCTTCATGCCAGCTGTTTATATCGTCTCGGTGTCTTTTTCTTTTCCCTTTGCTTTGTCCGCATGCCTTGTGTGCTTTGCTATGGCCGTGAGTATGTAGGGTATTGAAGAGGTAGGTTGTGTGTTGCATGCCATGCATACATGTGTTTTGTACTTTAAAGGACGGACTTCCACCTCCTCCACCCCGGTACTAACGCGCTTGCCTTTCCATACTCGCCTTTTCATTTCTTCTGAGGAACACCTGCATTCTGCCAGTAGGTCAGATTCATTGCACTGAAAACCAGTGGAATTAAATGTACTAGAATATTTCATTGCCGGATAGCCTGGGCTTTTATTCTTGGTCTCCATACCACATCAGAATAAGCTCTTTGGTTAAAAAAGTACTCATTGCTTTCATTTAGTTTATTTTTAACTTGCTGTATTACATGACATCTGATGATGCATAAATTAAGATGCAAAAAAACTTATTTTACCAGATTTTAGATGAGCCTCAGTACTTTAAGTTTGCAGAGTTAATCTGCAAAATCTTTTTATGTTTGAAAATGTTCCATTGGAATGATCCATTAGGAGCCCCTGTGTTGTCTAAAAAAAAATGAATTTAAATGTATGTTCTTCAAAGGGAGCAAATTATGCATGTGTCCTACTGTTCTATAATTAATGTTGCATGTCAGAGGAAAGCCCTGCTTACTGCAGGAAGTACATATTTTTATTTTCTATACATTTCATAATGTATTTGCTGAAATTTTATGGCATTTCTCACTAGATTATAAAGATGTAGAGTTGCTAGTAAATCTGCTTGCTACACTTATATATTTTAAAATACTAATTTGCATAATTTTTTTTGGCAAGTTTAACTATTTTTCTCAACTAACTACTAAATAAGTTTCTAAAATGTGAAATTTCATTTCTTTTTTATATTGTCTCTAAAGTGAGAATGTAAACTCCATTCCTAATGATATGAATAGGATACTTTTCTGAGTACTATCTGTTACATCTGTGTGTGTGCTACTTTTGTTTACATACAAGCCTTATCTGGACTTTTCTTTGCTAAGCAATTAATGGGTAAAATTTCTTATGCTAAAACATTGCATAGTTAAAATTTTAGTCAAACCTATATTCTCTACAAGTTTACCTGAGTAAGAACTTCAATGACATACGTTTGTTTAAAATTTTAAAATTAGCTAAACTTCTGACCTGTACAAGTTACGGCGGTAGATCAGTAGAGTTGGGTTTCAGAAGCAGTTGGTGCAGACTGTAGCTTGGAATCAGTATGCAGAAACTTGTTCCCTAAAAGATGGTGGAAAGTTCAATTTATGATTTAAATCGATGTCATGTGGTCAACAGTAACGTGGCAATTATCAATTCTCACTTTGAGGGAAGGAAAGCATTTACAGCCTTTCTGAAACATAGTAAAGATTATTACAAGGGAGAATTATTTTAAGCATTTAAAGGCAGAGCAATTTCCACATGGCCAAAATATATCTATTAAAAAAATATATTCTGCTATAACGGGATAGTAATAGTAAGGATATGCAGGATATTGAAGTGTTACTGACTATTAAAGGGTTTTAGGAGTATTCTTTATGAATGCAGTTTTTGTAATATCTCTGGTTTTATCATCGCTCTATAAATTGTCTAGGAAAAAAAAGAACAAGAGAACAAGAATGTGAAGCTTTTTTAGTTTCGGTATGCTTTTTTACTTTTAAAATACAGTGTTATTCGCAGGCCTTTGTCACTTTAGTGGTATTTCCATTTCTGTGGGACTATGCAAACACGCTTAGAAGGGGGGGAGGAACACATTCACCTGTCTCAGACGCTGAAGTTGTCACACATTTTGTGTTCTTTCTGTTGAGTCTTGCCAACATGGAAATTAAATTTTTCTAGCTTTGGGACTTTTCTTTAGACTCCTTTTGCAGGCTCTTGTCCAGAATATTTACAGTTGGAAAAAAAAAAATAATCCTTGGAATGAAACAGAGCGTCTAGTCTTGGAATGGAAAGCTTATTGTGTGGGAAAGTAAACATGTTGTGTGCCTGGAGCATGGCAGCCGGAGCTGGAGAGGGGAGTAGACGTGGTGATGGTGGGGAGAAAATCTGGTATGCCATTTGGGTTGGAGAAGGGCCACGGAAAAGAAAGGAGGCTCAGCTGGAGCTGAAAGAAATGGAATGTTGGTCACAGACATGTACGATACCAACAGGAAAAGAAAAGGAAGGAAGCTGCGGGGGGGTGGAACTTGGATTTTTGCTTGGTTTGGTTTGCTGTGAGGGTTTTGTGGTGAATGTGCTCAAGACCCCCCTTAACACTCGTTCTGGGAACCTTTTGAGATTGATTTGTAATGTCTCCTTTTGTATATATGCATCCTGACAAAATTGGCACGATGCTCTGCTATTTCCACATGGTAGTGGGCTTCCTACCATAAAGCCATTGTAGCAGGATCCTAACCCTGTCTTGGCACTATGCTATGTTTACAGTGGTTTGTTTTTTTCCTGCAGTAATGCTGCTGTGACATTTTCTCCTAGTCTTCTTCACACATGCGCAGACCACTAATAATTCATTGGCAGTTTTTGCCATTCCTAAAGCAATGTCAGATTATAAATATCTAATCACGATGCAGATATTTTCTGTAAAAAATATAGTAGATTCATACAATGTTAACAAGGGAGCGGGAAGGCATGTTGTACAGATTATCTAAGCAAGCTACATCGATAGTGACTATTACTTAGAATTATTTATGTTAATATCTTATTACTCAAGCAAATGCACAGTATTTTTTTTGCTCTATTTTCAAAATTTGTATGTTGAACTGCAGACCTGGAGGAATACTTTAGAGTGTGGATAATTATGCCAAGACTCTGAGAGCTTAGAGCAAGAGGGAGACTTGCCTTGTCCATTTTTACAGAGATGAGGTTTCATAGTAATAAAAAAAACCAAAAAACAAAAACCAAAACAAATGAGAAGGCCTTTACTTGTGGAGAAAATTTAGAAAATTTTGCGTGTCTAACATACAGAATACTAAAATTTTATTTCACCCTTATAAAAATGAGAATATGCAGCTGCAGTTTAGAAGAATTCTTTGATAATTTGGCCTTTGATGTTCATGTGCTATCATCAGTCTTCGTTCAAATGAGTGCTGAATGTGCACAACTGTCCTTCTGTTAAGATGCTGCCCCTATCATTTCCCATTAAGAATCTCTGGTAAGCACAGCTTCTTTTCATCTCAGTCTCTGGTAAGCTGAAGTAAAGCATTTTAATGACTGTGAAATGACCCAATAATTTATCTTCCTGAGCCCTGCAGTTAGGAGTCATGCACAGAATCCAGAATTAATTTTGCAGGTTAACAAATGACTAGTGATTGATTTTCAAGAAAAAAAGGCAAAAGTTTACCTTGTATTTTGAGAGCCATTTAAGAGGAAATTAGGAGTGATGGAATTTCATGGCTTCCATAGATACAGAGTGGATTGTAGGGTCATTTTTAACAGTGACCCAGCTGTTGGTTACATTGCAAAGCGTGAGCTAGGCAAGTACCACATACGGGAACAACAGAACACCAGGTGCAGGATGTCATTTGGAAGATGAAAACATTTAACTTTCCATTATATACTATTTGGGATGAGGAAGTAAATATTGGACTTCTTAAAAGAAAAGATTGCTGAATTGCTTGTCTACCAGCATGGCAGCTTTTGTGTTTATGGGATATCCATTGTCTGTGCTTCAGAATTTGTGTCTCTTCAACCCAGTGTTGCATGTCCTGTCGAATGATGTGTTTGATATTTTGGTCAGCAAGTGTTCTTCAATTTATGTGGTGTACCAGTGTCGTGGTTTCAGCCCAGCCGATAACAAAGGCCCACGCATCCCCTCCGGTGGGATGGGGAGGAGAACCAGAAAGGGAAAAGGAAAGAAACCCGGAACCTCGAGGGTTGAGATAAGGA
>JANZLQ010000007.1:9200018-9222343 GCA_026212715.1 Elanus axillaris
CCCGTTAAATTCTTGAAATACCTTTGTTTATTCCCTCACTTTTCCACTAGCCTTAATAGGATATTACAGCTATAAACAGTAATGCATTGTAAGCTGTAAAAACAAAGAAACTGAAATAAATTCACTGGAATTTACCCACTGTTAGATACCACATATTTTATTTTGCATTTTCCTTGTTTAAATTATTGAGATGAAAATCCAAGAGGATACCTCTAAGTACGTATATGATCTGTTCTTCATTTTTATTATTCCAATATTAATGTTTCTTAGCTTAGAATTTAGAGAATGGTATGTTTTTCTTAGGTGTCAATACCTGATTCAAAGATAATTGCTTAAAGAAAACAACCCTTATTGAACCCATCTGGCTCTGGATCAGGCTTCTACTGTTTCTTTTAGAATAAAAATAAAATTTGATTCTCAAACAGACTTTCAGGTTTTTTTGTTTGTTTGTTTGTTTTATTTTTAATAGTTCTACCCTAGCATGGCATGTTGCCGTTGCCTAAGACCACTGAACTAGATGGAAATTGTACCTAAGGACAGCAAGGAACAGCACAACTGTGTGATTTCCTCAGTGATATTTCCTCACTCTTGCTTCTCCCTTGTGAAATAAGTAGGCATAAGAGATGTTATTGCCAGAAGAGTAGGTAGATTTGTGTTAATGCCTAAGAGCAAATGTCAAACTAGAAATGTCACAGTCTCGTATGCTTTCGAAGTATATAACCAGATAGATTATTATTTTGCTATATCCTCTCTTTGAAAACTTTATCATAATCCTCTCTGCAATCTTGTATTGGGCACAAATACTGTGCTACATGACAATTTCTTCTAAATTTAGCAGCAAAGCTTTGTAACATTAGGCGGGGAAAAGCAAAAGAAAGTTTGGGTGGATAATTTCTCTCTCCCTGAAAAGAATGTCTTTCAGAAACAGTCAGAACAAAGAAATGCTTGAAGCTGTGAGTCACAGCATTAGTGGGTCAAAACATCATTCTGTGCAGGTATAGAGGCAAACATTTTCGGGATTAGTAAAATGTAGAAGTATTATTTGTAAATAAAAATATACTTTAGAATATAGGGCTATAATATTTGAAAATATGAAATCTAAAGAAAAATCATGACTTGACTGGAAGAGAGATAAACTTATGAATAAATTTGTTCTTTTCAAGAATAATTAAAATATCACTTAAACATGTTTTCTTGAAATGCAAAAGAAACGGAAACCAGACTTTCTAGAATAAAGCATCAGGCACCCATATTCAAGATCTCCACCATACAGATAATGTCTGAGAAGTGGTCCTTCTGGTGCCTTCTACAGTCCTTTCATTTTGCATGTACTGTTGTCTGACTTCCTACCAATTTCTCTTTCCCTTCTGCTTCTGTCCCTTGTTTTCTAGCTCCTGCCCTTGTTGTATCTTTCATGTCTTTTTTTAACTTATGCCTCTGTCTTGTTCTTGCCTTCTTCATTTTTTTTGCTTTCTCTTTTTTTTTCTTTTTTTTTCTTCAGAGCAAATTCCGCCCCCCCCCCCATTTCGTTCCTGTCCTTGTCCCAATTAATTTTAATTCGGATGAGGGCTGATAGCTTGCTTACAAGGCTTCATGACTCAGCAGGGCAGGAAGGGCGGCCACAGGTACTTCAAGAGTGAACACTTTGTATCGTGAAAGCACCGCTGGAGTAGTGATTATTTATTTAAGATACCTCACAGAATGCACGCACACACACAAACCTGAACACAGTATACTGTAGATCGATGCATAAATATAAAAATAAATGCACACAGATGCTTAGATTACAAGATACTCTAAAAAGACAAAATAAGGTGGAATCTGGAAGAAGTACTCTGTTCTTTTCCTAGAGAGGTATAGAATATGCTTTATACATTTCAAAAGACACTAACTGATTTCAAAGCGATCACTAGCATTTCTTATATTTTCCTTGTGTTAGGCAATCTTGGGAACCACGTTAAGTCATCCTTACATATATATGCGTGCAACCTTCGGAACCACATACATACAGATGCGCACGCATACACTTGAAAGTCAGAATGGGCATGTCTCTATTTGGTTTTTGAAGGTGGAAGTTCAGTTTCTCTCCATTGCCTGAGAAGAAAGCAGTGGCACTGCTTTGTTCTGCCTCAGACTACTGGGAGATGTCTGTAATTCATAACCTGTTGTGCTTAAAGAACAATTGCTTCTGGTACTCTAACACTTCTGCTCCCAGTGTGCCAGCATGGAGCTGTGTGGAAAGTGTAGCTGCATGTTTTTAACTAACATGACTGTCTTTTGCACAGAATGGTTTTACTCCACTGCACATTGCCTGCAAGAAAAATCGCATCAAAGTCATGGAACTCCTGGTGAAATATGGGGCTTCAATCCAGGCTATAACAGAGGTAGAAAAATGTTTCATGTCCTGAAGAAACATTTCCTTCTCTCTCTCCCTTTTTGTTTCTTTTTTTCTCTCTCCTCTCATGCCTCACTTTCACTTACGTTTTATTTAAACGAAGAAGCCCCTTCCCTACGCCCGTGCAGAGGAGTAAAACTGCTCTTGCTTTGTTTCGCAGTCGGGCCTCACACCAATACACGTGGCTGCATTTATGGGCCACTTGAACATAGTCCTCCTTCTGCTGCAGAACGGAGCCTCTCCCGATGTCACTAACATTGTGAGTATGGCTTTGACTAGAATCATCTGTGCAATACCTCCTCCGAAAAGGGTCCGGCCTACCGCATAGGTCAACCAAAGGTCACATTTTAACGATACCTTCTGACTTTACTGCATTTTAGGACAAATTATTCTAGCACCTTTAGTGAAGAGGGGAAAATGGTGATTGTATATGCATTATAAGCCATCTGTGGTTTCATGTATTCTTCAACAATGCTCCAATAGGTAAAGTTTCCCTTAGAAACAGACAAAGCTCACCAAATACATCCGAAACTGATTATAAGCCAAGTCACAGGGAAGACTGTGTTTCTGTTCTGAAAGATGAAATTTAAGTCCAAATGGCTCTAATTTCTGCTTGCATAGCTTCAGCGGTTGCCATGAAATTGTGTCATTTGTATCAGTGAAAGGGTATAAAATGCTTAAAACCTAACAATTAAACAAAAAAGTAAAAATGTTAAACTCAAGATGTTCCTCTTATACAGGAAATTCCAGGAACCGGTGCCTTTTGAAAGAACATGCTTAAATTTAGAAAATGTGACCTTTGGGAATTAACACAAAATGCAGAACCTGACTTACCATAGAAATCAGTGTTTGTATACCAATAGCCTAGTTACCAAGAACATAACAATAAAAAGAACATGATAGTTTTCCGAGCTGTATTTCATAGATATCTTACTGTTCAAGTTTGTCAGTATAAACAAATACTCAATTTATGACCACCTACACTTTGAAAGCAGCTTTCTACCAGTACATAATGTTATAGATAAGCATTCCCATCAACAAAAGAACAACAAAAATTTAGTAATCCCGGTATACTGGACTCGTCAGTTTTTCTCAGTTAGAAAGATCTTATATGGAACCTAGTAAAAATGTTGACCACACAGAGCTGTTTGCTTAAATCATTAGAACAGATTTTTCTTACTGCTTTCATACTTTTTTATAGAAGCAATCTTTATATGAAAACTTTATTGATGATACGAAAGCCAACAAGAAATGCTTGTGGAAGCAATCAGAAGTATTGTGTTACCAGACATTTGTGTGCAAAGTTTAACACTTTACAATTTATGCTACACAGGTGTCTTGGCTTTTACTTGATAAGCTGAAGTTCCCTGTTGAATTACTAACTGTTTCCAAGAGCTAAATTGCTTTGCTAATTCAAGTACAAAAGGGTCATTACAGAAATTTGATCTTTAGACTGTGTGAAATGTAAAACGCACAATTTAAACAGCTCGTTCTTCAGGTAATAAAGTTTATATAGATGAAATTCTCTATTAAGCTTTGTAGCTAGGGCTGTGGGATTTTGTTTGTTGCCTATTTACTAACCACAGCTGGTAATACAAAGTTAATTTAAAAATGACAAGATAAATCAACTCCTGGTGAAGAGGGTTTGCTTTAATTAGAAATTCATAATAATAGGCAAGTGCAGGCTGCTTCTTTCCCTACATCTGAGCAAAGGATAAGAAGACATGATTCCTGATTCTGATGCAAAAGATCTTGACCAGAGTGTTCATTTTGGCAATTGCAGTTTAACTTGATAGTCATGGGGATAAAGCCTTACAACGGAATATACTCCAGCTCTAGATTGAGGAGAAGGAACAATTAACACAAAGAAGTGATTAGTCCTGCTGTGTTGTCGTAACATAACAGAAAAATACAGAACTCCTGGTTGTGGAACTGTCCCAGTACCTAATATACCAGCTGCTGATCAACCGCACAGGGACTGTTTTGGTCCACTTTAGGACAGTGCACTCAAAGAACGTTGGATAGTGCAAAATTAAGCCAGAAATGCCACTGTCAAGGAATATCATTTTCAGTGTTCCTTTGGAAACCTATGCAAGAAGTAAATGCTTTGAATGTATCATCCGTACTTCATTATCCTGATCTGAAATTCCACATCACTCCAGTCAGCTTTCCAAAATTGCATATTCTCCTTCAAATTCTGTGGGCTACAAGAGGCTTGAAACAAGATTCATTCCATAGCCTGCAGACAGAGCCACACTGCTGAGCACAGATTTTACACATTTCATATGCTGGCTCAGTTGTGCACAGCCATTGCAAGGCCTTTTAATGCTGCCAGCTCCACGCAGTGTGCAGGAAGAGACCATCTGGAAAAATGTCCCCTTACGTCTTGAGGTTCATGTGCATCGCAATCCCTTGAGAGAGACAGGCTCAATACACTCTTATCTCATGTGTGGCACACAAGCTGATGCACTGTTATGTAGAAAGCTGAGGAACATATGTGACCAGGGGAATCTACCTATATGGCAGAATTTTCTGTAAGGCGGGATTTTCATTCTGACCCTCTGCAGTCTGAGATGATGTTTGTCTTGGATCACCGAGTTTGCAAACCAAAGCATACCCAGTCCCAGTGACATGTACGCACATACCTTTTTGAACTGCCTGTTGCTGGGTCTGAAGCCAGATTCTCAGCTGGCAGAAAGGCGGGTCTCTGCATGACTTGATGTGGGTGGAATTTACACCATCAGAGCCTTGTTTCTTCATGGAGGTTTAGGACACTGAAATGCTTTTGCTTTTCTGCAGCGTGGAGAAACTGCGTTGCACATGGCGGCACGTGCTGGGCAGGTGGAAGTAGTTCGCTGCCTCCTGAGAAATGGGGCCCTGGTTGATGCTCGAGCCAGGGTAGGTGATGTGCTTACAATTTTTTTTGCTTTCTCTTACTCAAAAACATATCTGAAGCAGAGGAGCTAGGGAGGAGCAATTTCCATTTTATTTGATATGCTGCTTCAATATTAAGCACGCCTAAAACCAGTTCTGAAAACAGTAACCTATATATACATACATCTTCCAAAGGGAATGTGTGTGGTGGCTTGACCCTGGCTGGCAGCTCAGCCCTGCTCAGTCGTTCACTTACTGCCCCTGCAGCAGGTTGGGGGAGAGAACTGGAAGGGTGAAAGCGAGAAAATCACTTGGCTTGAAATGAAGACAGTTTAACAGGTGAAACAGAAAGAAAAAACCCCACACCCCCACCCCTCCACCCCACATACAAGTGATGCAAAGGCTCCTATAAGCTGACAATGCCCAGCCAGTCTCTGAGAAGCGGCTCCTCTGGAAAAACTCACCCCTAGTTTTATTGCTGAGCATGACGTTATATGGTACGGATTATCTTTTTGGTCAATTCAGGCCAGCTGTCCTGGCTGTGTCCCCTCCCAACCTCTTGCCCACCCCCAGCCTATTCCCTGGGGGGACAGCGGGAGAAACAGAGAAAGCATTGGCGCTGTGTAAGCACTGTCCAGAAACAGCTAAAACACTGCTGCATTATCAACACTGTCTTCATCAGAAATCTAAACAGAGCACTGTATGGGCAGCTGTGATGAAAATTAACTCTGTCCCGGCTAGACCCAGTACAACGTGCGTGACTCAGACCAGCATTAGCTGTTCTAGCTCAGCAAGGATGTGCACAGCTATGTCCTAAACCTAAACATCAGAGGTTCTGATAACAGTTATTGCCAGATTTTGAAACCAAGGGGGACTGTTTGTATATAGCAAGGTACAGCTGTTGTAAAACAAATTAAGAATGCAAATGGGTGCAAGTGATGCTCAGTGATGTGCACTATCAGTTTGATAAAAGGAAAAAACCCCATGTTTTCCTTCGTAGTTCTCTCTGTTCTAATAAGACATTGCTGAAGCTCATCGCAAAATTAAACTGTGAGCCCTCCGTTACTGCATTTTTTTTGTACTATTACTTCCTATAATTTTTGCAAGACAAATGCATAGATAGATCTCTTGGGATCAACCACAATATTGTGTTCAGGGTGGTTCTACCTGTGCTAATTATCCACTCGATTTGAGTTGTAGGAAGAACAGACTCCACTGCACATTGCTTCTCGCTTGGGTAAAACAGAGATCGTCCAACTTCTGCTACAGCACATGGCCCACCCTGATGCTGCGACAACTAATGGGTACACTCCACTGCACATCTCTGCCAGAGAGGGACAAGTCGATGTCGCATCAGTTCTCCTGGAGGCAGGTGCCTCGCACTCCATGTCCACCAAAGTAAGACAAAATGCTTTACGTCTGTATTCCAGTAGCACAGGCAGTGTGGTGCCTGCCAGCACACGTCTGTTCCATGAGGAGTGTACTTTCACATTGAGAAGTTGAACTAGTTTGGGTCTTCTGTTTTGTTCTTAATCAACAGCGACCCAGTAGACTGAAATCGTTTATCAGAAGTTAATCAAATTTTGACACATTTTTCTGTCATCTGAAGTTGGGAGTTTGATTCCTGCTGGAGCCAAATGCAGATCATGACAAATACATGGTCGCAACAGGTTTAAAATGTACACAAAGTCCTTGTTTCTCTCTTTCCCATTGTGTTCTGGGTAGGGCTTTTTTGGCCAAAATTTTCAAAAAAGAAAAGAGGATGGTGATGACACTTTTTTTAATGAACAGGCTTGCTTATTCTTCAGCACCCTGTTTATTTAAATAGTAGAATAATTCTGGTCTGTGCTAGCTGAAAGGAATGTTCCTAAAACATACAAGTCAGCATCTGTCCAGTTGCATCTAATGCCGAATCCATTTTATAAATTAGATGTCATATGACACAATAGGCCATTTTGTCTGGTGTTATAAAAGAAATAGTCTGCAAAATCATTATCGTTTTGTTAACCGAAAGTGTTTACCAATAGATTCCTAACAGAGTGATGAACACGTAAGAAAATAGATGGCTGTGAATAGAACTATGTGCCAAGATAACCTTTCCAAATTTATTGCGTGTGACTAAGTGAGAATCACTTAATTCTCACTGTTGTTTTAGGTCTTAAAAAAGTACCCTGGATTTTGCAGCTGGAGCTTAAAGGTATTTTTGAACGATGCAGTGTCTTCCAGGGTTTAGAAGACTAAACCAGCAATTTTCAAATTATGATCCACAGATTACTGGGAATGCTTGGTGTCCTCCTTTTATCCAGCTGTTAAATCACATTAAAATGGCTAAAAATACACTAAATACTTTCCTAATTTCCCATATTGCTTTATGGCAATTGCTTTAGTACTGCAGGAACATTCTATAATTATGAATAGAAGATGTAGTCCACTAGATAATCTCTCTACAAACCTGTGATTCATGAATTGGAAACGTTTGAGATTCCCTGATGTAAACTCTTTTTGAGGTGGGATTAATGGAACGAGACGATAATGATAATGAACGTTACACATCACTTACATGTCAGGCAAATAGGTCATTTTAGCTCCCCCAGAATTACTGTCAGGGCGGCGGTGCAGTCTGCCACCTACTGTCTTGCATCCAAGAGTTTTCTTTATCAGCATCATTTTTAAATTAAAAGAAGAGGCAAAGAGCTTGTTAGTTTGACATAGACCTCACATCTGTGCTGTACTGACAAGCATTATTAAAACAAATAGAAAAGAACTCTTTCTAAAAGGCAAGATTTTTAGTCTTGCCACAGCGTGTTTCCAAAACCACTGCCATTGAGTCAGGCATGACTTTTTTTTAGCTGCAGCAGAACTTAGTGACTGTATGGATACATGAGTCCAAATATAAACCAGTCTTCAACAAACTCTAAAGGAGGAATATGAAGTTTGGAGCTTTTCTCACTGAATTTAGTTGGTGTTTCATTGTTATTGGCAACAACTGATATAGGAAATATTTCTAAAGCTGTCATCGTGAAACTAAGAAGTGCAGCTGGTTTGGAGTAGAAAATTGAACAAATGCCTTCATTGCCCACATGCACAGTGTATGTTGCTTGTAGAGTCTGTATCAGATAAAATGTCTGCCAGCCTGACAGCACATACATAGGAAAGAATAATAAAAGGGAAAGTATTTTCTTGTATTTCATGCTTCTCAAAGCTCTTTCAAGAGATGATGGTCTTTCTAGGTATGGCTGTTGATTTTGCGACCTAGAATGTAGGTTGAAGAGTAAGCGCGTAATTCATTGTTCTTAAAAGAGAGATGTCAGCATGACCTTAACGCAAACATCTGCTTTTTATCTCCTGGAATTTTTCAGAAGGGATTCACACCTTTGCATGTGGCGGCCAAATATGGGAGCCTGGAAGTGGCAAAACTCCTGCTGCAGCGTCGTGCCTCTCCCGATTCAGCTGGCAAGGTACTGACGAGAAAGAAAAAACCGTCAGCAGCGTTTTGGATACTTCCTTAGGAAAGAACTGTGTGAAACACGTAGGCGACAGAAGGCTGCAGCAGCTTTCCCGTGGTGGCCTTGGCTTTGTCAGGGTCGCGCTCCCCCAAGGGTGATGGTTATGGGCGCCGGTTGCGAGGGCCGTGCTACCAAAGCATGTCGGGCTTGGGGCCCTGGCAGGAGGGCAGATAAATTTCCGTGGCTCAGGGAGCGCCGCTTCCATTAAGCCGACCAAACTGTGAAAATCCTAAGGGATAAACACGGGGGGTGGGGGAAAGCCCTCTTTCCCCAACACGCTGTGGGGAGACGGAAACCAGGCCTGCCGCCGGCCGGGCCGCCCGCATCCACCCTCCTCCCCCGCTTCTCCCCGGCTAACGGCCGGCCGCAGCCCCTCCCCGCTCCCCTCACGCACTAACGGCCCCTAACGCCGCGCCCTCCCCGCCGCGAGCGCGGCCTAACGCCGTAACCGCCCTTACAGAACGGCCTCACCCCCCTCCACGTGGCCGCCCACTACGACAACCAGAAGGTGGCGCTGCTGCTGCTGGAGAAGGGCGCCTCGCCCCACGCGACCGCCAAGGTGAGCCCCCGCCTGAGGGAAGCGCCTCGCCCCGCCGCCGCCATTTCTGCCCCACAGGCGGGGCGGGCAGCGCCTCGGGGCTGCGGGCACCCCCTGAGGCGTGGGGGTTGTCCGCTCCGTGGAGTGAAGTAATCCCCAGGGCACGGGAGGTCCAACAGTGGAACGGGGAGGGGGGGAGGCTCTTGGAGGTGGTCGTTGGGAGCAGGGTGAGGTTCCTTTAGCGGGAAGTTGGCCCTGGCGGGATGACCCCCTACCGAAATTAGCGTAGGGCTCTCTCAGACCTTTGCTGAAAAAGAAGCACATATCCGTCTCTCAGACCCTTTATACCTTTGTGAGCTGTAGTCACAGCTGGAAGTCACTTTAGTACTATGTAATATTAGAAATGGTGTGTATATTCTGACCACGCATACGGAGAATTCATTCCGGGGTTAGGAACAGTGGCATGATAGCACTGCGTTAGGCAGAGGCTACTAAAAGGGGAAAATAACGAGCAAATTGGTGCTGATACCAGAATGTTCTGCCTCGCATCAGGCTGCTGTTGTACACACTGCCAAAAAACACGTTCTCTCTGTTAAGTGCCTGTATCAGAGCTGTTGTTTCCATTGCGGTGCCTGGAGAGCCACAAAAGCTACAGCTGCAGTAGGATACTTTGGTACAACTCCCTTTAAAAAAAACACCACAGACTAACCCACTGAATACCTCCAGAGGGACTGTCTGCTGTAATCCAGAATTTTCCCCCACACCGGGTTGTAAAGCAGTTAAAGGTGGGAAGTTGTCTTACTGCCACAAAGTACCATCAATGCCATTCTGCTTTGCTTAAGTGGTTAATTTGATCAGAAAAACATTCCTCCCTATTGCTGCTTCCCCCCAGTGCCGTGACTGACACATATCAAAATTCCATATGCAAACACACCTCTACCCACACGCTCCAAAAAAGCATAATGCAATGAAGAGTGTGCACCCATCACTCATTACAGAGAATGTCACTCATCAGTCAAAAGTGAGTATTTACAGCATAGGTTATTCAGAATATAGGTGTCAAACTCAGGATAATTTGAAGGTATCAGATGAACAGTCCTGCTCAACCTAGTGAGGGCTGGCTTTGTTCTAGTTTAGATGGCAAAAATAACAGGCGGACAAAGCAACACAACAGCAGGGCCATGTGGGACATGTCTGGCCTTGAAAATTTAATGAACTCTCATCTCTAATAATAAGGGGAAATATAATACTGTTCTTTGGTGCCTGACTTCTTAGGCTTACACGGCTGCAGCGTTAACTTTATTCTCATTTTGTTTCCTGACTGGTGTTAGAACGGATACACCCCTCTGCATATTGCTGCCAAGAAAAATCAGATGCAGATAGCTACCACTCTGTTGAACTATGGGGCTGAGACCAACATTTTGACCAAGCAGGGAGTCACTCCACTTCATCTGGCCTCCCAAGAAGGTCACACTGACATGGTGACCTTGCTTCTGGAGAAAGGATCCAATATACATGTGGCAACAAAGGTAACTCACAATCAGAGACAAAGTACTGTGGGTGGGAGTATCCAGGAAAAAAAAAAAATCCTATGGAGGGCCTTTCCAGGTTTTTTTTTTGTTTGTTTGTTTGTTTGGTTTTTTTTAAATGATTGTACGTGACAGTTTTTTCATAGAAAACAGGTTCCTCAGAAAAACCCCATTACTGTACATCTGCATAGGTCGCCAGATGTGTCCAGGCATATATGTAAGTCAGTTACTTAAGGTCAAAAGCCTGCAGCTTTTGTTCATACAAGTCGAAATAGAAGGCTCAAGTCTTTCATTGACTGGCATTAATGTATTGTGCTACCTAACCAATAAAAACCAAGGTGACTTTCATTTCTCTTACAAAATTTACCTGCCTTTTTCACAGGCAAGTACTGTGTGCATGATCATAGCAAGCTTTTAGTTAAAGTCTGCATCCATTTCCTTGGCATCTTTGAATGGGATCTATTTCTGGAGTTATTTTCTTCATTCTGACTTGTGCCTGCAGTTGTCAAGGTTCCCTTTCCCGTCTGAGGAGTGGGAAGCACGGTGAATGTGCTTCTTGATTTATTAATGGGCACCTCAGCTTCCGAAGTGACATTATTGTATAAAATCTGAGTGTGATCCTTGACGCCTGGAAGTTTTAAACTGTGCTTATGGTGATGTAATTGCTTTGGAGCTGTTAGCTGGAACAGGAGAAACATCAACTCTACTCTGAAAAACCCCACCCATACTTAGAAGCTGTAGTTAGGATCTCTTCATGTTTTAAAGATGAGAAAGTGGGAAAGTCTAGGTTTTTTTCCTCATGTAAAGTAGGTTTTATTCTTATTTTTACATTTATTTATTTATTTATTTTGTATATTCCACCTCCAGACTGGACTGACATCCTTACACCTTGCAGCTCAAGAAGATAAAGTGAATGTAGCTGAAATACTCACAAAACATGGTGCAAACCAAGATGCTCAGACAAAGGTAAATCATGGAGTGGCTACCGTCTCTAGTGTGCCAAAGGATGCTACCGTTGTAAAAGGAATGTTCCACTGAGCTTGCAGTTTTACTTCTTTGTTCTCTTATTGTAGCTTGGTTATACACCTTTAATTGTGGCGTGTCACTATGGAAACATCAAAATGGTGAATTTTCTTCTCAAGCAGGGAGCAAATGTCAATGCTAAAACAAAGGTAAATAATTTTTCATTGCTTGCTTTTGCTCTTTATTATGAACCTGGTAACCAAGCACAATGGAATACCATAGGTGCCCTTGTACTAGGAAACTATAATTATTGCATGGTAGGTGTCAATATATGGTGATTCGTGGAATATAATGAATATATAGAAGGAATATAGCCTTCTCTCTGCTACATCTCATTGTGTGGTGTTCACAAAAGGGAAGTCAGTGGACTGTTTGGGCACATAGGAAAGAAGGAGATAGAGAATCAGTATAATTGGTCTTTTCTTTTTACTTGCAAACTAACAAATGGGAGCTTGTTTCTGATCTGATTTAGTTTATGCCAGTGTAATACCAGTGTGCTGCCAAACTAGTTTAAGTAACAATTCAGGCACTTTGAGGGCAATGCCAGGTTTCTCTCCAATCTGCTGGGAGAAGAGTTGGAAGAATTACTGCTGGTCAAAGCGTGGGTGGTATGACTTTGGGAGAGGAAGCAGCTGTGGTGGGGGAATGTAGTTTACTGAAGACAAGTTTGGGTTTTTTTTTGAGGGGAATCTGGGTTACTGGTTACACTGTTACTGACCAGTTATGCTGAAAAGGACTTGACTGTCTAGCCAAAGTCTGAACAAAATCCACTGACTTCAGCTGTTTCTTCTAGCATAAACTGGTGAGCACAACAGCTGAATGTGATACATTTTCTAGCAAGAATTGTATATCTTCTGAGTATACACAGAGAGGTTCTGGTGACAGCAACAGTGTGTTGCATCCCAGATACCATCGCATCACCCTTATTAGAAAGAGAAGGCTAACTCAGGAGCTGCAGGGCTTCGGCTTAGTTCAAGCTGGCTTCAGGCAGTAGCTAGCTACTAGCTTCAGATTGGATGTCTTGGGATCAACATGAAGTCCATCGGCATTTCTAATGACATACTTAGTATTTGTAAGATCCAATCAAAATCATAGGCTTGTGGTCTGCCGGTCTCTCTGGCCAGCTCTTCTGACACCAGCTGCGGCCTACGGGATGGATTCATTTCTCAGAGTAGCACTATTTCATCACAGTGGTCAGTGCTCAATGTGGTAAGAAACAGCAAAGTAAATAAATAAAAGAAGCTGGCCCACCCCTCATGAGATCACTGAAAATCAATAGGCAAAAACCAGGGACTCCAAAAGAACAGGCAACCCTACTAGAAAAACAGCTGATAAGAATTAATAAAGCAGACACTAGCAGGATCCAAATCATAGCTGCCAGAACAGTCAGCTGAGGTATTTGGAGGCTGACTGAAGGGACAGACATACTTGCATCTTTAGTATTAAGTCTCACTCTGTATCTAAGGGGCCACTGGGCCAGATTCTGATGCCATTTCCCCCAGGATTTCACTTACTCATAATAGTTTTATTAAAGTCAGCAAGTTTGTATGAGAGTATGGGGCAGTGGTTCTCCAAAATCTTGCGCCTAGGGACCAATAAAAATACTGGCAGTCTGTCAACTGTTACTGTGGACTCGGTTTAAAGAGCAAATCCATCCTAGCTGGATTCAGGCTAGGCATGTTAAAGAATAAGTAACCTCTATTGCAGCTTGGTCTTTAACTAGAGAAAGCCTGCATGATGCTTTGTGCCATCTCCAGTGAAAAATAATGTGGCTGAATTCTGTTTTTGAAGGACTGCACTAATATTTAAGCAAAGAGCCAGTTTGCGCTACAACCTACAGTAAAATCCTCCTTCTATTTCTTAGTAGTTTGTGCATGCATACTACAAATATAAAAACTGTAACAGTTCTGAACTATCAGTATTTAATTAGTAGTACAAAGCATTACTTGCATCTATTCGTTTGCAAAAGAGATGAATCTCAGAGTGTGTCTTTCAGAGCCTCCCCCTAGCCTTTACAGAAGTGTAGAGTGAGATCAGCTTGGTGTTTTCTTCCAGTTTATTCTCTGCTTGCTTTCAAAGCCAGTTGCAAATGATTTTGTAAATGAATTGCCACATTGGATTTACTATGTCAGATCAACTAGCTGCAGTACACTTTGGTTATGTTTCTGTATTATGTAATATTAGACTGAATCACAGGTAAGCATATGGAGTTAAGCGTGTTTGTTAATACAGACATTGTGTACGTGTTTTTAAGTGTCGTTACAGCTTGGTCAAGCCTTTTGAGGGCAAAATAAAGCTAAAATTGATTGACAGTTGTACTAGGTATATGTTGTTAGCCTTTTTAAAAGCAAATAGTCTCAACTGCTTTTAAAAATTATATTTTTAAAATTGGCTGAAATATTTTAAAGGCAAATCTTGGGGCTTCTATAGAAAACTAAGATGTGAGAGGAAGAAAAATGTTCTCTGCCTCAGCTATGATTCTGTCCTTAGCATGGCACTTTAACTTTACTCCTCCTCATTGTTCTTCCCTCTGATTTAGGAAATGAGGAATTATCTATCTTTCCAGAGATTGCTTATATTGTGAGATGAAAAATGATTTGTGAAAAAAAATATTATCTTCTTTTATCTTTTCATTAATTGGGGGAAGGAGTATTATTATTATTACTGAAGATTTATTATCTTTGGGTTGATTGATGATGTAATTTCTTTTTGAAATGTCTCAAAAGGAGCAGAAGGAAGCAAAGCAAAGTGTTTAATCTAATTACTGGTGGTTGTTCTTTGTTTGTTTGCTTTTATCGTAACCACTGTGGACAACAGAATGGGTACACCCCTCTTCACCAAGCTGCTCAACAAGGCCACACTCACATCATTAACGTTCTTCTCCAACATGGGGCCAAGCCCAACGCCATCACCACTGTAAGTCTGTGAAGTGTCAGTGGGAACTCGTTTCCCTGGACAGTTCTTTTCTGTCCTTTTTTAGGGCTTGAGAGCAAGCCTTTGTTTTGGTGAAAGTATTCCTCATGCAGCTGGTTGTCAGATGTGTAAATCTAACTTCCTCTTCTTTTCCTTATCCTCTTAAGGTAGTTCAGATCAGATCTAACTCATTGTGCACTAAGCTAAATGTGAGATGGGGAGACCGATATCTGAGCTGCAGGGTCAGGCTGGCCGTGGCTAGCTGTGTTGTGCTTGTTCAGTTGCCCTCTGCCTGAATACTTCCATCTGTAAATTGATATCTCGATAAGGATTTTTCCATGAAAATTAAGGGGAAATCAGAACCTGGGATTTTTTTAAGATTTAGACCCAAATTTCTGTCCCTCTATCCACTGGATCTGTTTCAGGTTCTTACTGAGTTCACTGATGATAATGCCTCCTCAGAGACCGTCCATAAACTCTGGCACAGCTCCTTCTCCGCAGTCAGCCAGGAATGCAACTGTCCTATTTCATGTGGATGTTGTTATTAGTCACCTCTAATTGGGTAATATTTAAGATGCAGCCAGAATGTCCAAAACTCATGCCATTCCCCAGAGTGGATCAAGTTTCTGTGTATGCTTAAATCAGCACTGGCGCCCTGTTTGATCCTGGAATGATCACACTGAACAATCTTCTGTGAAGTTATCCAAAATATCAGTTTATGCACCAGATCATCAAGCAAGAGACCATAGTAGTCAGCTTCTGGGGCTGTAGGTACTATTGGGCATATTCAACCAAAGGTCTCTTTACTTGCTTTCAGTCCTCATGTTGGGGCTGTTGTGCCCAAATCTAACCCAAGTCCAAGCAGGGTCTCAGGGATGTGTCTTTACTGCACAGTTTGCATGTTTTCTCAGGTACTAGATCTGTTCTTGTCCACATATAGCAACCTCTGGCTTGAGATAAGAGAGAATTTCAACCTGAGACATCTAGCAGGGGGTTTTGGGAGTGGGATATGAGCAGTTAATGTGCAAGTGACAGTAACAGTCAAATTATTTGTGCTGTGAAGATGCTTATCTATTCATTTGATGCTGCTGATCCACAAACACTGTGTTGCTTCAGGGTTGCTGAGCTAGACTAATATAGAAGAACAGAAATTATAGATAACTAAGGCAGTACTGGAGCAGAGAGAAGCCCTCAGGCTGGTATCCTGCGCATAGTGCAGTGGTGTCACAAGAGAAATCATTTCGGTGCAAAGAGCAGTACAGTGGCTTCCCATGATTCCCCTGGTAGGCCAGCATGTTGTCCTTTGGTTCAGCGCAAAATAACATAAACCAATTCTCTGTAGAGCTCTTCACAAAGAATCATGGAACACATCTCTTCCTCCTCTCCCCAAGTTGAGGGACTGTGGACTGCTAATGTTCCAGGTGATGAAACGGAGATAAACAGGCCTAAATGCTTACTAAATTATCATTTAAATGTCATTTGATGAATGGCTCATCTACATGTCATGGGCATTTAAACTGCAAATAAATTTACCTAAATAGAAATTAATTCCCCACCCTCAAGCCTTATGTAGGTTGTTTTTGTGTTTGCTAAATCATTAGCTTTTGTGTACTTTTATTGGACATACATTTTTATTGTAAGGAGAAATAGAAGTATATGTGGACAATACAGCTGTAATCTTCTATTCCCCAAAGAGGGAATTGCACCTGATAAAGATTTAACAGTTTCAACTGGAAGTGAAACTGTAACATTTTAAAATACTTTTTTTAGAAGAGTATTTCTGATGTAGAGCCGTTTATGCAAAATAAAACATGAACTTATTCAGACAAGACACATTCTATATAGTGAAAGTTGAGCACTGGAGGGTTAAACCATACAGCACTTTTTCATTTAGAATAGCAGGCAGATGTAAGTATGTTGTGTTGCCATGGTAATCGGGGCTATAGTCTTAAAGAAGTTACAAAGACAGAGTCAGATGTAACGGTAAAAAAACAGTGATTTTCCTAGGCTGTGCCTTGTTTTGGATGGAAATGCTGGCTCATGCAGTGTTGAGAGTGATCTCATTGGTTCACATCACAATCCTCCCTCTCATTGCGCTCTCTCTCTCCCCTTTTCTCTTTTTTCTTCAGAATGGTAACACTGCCTTAGCTATTGCAAGGCGTCTGGGATATATCTCAGTGGTCGATACGCTGAAGGTTGTAACGGAGGAGATTACTACCACCACAACTGTGAGTTGCAGATGCATTAAAATGTCTCTCTTCATTATTCAGAATGTTGTCTTTCTCTTCTTCCCTCGGACTCTCCACGTATCTCTTTCCTTTTTTTTTTGTTTTCTGGTTTTAGCCCCCGTTTTCTTTTGGATTTTTGCAAAAGTGCTACAGTGCTTTCAGTATATCTTTTAAGCATGTGGAAGTGTGTGCAACACAACAGGCTTCACTGAGCTAGGTAACAAAATCTACATGCATACAGATGGAAAACAACTATTCAAAAGCAGAGTAAAACTTTTTTCTAGATATGGGTCTGAGCTGCAAACCCAAACTTTCCAGAAGTTTGTGCATTATTGTTAGATCCTGTCCTGTTTCGCTGTTTCTCTTTTCACCTCTCCTTTGCAGTCTGTCCTTACATTTCCACACTTTTGACACCTACTGAGGCTCAACCATTGCAGCACACCACAGCAAGCTTCTTAGCATTTGGACTGTACCAGCCATGGACTGGTGCCAAGCTTAATGATGCTCACTAGATGGCTCTGAATCACATCAATCATCTTCTTACTCAAGTCACTTTCAGTTCAAATAGATCCTCTTTTTCCAAAATATGGAAGAATCTTTCCTTATGTGCTCGGTCCTCTCAGTCCTCCACACTCTTGGTAGACTGTATTTTGACTTCAGGATTTGTGAGTAGTATGTGCTGAATGTCAGCAAGGGGGTACTGTTGCTTTAAGCCAGAAAAAATTGATATATTCTGACACTCTGAGAGGGGAATGTTTTCTCTTCTTGGACTTTTACCTCCTATGTATACCTGTTTTAGCAGGTAGAGGAAGGGAGAACATTAGAAATAGTGCATCATTTAAGAAATTAATTTTAGTCTAAATTTTCATTACTGCATTTTATCTTGAAGCACTGTATTAAGATCATGCTCCTTTTTTGTTGTTTTTTTTTTTTTTTTAATGCAAGAAAGATTAGCAGTTTAGAAAACCTGTCAGATCTAGATGTCATTTAGGAGCTTGGAGCCATAAAAATCCAGAGATTACTCAAGAGATGCCACTACTCAGTCAGGGAGAGAGTTAGAGGAAGGGAAGAAATCCAAAGTCTCTTGTAAGGAAATGGGAAAATAATTTTGTCGCATGCTGACAGCAAGTCCCACTGATATTAACCAAGGGAGATGGAATAAAAGTAACATGGCATAAGGTTGCAAACAGAGTGAGCCATAATTTATTAATGACCTGCAGAGATCACACTGAGTCAGGTTTGGACAAGGAATTCCGTTGAATTCCAGAAGTCTCATAATAAAGACTGTATGTTTTTGTTGTTGTTTATTTCACGTTCTTGTTTAATCATGTAGCACATCACACATATATGTGCATAAACACATCTGTGTCTATTCAGAGATCTAGAAAACTCTAGGTAAAACTTTTTGAGGAACTTCAGCTCTTTTCAAAAGTATGGTTTTTTAGCCTCAAATGACACCTTTGCTGTTCACTGTGCTGTGTCCTGGCACATTTTTTCCATTTATGCCTGATACATGTTGTAACTTCCTTTATGTCGTACCTTGTTTTGCACTGTGGAGCCTTGTGCCTTATCATATGTAAATATGAGGTGCTTTTTAATAATAGGGATTACACTACGAAAAGACAGCTGTGAGTTACTTACTTTGGGGAAATGTTTCTTTAAACTTTGAGGGTAATGGAGTTTTCTACCAGCTACCAGATGCTTGGGGTTTAGGGCTGAATCAAATGCTGAACCTTACTTGCATAGTTGACCTTTAATACTTGCATATAAGAGAAATCTGAAATCTTGAACTATGTCTGTGTACAAAGCACTGCTTTTAAAAGTCAGGTGGGAACCCTCGATATAAACTCAGCAGATTTTTCAGCTATGAATTTGTCTGAATCCTGTACCTTAGGGATATATAGAATATAAACCTCTGGTGGTGGTGTTCATGGTGGGGAATGTTGATTAAACATAATTTAGAACAAGTCCTAAAAAGGAGGGGTAAATAGCAGGCACTCACAGGCACTCCCTGCAGTAAAGTTCTCCAGATGGTGGGGTTGGTGTTGCCAAACCAGAACACAGCATTTAGCACTGAAAAAAAGGTGCTGTCACCATAGCTACTTCATTCTCTAAGGTTGTAGCTGAGTGATGCATGGAGGATGTTAGACAGGCTGATGCTTTATTGATATTCAAGTCACTGGCATTTGAGACGAGGAAAAGATCTCCAGTGCCAAAGCCTTTGGTCTAACTTTGAACAAATTTTCCTCTTCCTTGCATTAGTGTTGTTATTAGTGGAGCCACATGAATGTAAACCAATAGAGACTAAAATGCATTTATTTTTACTCACAGATTAGAGATGAATAGGAAATAAATTGGAATAAGCTAGACTTTCAGAGGTTTGCTATGCAATTGAGTTTCGGGGTATTTATACAAACAGGCATATTCTTCCTTGTGGACAAATGAATATGTGAGGAGCTCTGAGGTTGTTTACAGTATACTGCTGTTGAGTAAGTCATCGCTGAATGTACATATCGGTTTATATATCTGAATTATTCTATGCCACCAGATGAAAATCTGGCCTTACAATGAAAGTCTTAAATAGAGAAGCAAGCCTAAAGCACATGATTGAATTCTCAGTGGCACTAAGCAGTAGGGAGTTTGAGAAATACACAATGAGCAGTTTTCAAAGTGGTGCTAGATAGGGATTTTAAAAGTTGAGGATATTTGACATTTCTAATGTGCCTATCAATTAAAAAAAATCTAGTATTATATGAAAAGTTCATTGAAAAACATTAATTCCCAGCTTCTGTTGGGAATTGATGTAGAATTAATGATTCTTGCTGAGTTCAGTGTTCCAGAGACAGGATGCAGATTTTTTGTTCTTTTGAAAGTTGCATGTGTGTGTGCATACATGCACACTCTCTTGATTCTGTTTTCCAAACTTTGTTTCGATTGTTAAATTATGTAATAATTTTCTCTGACTGGAGGGAAAATCAGGAAGTAAATAAAATATCATTACTTCTCGGTAAATAAATAATAATGTCTCAGCACCTTAGAGACCAGATTGTTACTATATAGGGGCCTATAAAAAATGAATTTATGAATAAATGATTTATCAAGTTACCAAACCTTAGTTACTAGGGTCTGCAGATCTAAGTTAATAGAAAGACAATATACGATGTACTTCTATACCTTTAGCTTGCGGACTAGTGTGTTGTAGCACCCTTTCATTTCTGTGTTCTAATCAAATGGATTTTGTACATAAGCTAAGGTTGGGAACCAAGTTTTCTTACATAAATTTTGGTCACAGAGCAGACATACAAAAACTAGCATTTGTGACTCCTAGGCAGACACCTTCTTTCTCCTTTCTTCAGAATTTGGTCTCCTCCTCCTGCCTTTGTCTTTTTTTCCCCGACTTTTCAGTTATTTTACATGGGGAACATGTGGACTGGCAATAAAGAATTAGCAGTATACGTTGTGTAGATAAAATTGCAATGCCAGTGTCAATGACAATGCGAGCCAATTGGTACTCACATACAGTGGTTTCCACTTCACTTGAAAAATATACAGCCCTCTTCACCTGGGTTTATTTCTTTAGCCCACTGTCAGTGATCTTTTTTTTTAAATTTACAATGTATTTGTTAACTTACTGCTGTATTGCTGAAGAGACGAGGTCAGCGTCACCTGAATGATAGCATCCTCCCCATCTGTTGCTGCTGGCTTTGTCACCCTACTGCTGCCTGACATTTCTGTCTGAGGAAAGCCATGGGAATGCAGGGAGGAAAAGTTAGACGTATTGGTGGAGGCATTCAGTGAATATAAACTATTTTTCAGCACAGAACGTGTTACGAAGAGCACTGCAACAGAAAAAATTAATTGTCTTGAATCATGGGTAAGTGAATTTAGGAGGCCTAATTGGGATTGCCATTTGAAGCAAAGGGCATTGTTCTTTCGCTGTACCTCAGGAGGGTGAATTGAAAACTGCTGTCACAGTTAAATATATTTCAAAAATGTAAAGCAGACTTTAAAAAAAAATTCAAAGTAATTACACTGTTGTTAACTTTGTTAATTATGAAAGTGCAGTACCTTATAATAATCAAGAATTCTATCTTTGTCGGTTGTTAGAGAAGTATAAAACAGAATTGGAAAATACCTAGTAAGTTTTGTGCAACAAAAACTGGTATTGACTTCACTACTTGATATCAGTGGGCACTTTCCCAAAAGCATATTGCATAAGGGACTCAGGATTTGGCTGACATTAATTATCCCTTGGATTGTATGTTCTTTCACTACTTCTGCATGTAACATTAATTTATGCTTGATAGATACCATCCACAAAAGGGAGCGAAGTACTACCTCAGTGGGAATTTCATAAGACACATGGCCTCCTGACATTCCTCTCCATGCCAGAGGGGCACATCTGCTCCTACATACCTTAAAGGGCAATGTGTTGACTCCCCTTCACAGCTCCCCAGATCAGCTGTCTGGCTGCAGATCTGGGTGGAGCCAGGGAAATAGTTATTTTTCTGTTCTGACTAATGCTGTTCTGATCACTGCTTTTTTTTAAGTCTTTGGCATTTTGTTTCCTGTATTGTAACACACTGAATAGTGTCCTGCAGGCAACTTTTTTCACACCTGGCGCTTCCTACAGTTTCTCTCATTATGTTCCTCATCTCCTTCTCCAGTGTGATGCTAAAAGGATGTCCTTATTCTTGATTCAGTACCTCTGAACATATTCTGTTTCATCCTCAAAGTCATTTATGAAGATAAAATCATATAAAAAACCCCGCCTTCCAGTGTTCTCCTACTCTGTGCTCCCATGCTTAAACAGTGTCCTCCCAGCAGTCCTCCATACATACTTGCCTTTTGTATCACAATATTTTAAGCTTTTAGGTGCACAAAATATATCAGAACCTTCAAATAACGTTTTTTCCCCTGATGTATATGGGATTTGGGGGAATATACATGATTTACGAAAAGGATATCATTAATATGCAGTGTAGTCACTTGGGGGGGGGCAAGAAATGTTGCAAGTGATCTGTGTAAATACTTCACATCTTTTTTTAGTTTAAAAATTTCACATCATTCATAACTTCATTTCCAAATGCTTTACGATTTAATAATTTCCATATGCCACATACAACTTTCTGAAGCTCTTCTGTAGACATTACCTAATTCTTTTTAAAATCATCTTGGAAACATTGAGCTGAATTGTTCTACATGCACCATTTACAAATAAATTTGCTGAAAGCTTTCTTTTCTTCCCTTTCCCTTTCCCTTTCCCTTTCCCTTTCCCTTTCCCTTTCCCTTTCCCTTTCCCTTTCCCTTTCCCTTTCC
>JANZLQ010000007.1:9222443-9315730 GCA_026212715.1 Elanus axillaris
TCCCTTTCCCTTTCCCTTTCCCTTTCCCTTTCCCTTTCCCTTTCCCTTTCCCTTTCCCTTTCCCTTTCCCTTTCCCGACCAACTCATTATCTTTATATTTTTATACTTTTCTGCCAGAAAAATTGTTACCTTATACAGCGCTGAAAATAGGAGCTTCTGGAGTAAAAATGAAAAATAAAGTTAGGGGAAGGGGAAACACATTGTAAAATATCTCAGCAGATCCCACTACTGTTGCTGTTGAAAATACACTGCTGCTTCTTTTGGTGTTTAATTTGAGGATTGATGATTCTGTCTTTGCAGACTGTAACAGAGAAGCACAAGCTAAATGTACCTGAGACAATGACTGAGGTCCTGGATGTTTCAGATGAAGAAGGTAAGCAACTTTGCTAAGTTCCTTTTCTGTATCACTTATGTAAGCTGTAACATAGGCTCAAGATAGCTGCTTAAGTACTTTGACATCTTCATTTTGTACTGCTTGAAATGAAGTTCTGTGTAAAGGCCTTTTTTTTAATGATGTAGTCATTATGGCATTTGAATAAAGATGCCAAAGTTGACCCAACCCAAAGTCCTGAACCCCTACCTCTTTTTTCAGAAAAAGCTTATCTGAACCAAATCAACAAATGAGAATATTTCCTGATTTCAGATTTAAAAATATAAATGTAGAGCTGTCCCAAAGCTGGGTTTGACCCTCCCATAAAGAGGAATTTGAGCAGTAAATTTTTGGGAACAATGCCACCTATTTCAGACGCATATATCTAGGGCTTCTGCCTAATCGGAAACATTTGTGTAAGAAGATGCATAAGATGGAAGGTGAGGAGACTGTTCCCTTGAGAGAACTTTTGGCATGTGCAAATCACAGATACATACGGCATGACATAAAGTAACAACACGCTAGTAAGTTTGGCAGTTTTGTTTCAGAGTCTATTATATGTACAGACAGGAGGCATATGTTGTACCACTTAGCTAAGTCCCAAGAAAATTTCTGTGAGCTTTCAGAGGAATTGAGAAAGTACTGCAGTTTTATACAGCACAGAATTAAGGAAAGAGCTTAAAAACATCCCTTTCTAAAAGGTCACAAATGACTTCTTACAGATTTTAATCACAATGGCATCTGATAAATAGAAACACATTTGCAAGAATTTTCTAAGGTTTTTTTTGGTCTTGGCAGTTTTAATTAATATTACAATATGTTGCCTACGCCATTTTATGGTTATTATTTCATGCAAATAATTTGTAGAGTGACTAATTTTAAGAAGTCCTAGGAATTTAGGAACACAGGTTACAGAGTGGGTTTTTTCCTATTACGAAGAACACAAATGCACTTGTGATTCTAAGTGGTACTGGAAGTTAATGGCATTCATGTTCCTAAACTGCTTGTATTACTTTTTGAAATGTGATTTATGCTGATAAATGAGTTACACTCTTGAGAAAATTTGACGTTTAGGCTTCAGATACAACTTTTTTTTCGATGCTTGCAAAGCTGCAAGCAAAAGCAAACAAGTGTGATTCAAAAGAAATTACTTTCTGCTGCATCATGATCAGTGAAATTATTTCTCTCAGGCGTGTTTTTGCTACTTTTTCTCTGTTTGAAAAACATTCAACTACTTGTGTAATTACTGTGATAAATGGCCTTTAAATTGCTTTTAGGCTTATGTTCACTTTGTTGAATTTTCTCCCAATCTTTTGAATTTAACCATCTTTAAATCCATGAAGCTGGGTATGTCTTTCTGCTTCTACAGGATTAATACAGGGTATTCCTTTTTCTCATACTAATTTATATGTTGTACAGCCTTTAAACACTCAGATGATGAACGCTTCAGTGATGGTGAAGCATATAGTGGCACATGTGCTGTTAGCAGAAATTCATGGAGTAAGACATAAAAACTTCCTCCTTTTGTTTAGCTTGGAGTGTTTGTTTTATTTTTTGTGTTGAAGCAAAATGAATGTGCTTAATCTGGGTGCCTAACACTGCTCCTTTTCATTACTTTTGAAGTGTGACTGGGTGTGGGTTTCCTGAAAGGTGGGAGGAAGAAGGGAAGCCAGAAACCCCAAGATTTATTACCTGTATCTTGAATATGTTGGCAGAACTTACTGTGGCAATCCAGCATGACTAATGCTCTCCGGTGCTTTGAATTAACATTCTCTGCTTTCTGTTACCATCTGACACCTACTGTTTGTCAACAGGCAGCAGATACGACTTTGGTATTTTGGCACATTGCTGCTCAAGTCTCTACTGAGCACTCATAGTGCCTCTGTGATCCTGCTGCAGGTTGCTAAGCAGGTTGGTCATAGTCAAAGCACTTCATGCCATTGTCCTTGTAAAATCTGTTTCTACGGGCAAAACATTGAGGATGTTGCGAAAATTCTTAACATGGATGGTACTTGTCACAGGAACTTAAAATAGCTGGGGGCAGGAAGACTGCAAAACTTCTTTAATAAAGAGGATGAACCTTTTAGTGATGGTGTAGTCTTTATAAGAGGCTAGCAATAAGGCTTCTGTAATGCTTTGTTCTTAGCTGCTTTAAAATGACACAATATGTTCTGAAATAAATGAACGTCACACGGTAAACCTGCCAGTTGTAATTGTATAATTATAAAGTTGAACAAAAGAGGAGTACTTGAGCAAATAAGTATTTCAGGTCCCATTGTAGAGCTTGTTCATCACTGGTGATAAGTATTTTTACCTGGGAAGCAGTTATATTGCATAATTGTATGCTATTATGTTAATAATATGGTATTCATATTCCTCAAACAAATTCAAGTGCAACCTCCAGTCTTCGCAGTATAAGATAAAGGACCACATAATGTATCAAATGGATTGGCTTGGTATGTAAAGTCCTGCTCTGTGTAGCCTATTTTAAACTATTTCAAAAGGACTGACGAGTCCCAATCATTCTTCTTTTATTTTCATACTGCATTTTTATGTTTAGCAACTGTATTATTATTCAGAATTCTTTACCTTTTACTGTACCTTAAAAAAAAAAAATCTTTCCTTTGAACAGAACCAGATTATTATTTTTTTTAAATCGCATTTTATTTTTTAATTAGACTGATTTTTAGATGGTAAGTATCAGAGTCAAGTACAGAAGCAGGTGTGCGTTGTCAGGGAAAGAGAAGTACCCATGCCAGTAAGAGACTAGATGAAATTCATAAGTTTTGTGCAAGGATCAGGGAAGAGGTGGAAAAAGGAAACGTCATAGGCTAGCAAAAACATGATTATAGAAAAATCCTACTTCACCTGCTGTGTAAGCCTGTTATGTGGTCCTGCATGTATCAGATATTCTATGGCATTGGTAAGTGTACCCTGCTTTGTGACCATCTGGGCCAAAGATGTATCAGCACAGTTTTATTAAGCAGTTTATTCATACACCACAGAAATACACACATGCACATGTGTGTTACTGCTACTTTCTCTGTACTGTAGTTTACCATGAAGACCATTTAAGGATAATCATCCATTGTTATTTGCTTAGCATTGTACACAGTGCAGATGTAATACAATTACTGTTCAGACGGTGGTGGCCTGATCTTGCAAAAAAGGTTAAGAAGTGCTTCTCCTTAAGGATGGGCATTACACTACAGATTTCCGCAGGCCTAGCTCTTAAGCCATGTGATTTCTGAAACCCATATCCAAGCCAGCAGAAATACTTTAAAGAGTAGATAGAGTTGTACTAAAAAATCTGTGCATTTTTATCATTGTATTTGGCTTAGCTGTTCCTATCACTACAAAGTTTAGTCCCTTTAAAGCTGTTGCCACAAAAAAAAGCAATTTGCACCTGAGGGATCCTTACAGCAGTAAAGAGCAATTACTGTAAAGCATCTTGTGAAATATATTGTAGTGACATCTACAGAATTAGTGAAGTTAAGCACAAGCAGATGTTTCTGTTAGGGCTGAGTCAGTGTAGACACACAGGAAAATCTAGAAAAGGAGGCAGGAATGTTTTTTTTTTATTTTCCCATATGTTAATACTGTATTGAGGAGCTTATTGTTGCTCCTCTGTACTCATTCCATGTATTATTTTTGTGGCAAAAGAGCTGTACAAAGTGCTGAAAGTTTATTTTTGTGACTCTCATTTGAGATAGTATAGTCGGTGTAGTGCTGTACATAGAGGATACAAGACCTAGCAGTAAACCAGGTTGTTGAAGAGCTCTTATTTGTGTCTGTTTGGGCCTCCTCATCTCCTGCTCCGTTTTCAGTCCAGTTAATTTTCAAAAGCTCTGGTTTCACTGTCTCCTTGAGACTAAGTTCTGGCTGCTGCAAGAAGTTGTCATAGCTCTGACCATACTTTCCCACATGCTCCATTATGTCAGCACAAACGTTTCACCGTGTGATGAACCAACCCAGAGAACTGATCTGTCTGAAAATTAATCTCTTTGTTCTGACAAGTTATTTTTTTGGCCAGACTACTTTTGCATGCAGAAGGGAGTAGAAAGGCTGAAGTAGAAGGTGAGACACCATTGTCTGAAGCAGCATGCCCCTCAGATGGCTACCATAAAGGTCATTTCACACTGCATAGTAATTATTGCTGGCGTTTCAACTGCAGAGAAGGGATAGACAAATGTTGACCGAACAATCGTGTGCAGATAGTCATATCCAAAGAACAAAAAGCATCTCTTTCATGAGGGATGGTTGTCCAAAAATAGCTAAAGAGTCAGCCCTATACCTTGTTGAGACACAAGGTGATGATGTTGGCTTTTTTTTTTTTAAACTTTGTGTTTCTTTAAAAAAAACTGCAAATACTTAAGTCATCCTAAAAATAAGGTGATTAGGACATTGAATTTGCTGAAGTGTTTCTAAAAATGGAAACAGTGCCATCACATGTCCTTAAATAATTTATAAAATAAAATATGCATTAATGCCTACGTACAATAATGGCCCAGTGTGAGACCGTTGTTTTTTTCCTCTCACAGAGTTGCTCATTTTTCTCCTTTTTAGTTTTAAAGTTTACTCAAAATTGGGATGTTATGTCATTCAAACATACTCACAGTAATAGTATGTGTGTAAATTGGGGTTTGCTATCCCTTCATGAATGCGCATCTGTGACAAGGTGGCATATCTGTGAACAACTGCATCACTTAAGGACATAAAAAAATGTGATTGTAGATTCCAGAAAGCAGTTCACAGCTAACCCATACCCAATTATCTCAGATTTCCAATTAAAAAGAAAAAATCCTTTTTGTTATTGAAAAAAGTTGTTTTCATTGTAGACAATTCTTTTTGAGTGTAGAGAAACTATCAACCAAGAGAACTTCCAAACTGCTTAGTAAGTCTGGTTCAGACATATGCTCACAAAGGACTGAGAAGTTACTACTTTACAGAAGGACACTCCAGTAGGGTTCAGGAATTTATTTCTGGCGCTGTTGATTCCTAAATAACTCTGTGGAAGTCACTCCAATTATCTCGGTCTTCCAGGTATAGAATGGGATAATGATAAGCTGCTTTGCCTGGCGTGTTAGGAGCTGTGAAGAAAATGCCGCATGGATCTGTTTACCTTTGTAACTGCTTGCCTGGAACTAACTGGCCACCTAGTTATTGTTATGAATGTTGTTATTAAATGATAATGTGCACTGGTACCCACGAATATTCTCTTGTCAAAGTGTATCGTTTCATATTTGTGGCAACTGCAGCTTGCACTTTGATAAGCATACTGAATTCCTTAATAGTATCTATAACAGCAGTAAACAGTACTAAAATATGACAGTGAATTTCCTGAGTGCTTCTACACATGGCCTTAGAGTACACTAATAGTATGGCATGTATGTGAAAAATGAGCAGTTAAGTCTGGGCAGAATTCATTGCTGTTGTACGTGCACGTAATTCCACTGAAGTAGTGGGTCAATTAGTTGGAAGACTTCAGGAATCACTTTCCTTAATTGAACCTGGAAGTTAAAGTTGCAGCCAGCAACTGTTCTTGGTTAGACTTAAGTTGCTGCTGCAAGTTAAAACACTGTAAATTCAGAATAACACCACTGAATTAATTCACACTCTAAATTAAGCATCTTATAACCAGTAGTATAAAATGTAGGGCAAAGTTTGTCATTCTACAGAAGTAAAGCAAAAGCTATGTATTGAAAATTTAACTGAAACTTTCTTTAATGAAAAGAAATCTGTCCTCAGAAAGAAACAGCTGGTGAATAAGAGTTGATTCTTAAAACTTTATTTAAGATAATCTCCACAGAAAATATGCCAATGTCTGCCTCCCATTTCCTAGAAATTTGTATGCTTTAGATGCCCTGTAAAGTCTGTTATGCAAAGAGTTTCTTGCTGGTATGTTTTAACGTGGGCATCCAAGATGAAGGGAGATTCTTCTCTGGAAAGTTGCTTTTGTTTACATGGTATTGTTGAGATTACTTACGTTTTCTTATAAAAAAAGCTGAAGATTTTATGGTTGCTGACAGTACTTACAGATATTTTGTAGTCATAGTGAGCTCTCCCAGTCAGAGGAGCATTTCCCATTCCTTGGGCAGCAGACGTCTTGGGCTATTGTTCCCTGGAACAATGTGGCTGCGAAAGATCACTTGTGTGTCAGTATATAACATTTTACAAATATTTTTAAAAGTGCTACATAAGAGAGTGGTACTTGCCATGTGAATTTCAGAAAGGCAAAATTAGTAAATGCTTTGTATCCTTGGGAAGAAGGAAAAGACTTTTTTCCCCTCTTTTCACTTTAATGGATGCAGACTCTTGGTCAACAGGTTTGTTGGGAGTCATAGATACCTGTACTAGACCAAGTTTTCCTTCCTTCGTGCCCAATGTGTTTCATATTGTGAGGTAACTTCCTATTTCATAGGAAGTGTTTAACCGGTTTAGGGTGAATTTTCCTCTTTCATGAGAAGAAAGCAGTGTTCTGATGGAACAAAAAACTAAATCAGTTCTCCATCAGTTTCCCCAGTATATTCTTTTAATGTAATTTCCTGCCCAGAATTCTTTGTGGAATCTGCTTTATTGCTTCTCTTGATACTATACAGAGAACTCATTCAAGTCCCAGTTTGACAGTACGTGGTTTAGTAGCCCCACCACACCTGAGGCTTTTCAGCATGCGAATTAGTATCAATGACCTTCTAAGGCTTCTGTGACTTAGGGAGGTAGGGATAGTTTGTTCTGGTCCAATTCTAAAAAGGTAGTGCTTTTATTCTTTGTTATCTAGATCCAACATAACAACTTTATAAATACCCTAGTAACCACCTGTGAAACACTGGAATTCATTTTGCAGCAGGTTAATTTGCAAGAAAACAAAATTAAGGCATCTTCCCCTACTTGCAGGTCCTGGAGGGTAGATATACAGGTTTTTTTCTTTTCATTTCCTTCACCTTCTGTCTTTCTGCAAGTGCTGCACTGAGCTACTAAGAGCTGACATGATGATTCACGTTAAGTCATGTATCAATATATGAAACCCTGCATGAAACCACACATGAAACCCTGCTTTCCTGACTGGCTAAAAAGAAAGAAATTTAAAGCATTAGCCAAAGTGTAATTCAGGGAAACTTCTAGTGTGTGTGTTTGTGCCATTAAATAGAGGATTGACTTTAAGGAGGTGAAGCTGTCCAAGGAAAGTGTCAGAGAAACTCTGCATTATACATTCCTTTAAATGTGCTTCAGGACTTACATATTCCATAAAAAATTGTGCTTGCCATAGCTGTCCCTTCTCCATCTGTTACTTTTAAGGAGCAGCACTTATGTGGGGAGCTGTAGACTTATCTGCATGCCGCAGAGAAAACAATAATTTTGGCAAACTCGCATAACTGTATCTGGCTTTAAAAACATCTATTAAAAGCAACTTCTGGCAGTTTCTATCACAGCCCTCTTTATTTATTTTTTTTTTTAAACTTTTGTCTATATTTTCTCTATGTTTTGTGAGAAACAATTCCAGAGCAATTCTCATACAGCAATTGTATTTTGCAATTCACTTATGTAGCAGGAGAACTATAGGGAGCGTAGGAACTGCCTTTGTTGAGGCTTCCTTAAGTAGTTGACTATGTAGATGCATATCCAGAATGGTGTGGTGAAAATTTTAAAACTGCTTACTTGATCAAACTTTTGCATAGGTCCCTGATACCAGATGATAATTTCTGAAAAAAAGCTCATCAGCTTTAGAAATGTTAATGAAACACTTCTGCGAACCAATACTGATTTGCTAAGCTGAGAATTGCATGTGGCTGAGTGCCTCAAAGCTACTGTCTTGTAAATGTTACTTTGCATTTAAAACATGTTCTTGATCTCAAAGTGGTTCGTGATTGTTGCTTGATTTAATCACATATATAGGTAGGACATACCACTCCCTTTTGCAAAATTTAAGAAAACTAAGAAGTACAGCAGTATCAGTGCAGGTCCTCAGTTTTGATGGTTTGGTAAAATCCTGTGTATTTAGCCAAACTGTCTCTGAAGGAGCAGATATGTGGTCTCAACTTGCAGCCTGCTTCTCTTAGTAGTCCGTTAAACAATTTACAGTGCTTACAACCTGTGTGCAAACATGTGAAATCATCAGCATCAAAATTAGCTTTTCGTTTGCTCTGTACTACTTAGAGTAAGGCAAATATTTCCTGTCATGAGTGGGTAGTCAGGTCTGCCCAGGTGCTTCCCTTCCTGCTAACAGGTATCTCAGAAATTAGCAAGTGAGATCCATTGCTATATTTGGATATTATGGGTACATGATACACAGAATAATGACATCAGCATAAAATGTAAAAAAAAAAAAAGAGGAGCAGACCAATAAGAGTCATTATACAAATAATGCTGATTTGAGCAAAAAGTTAATTAGTTGTAGATTTTTGTGAGTTGGTTGGTTGGCTCTATTTTAATGCAGACTTTGGAAACAGTCCTGTGTGGCTTTGACAGTGACTGGCAATGGAATTTACTCCTGCTCCCCCGGTCTAGAGGCAAGCAGAAAAAACACCAGGCAGCTGCATTTTAAAAGATCTTAGGGAAGATTCCCATTCATGCTTTGTTCATTTTTTGCCTGCCTAACTAACTGCACCCTTACTGGATATTTGCAGCTCCAGCTACTCCTTGTAGGCTAAACTGCACGCTGCCTGTTTCGTGGTTGTGTAAGGCTCCATCAGAGCCCCGTGAAGCTCTGCAGAATGATGCCAATGCTGCTGTTTTAATTCACTTTCTGTGGCAGCAGTGTCTTAAAGGTTCAGGGTCTTCTGAGTCAGTGAGAACTAGCTGTTATTTTTTTTCTGGAGTGCCTCTACAACACAAAACAACGGGGTGGAAAAGTTCCTCAGTTAGTGTCACCTGTGTTGCACATCATGGTGCAGAATTGTGCAGGGATGCCTGCTCAGGTTAGCTGCGTGGCACTACTGTTAGCAGTGCATTTTCCCAGATTCTTAGGTTTACTGTCTCTCTTTTCATCTCTCCATTCCGTTTTCATCCTTTCCTTCCCTCTCTTGGATCCAATCCTACAAAGTGCTGGGTCTCCAGTTTTGCAGAAAAGGCCACTTGATTTAATAGTTCTTGTAGGAGGCCAACACCTCATAGAAATGTTTAGCAGGCCTATATCTCCTTCTTATTTTTCCTAGTAACAGGCCTGGAACCGGATGAACTTAAGCTGTGTCTGTGATCCCTTCTGCCTGCAACCTGGCCCTTGCCAGTCCCACCCTTTGTATCCATCTTCTTGCTTCAAGTGGTCTCTCTCATTTTTTTTCTAATCCCTCTTATGGGGAAAAAAGAAACAACCCCAAGGGTTGCAAACCTGTACAAAATGTATGCTTTTGGGGGGGTCTCGCATCTTGTTCCAGGGCATTAGTTTGGCCACTGGAGACAGATTAATGAACTAACCAGACTATTGCTGAGAGTGCAGTGGGACCATGCAGCTTTCTGTGTTTTGCTCTGGAAAAGCTACCCATCATATTGGGAGTTACATGCACTCTGCAAAGAAAAAATAATCACAGCAGCAAGTTCAGGGACTCAGCTATTGGCCACTTTTTGTTTAAATATAAATAGATTCCTAGGTTTTGGTGTTTAATTTTTTTTTTTTAATTTTTATTTTTTTACTTCTTGTTCCTGTGTCCCTACCAGTAAACCCCCTGTGTTTCTTTTAAAAGAGTCCAGGTACTTGATACTTCCTTCTAGTGCATTCTGTTTCCTTTCAAACCTGCCCTAAAGAAGATGATGTTACTCAGAAATGCAGATTTGGACAAAATTTTTAGAGATATTTGAAAGATGGGCAGTAGTAGTTCTGAGGCCAAGGCTGAACAGCAATGCTTTAACTGGGGCACAGTGCAAGGTCACCCAGTGTTTTGTAGTGTGTTTTCCCCTGTCAGGTGAACCTCTGAAAGTGCATTGGTGTCACTGAAGAAAGGAAGCTGTCCTTTCAGGTAAACGGAAGATAAATCACTAAGAGGGTAACTCATTGAAATCTACTCGTAGGTTCATAGATGGCCACTGCAAATCATGGAGCATCAATGTCAAGGGCTGTATTTGTCATGAACTGCTTAGTAAGTGGTGAAAACATTACTGTCATTAATTTGATGGGTAATATGATGGCAGATGAATTGTTTCTAACATGATTAAAAAGGATCATTTCTTCTATTGCGACAAAACTACCATCTGGTAAGATTTGCTGTATAAAGAAGCTCATGGTCAGCCAAGTACATAATTTCTTCTCAGCAGATAACATGTCTGTGTAATTTTGGATTGACTGAGACTCAGGGATATAGCCGTGTTAGATCTTTTAATGACAACACAATATTACTGGCATTATGAATGAGTGCTCGTTACACTCGGATTGTTTCCCTTTGCATATGTGCAATTGCCCTGAAAAGCAGGAATTGAGACACTCGGGTAACCACAAATGTATGAAATGTTACATTGCTACACAATCATTTAGACTTAAATACATAATTTTACTCTTCACAGACTAGGAAGCACTACTTGTTCTGGGAGTTCATCTCATTAAGGAAAGATGGAAGGGCACAAGGGGTTGGTGGGGAGTGACTTTTTAACTTCTAGGTCATTCACTCAAGACTAGTATGCTAGCAAGTAAGCTGTGTTACCAACAGATGAACGTTCTGAAAACATTGTGAAATATTCATGGATAGTCTTATTACTGTTTGCAGATGTTCACATAAAACAGCTAGTGTTACTTAGACCCATTATTGACAATTCTTAGATGAGAGGCCAAAGCTGAAATAAGAGTAGAGTTTGGGTTTTTTTTTTAAAGGATGTGGGTGTGATGAAAGTGGTGAAGATTTTGCCTTTGTTTTTATTGTAGATGGAATGTCTGGTGTGATTATAAGTATCTAGTTTTTTGAAATATAACTTGAAATTCCTTTTACTGTTTGATTAACAGCGTTGCCTTAATATCTTCCAAGTTTCACTAAGCCCCGTACATTACAATGTGACATTCCCAGGAAACAGGAGGCATCATCTGTCAGAAGACAGGAAACATGCAATGATTAAATGCATTTTATTGTTTTCTGTGAAACCGTGCCCAGTTTCTCCCTCTTAATGTGGGCAAATGGAATTTTCAAAAGCTTTTCTTGTTATACTGAAAAGATTTAGACCTCATTTTTACTTAGAATATTTATGTATACAAAAAAAACTTAAACCCCTGAAAGATTACTTAGTTTTAGCTGACAAATTCAAATTATGAATTATTTATTTATTAGCTGAAACATCAAGCTAGAAAAACAAGCTTGATTTGTTTCATGAAAACAAATACGAATATTTCTTCCTTCACTAGCGAGCACGACTCTTTTATAGCTTGTAATACCAACAACTTTTTGCGGGGAGTGGGGGAGAGATGCTCTACCAGTAACAGCAGCAGTAACGGTAATTGGTTTTTGCGATTTTGCTTTACTAAGACTTCAAATTACACGAGTGGCAACTGTCCTGATGCCTGAATGAATTCTGTTTGAAACAGTATGGATACCAGTTACCTAATGTTTACAATCCTTCCTGTTTCTCAGCATACGGGGGCGAATTACTGCAGCTGGAAGGTGTAGCCCCTGAAGCCTGTTCCTGTGTAACAGTTGCAGTTTCCTTCATGTAACTGAGCTTCAGGTTCTTGCCTTTGCCCCTGCAGTCTAGAAAATGAGAAAGTTTGAAGGTATCAGTGGCCTAGGGTCATGTGCGGTTCTGCGGGCCACACCAAGCCTCTGGCAGGCTCATGCAGTAGTAATTAACTGTTGGGAAAGTGACTGAAATCTCCAGGCAGAAACTGTGGAGAAAAACCGTGTTGCAAACGGGAATGAAAAGAAACATCTACATGTTGCTTGGCAATGTAATCTGTTTTGTTAGTCCATGGGGAAAAGCAAACTGTGACTTCATATAGACAGAATTTCCTGGGGAAAATAATTTTGGACCTAAAAAAAAATAATCAAACCCTGTTTTTCAGCGTATATGCAAAAAGGTTACTGTGTCAAATAGCCAGTGATCATTTAGGCTTTGATTCATGATTAATCACTTTTCTGATTAATGACCATTGCCATCTATGCCTGAGAGCTTATTTCCAGTTTCTGGATATTGCCATGTTTTAGAAAAAAGAATTTTTTTGCTGATCTCAGAACGATGTTGGAACATGAGTGAGACAGCCTCATATGATGTGGAGTTTGGACAAAGGAGAGTTTAAATTAGGATTTACAACTATCAGGCATAAGGCCACAGAAAACACCTTTTCAGCTGAAAACATATAGTTTACAGTCAAGTAAGTAGTTATATTTAATCATAAACTGTCAGGCTGTGATACAGTATAGCTGTGACCAGAGCGCTAAAATGGATAAAGGAACAGAGAGACCATGCTTTAGAGAGTAGCAAAGAAATTTGCCCCTTACCAGTATGTGCAACAGCAAAAATTAGATTAAAACTAATTGATTATTCACCTTGATTTCAATTTTTTTATTTTTTATTTTAAGTCTTGCTTGATGTGCTAGTTTCATTAAATACATTAATTGCTTGTGGTTTGCAGTGTTTCCTGAGTGGAAAATGCCTTTGTGTTTATTGTGCCATCAAGCTGTTAGATCCCAACACGTAACTGAAATCAAACTTGTGTGTGCTTATCTCTGTCCCTTCTGTGATTGGTTTAAAGGTGATGACACGATGACAGGAGATGGAGGAGAGTACCTTAGGCCAGAAGACCTCAGAGAACTAGGAGATGACTCTTTACCAAGCAGCCAGTTCTTAGATGGTATGAACTACCTAAGGTACAGCTTGGAAGGAGGACGATCTGACAGGTATTTGCCTGGACACGTATCTTTTTTTCATGATAATTCTGCACACATTTTGTTATACATGTTTGAAATCCCTTTCTCAGGGTCCTTCACACAAGGGAGACATGGGATGTACACGTCAAACATTTCTTTATTAGGGATGTCAGTGTGGCAGTCACCACTTTGTAGGACCTGTCCAGAAATGAATACATTTGGCACCAATACTGTACTCAGCATCTAGTGAAGAATTTGTTTCTGATTCTTATTTGATTCTTGAAAAGACATAGCTTGCTTTATTGTCTCTGTGGTCAGACAAAGGAAGAAGGGTTAAGCTGTCTCTGGAAAGCGTTTATGAATCATCCCCATCTTGTCGTGTCATGAGTCAGGGGATGGGTGGATAGGTGAAAAGGGTGTTTTAGCATCAGGTGAGCCGACTTTTTAGAGAAGTTTGCTGGTTATAGATAGAAGAAAAGGAGCAATGGACCTGGTCATTCTGCATTGGATTAACAGTGAGTATATTGTCAGCAAGTACATTGACTCTTTCTGTTTCATCATGGTTGAATTAGCAGGAAAGAGAAGCATTTTCCTTCTACTCGCACAGCACTGTATTTATATTGTAAATAAAAACCCCCAAACCATTAGAAAAAAGAAGGTGTGTTCAGTCCAGAAAACTTACTCATTTGCTTATATCTAACAAGTTGAACTTAAGCCTAGATGTATTTGTGGAATAATAATGCCCGTAGCTTTAATATTTTTATTATTATTTTTATTTATTTTAGCAATGTCACTATAGTCTACAAAAAATATGGAATTCCATTTACAAAATGAGAGCCTTTACTAGTGAGCAGAAGTGTAGACTCAAACTGGCAGATTAACATCCACAGTTCTAGTTTAGAATAGGCTACCCAGGCATTCCTGTTTGAAAATGACATTGTCTAGTGTAAATCAGTAATGTCTCCAGACTTACTGCCTTTAGAATTGGGATTCACTAAAGGGAAAAAAGAAACAAGTTGAGATCTTGGCAACAGAAGGAATTTTTAACCTACCTCATTTTCCAGTCTTGGTTGTTATTCTGGCAGCATTTCTGAAGCTCAGTGAAATCAGTAGGATCCGTTCTGTTTACTTCAGTAGGCTATGAATTGCTCCTGGAACAAAAGATGCCAGGAAACAGTTTGGTTTGCCTCACAGCATGTGTAAATCCCTCATCATTCAGGTCTTATAAGCTTGGAGCCTTTGTTGGTTTTTAGACAGCTCCAGTGAATCCACTGAAAACAAAGTGACTGTGTGGCTTTTTAAGTCTCAGAGGATGTTTATGAACTACATCAGAATGCTTAAAAATCAAAACCTTTTATCATCTGCTTTCAACAGTACAAAGTTGGTGGTTTTTTTTGATTTTAAGATGTTTTATAGAAATGATTGTGCAGGCAAGTGTTAAGCCAGTTTCTGCTCCCATTTAGAATATTTTAGCTTTTAAAAACTGTTCAGTGGATTTCAGTAGAAATTCACTGGCATGTAATTGATGTGTTTATTTTGTGTTGTATGAAAATCATTTCACATCCTGTATCAAGCATGAATGTATTGAAATGAAGCAAAATTATAAAGTGAGAAAGAACGAATGAAAAAGGCACATCTTTCTAACTCCATAGTCTCATTTTCTGTCACTGTTAGGTTACTGATTGTAAGAATTTTCACAGAGACTGCTTAAATTATTTTGCTTTTGCTGTAATGTGATTTTCATTGCATTAAACTGACTTTGGTTTTTCAAGAAATTCAGTAAAGCAAAATAGCATTAGCAGTCTAGACTCATGTTATCTTATGCATTAAACAATTTGATTTAAAAACATATCTTTTTCTTTTGTAACCATCTTCCCTGTTTATTTTATTTCTCTCTCCCCTTCATTCTTTTTCATATGCTTTCATTAGCACCATGCCCAGGTAGGTATTACATAGCATGAAAACATGTTGTCTCTATATCCTTTCATGGCTCCTGTTTCTGTTCATCCATTTTGGAGGCCTGCTGTGTGCTGGAAACTTGATTTGGAGAACCACATGAACGATGCTGCTGTTGGATATACAGTCTCAAATGAGTATGATATGTAGTGGTGAATACTGATCCAACAGTACCCTCTGTCTAGAAAGGTCACAGTATGACATAGCCGCTGCCCTACAGAAACTTTTGATTCCTGTAAAAATACTGTCAGCAAGCATCAGAGAAATTGCATGAGATCACAACAGCTGGTAGCTGTCCTTCTGTCAGCACGCTGCTGGGGAGGTTAGCTGTCTTCCTTCTCTGTGTGGAGAAACAGTGATAGAATAAAAATGAAAGAGAATGGGCTGCACTAGCTGGATTCTCCCTCTGGATATTGAGAGCCAGAACTGATTTGGGCCATATCAGATCACCACTATTTGAAAAGACCCCATTTCATTTTAAGTCCCTTTCACCTTTCTGGTCTATGAAAGGTGTGGCAAAGCCTTTCATTCTTTAAATAGAGAAGTCTTTTCAAGGCTGACTGATGCAGTTTTCAATACCAGGTTCTTTTCCTAGCTTCTGAAACAACATACTTCCCACAACAAGAGATACACTCAGCTGGACTAGAGATTTCTAGAGCAAGTGGATGTGTACTGCAACATGGCCTCCCAGTCATCCAGATTAGAAACTTGGCTAGAGTGTGCTGCTCTTGCTTTCTGGATACCACCTGGGCTTTATTCAGGGCTTAGAGGAGATGGGTGATACATGCCTGTGCATTACCTAACACGGGCATGACGCACTCTTACGTTCAGGAGCTTTGCAGCGTTCTTGGGTTCCACAGTTCAGTTTCTAGGGCTGAGTGCTATTGACCCCACAAGCTCCAGATTTGGAAAGAATCTGTATTTAGACATTAGTTTTGTCTCTGTGTTTTAGGTGGGGTTTTTTTTACAGGATTCCTGAAGACTTTGCAATAATAAACAGTAAGTTCTGTTCAGTGCCACTACACTTCTGTAAGTGGACTTGTTTCAGTCAGTACCTTTATTTCTAAGTCTCAGAAGTACAGACCTTTTAACTACTGGCTTGCTCTTCATTTAGCTGGTACAGCACACAGAAGAGGGGCTATGTCATCTGAACACTAGTTTTGAAATGAAGTGTCAGTAGGAAATTTAGACTTCTAATTTACTGCAGACCTCAGTCATGCTTGTGCATACCTCGCCTGTAGATAAAGTCCATACCCTCAGCGTATTGGATTTTTACTGGAGCTTATGCACAGGTACTACATAGTGGATATGTACTGGGCTACTTGTGGTAGCAGTGCTGGGTACTTGCAGGAGAATATGGACAAAATCACCATACAGATAACCAGTCAAATCTAGTACATACTAACTTTCATTCTGTCATTCAGTATCTATCCAGGACATGACATTAGCTGAATAGCAGAACCTACAACTTGGATGGTGAACCTCTTGCAAGCATTGCATGGCACAGCGAAGCAGTTCTGAAAGTGTCAAACATTGAAATGAATAAAGGATAATGATGGCAAATGGGGTCTGCACTGAGGCTTATTTTTCAACCAAAGAACAAATGTTCACTGAAGTACTCTTGTTATGAACAAGCAAAGTGTATTCTGCCTACCCAATTCACAGTAAAATATTTAACCAAAATATTCTTCAGTCAAGATTCCCTTTCATAATTTTTTTCTGAAATGTTATATGCAGACAGTTAGGGTGAACTTCTGTCCCTATTAAAATTTTGTTGGTTGTTTTAATGGAATCAGAATTTTATTCCAGAAATGCATAATTCCAATAATACCAGCCTTACGTCTCACCTTTTCCACTTGTCTGGGTAAAAGACATTTCATGACACGTAAGAGAGATTATTTGTTATTGGATTTTTTTTTTCTCAAGACTTTCCTAAGGCTGATACTTGCACGATACCTATCTTTGCTTTCAGTTTTGTACAGTCTAGTATGCTAAATAGGCCACTGGTATAAGTCAATGATCAATAGCATTGATGATTCTTCAATGTCATGTATTTCTAATAAAAATAAGATAACCATTTGCTTCTGAAAATGGATCAAAAAAATTATTGAGTGAATGTAGCTATTGTTAAAAAAAGGCTGACTGGTCTGAATCAGAATCACAATCCATAAGATCTGCATTTAAAGCACTTGAATCTCATGTCCATAATATACACATGACATTTTTATTGCTAACTACTGAAAATGAATTATCCCTTAAAAATCTACGTATCTAGATAAACAGCCTATTGTTCTGATCCAGTGTGTTAGTCATTATGAGTACTACTCATGGATGTGTAAGCCATGAATATAAAACTGCTTCCTTCAGTTATACGTACTATATTCCTCAAGATATAGAACAATATAACAGAGTACACGTGCAACATCTGAAGGTGGTTGATCTGTTTTTAAAAATCACTATTATAATACTGCTGCAGTAAATATTTAAAGGACAAAACTACTGGTATTTGGTAGCAGAAACCCCATTTACCTCAGTATGTCCTTCTGTGGTGTCTTATTTGTCTTTTTTTGCCTTTTGCTAGTGGATTCTGCAGTTACATTCTGAGCCAGTGCTTGGAAGCAGCTTATTTACTGCCTTGCATCTCTCATTGCTACAGCAACCAGTTTTTTTGTAGAGCCGTGTGTACAAAGAAAACAGTGCTCACATTTGGTCTGCCTCTCTAAAGATGCTGTTGGCATACAGAGGAAGAATTTTGTTTTACACAGGAGCTTGCAGCTGGCCACAATTCACCTCGCTGTGTGTACCTTCCAGGGGACAATATCAAGCTTACTTATTTACAGTTTTAAGGGGAGAGAGTAGATCATGACAAAGCTTCTGAAAGTCATTTCAGCTTTTCTTCAGATGTTAGCATTCTGGTTTTCCATAGTGGTTTGCTTGTGTGGCATAGCAGAAGAGAGAAACTCTCTAATGAGCTATACTTAAATTCATGCTCTTTATTATAAGGAAACCCATCAGGCCACAAAGCCAATTGGAAAGCATGCATGAGTATAAAATGAACTGTCACCTAGATCAATCTCTAGGTTCTGCATTTTGAAGTAAGTCAGTCAGTCAAAAGACTTTGTGGCCCTTGGTCAGAAAGGTAACGTAACACAGATTTGTAAAGCTATGTTTTATCCCCGTGACTATTATCTACTCCCCCTGGAAGCTGCATCATATTGCTAATAGCACGCTTTTTTCATTCTCCCACTCGATCTATCATGACACCTTTACAACATCATCTGTACTGCTGATATATTGCTCTGGCATCCAACCAACCTACCAGCCTGCGATCCTTCAGTTCAGACAGGTCCCACACATTGAGCCATGCCTCCTACCTGAGGGACAGTGCCATGATTGATGATACGGTTGTAATCCCCAGCCAGCAGGTAAGCAAATTCTCTTAAGTTCACTTACTGGTTGGATAAATACAGAACTATAAAAAGATTGCAGTTTAGATTGTACTAGTGATAACATGTCGTGTGTGCTGGTTTGTTTATTTTAATATAAATCTCTCATTTTCATTGATATTTAGTGGCACATTATGCTGTGCAATATTAAATGCTATTCCACAATAAATGGCTAAGCTGTGTGAATATAGTACAGGGACTGTCTTTATAATTTTCTCCATTTTAGCTTATCTTTGAATGATGCTAACAGCCACTGGGCTAAATATTCAGATGATCTATTGAACTCAAGGCCATTGCCCTCAAAGATACTATCCTGAAGCATGCTTGCAGTTAAAAAAAATTAAAAAAAAATCAGGAAATGCCACTTTGGTAAATCACAGCATTCATTTCACTGGGTCCACTAACATATGATTACTTTGAGCAAGTACAAAATGTTACAATAAGGGTTTTCTGATATCTTAATGCAATCATTACTCCTTTGTTTTCTTTTTAAAAAAAGTTTAAACACTTTAGGCACTACTAAGCAAAATACATCTTCTTATTGTTTGGTTGATTAATTGATTTTATTGTAGTAAAAAGGAGGGTTTTTTGCTTACCAAGGTAACAACTCTGGCCAAAGAAGCTGAAAGGAATTCATACCGCTTAAGCTGGGGCCCTGAAAACTTGGACAATGTGGCTCTTTCTTCCAGCCCTATTCATTCAGGGTGAGTGTATCCATTAGCATTATACTAAAAAAAGAAAAACAGAGTACCTGCAGTGGCAGCAGCTTCAACTAATGCTTAACTAGGAGTTATATTTTAATTCATTGCATCCTAGAGCTGTCAATAAATTGTTATAATTTCTTAAGCTCTGACAGTCAAGCAACCCTGAGTACTAAGACGGTCCACTGAAAGCACTGCAAGTCAGTGAGCTTTCAGTCAAGTTCAAGAGGAATGAATAACTGACATGCACACACACACATGCATTTTTGTGAATTTTATGGAGAAATAAATACAGTGCCTTTTTAAAGTTAGTAATAATTGAGACAAAGGGCCTAATCACTCCTGATGGCGAGTACTTTCTATGCTAGTCAAGTAGTTTAGGTAAGCATCGACTCCAGTGTTTGTCATGATTGCTACAAAAAGGAGCCAAGGATTTAAAATTACAGGAACCGTGTAATAGACAAGAAACCTAAACATTGTGTGCTTTACACATATTTGGCCACTATGTTCATGTATTCTCACAACTGACTCTTTGTAAGCATTTGCATTTAGGCAAGCTCATTGAAATGGAATAAGACGGGTCAAAATTCAGGCCCAGACAAATTCATACGTACAAAGCTTATCCTGGTTGGCCTTAAAATCTGTGAGTGCATTTGTTTTAAGTGTTTTTACAGTGTTTTAAGTAATTTTACTCTTTACACTGAATTCTGTACGTGTGTCCTGCTGTCACATTTGAAGAGGCATGTGCAGATGAATTAATAAGAAACTGATGTCATGAAAAAGCATTTCATTTCTGTGGAGCTATGTTGTACGCAGCATAGCTGGACATCACAAGAAGAAAGATTTTTTTGTTAAATGAGTTTGCAACAATCTAACCGTCCTTAACTTTCATAAGATAACATGGGAGTCTCATTTGGAATGACAGGCAGTCCTGTTCTAGAAGAGGAACAATATTGTCATAACTGCAGTTGAAAACTGACTGATTTGTGACATCTGTGAAAAGTTTGTTTGTTAGCTGATAGCAGGATATTTGGCTGTGATCAGTGTTGTTTGGATTTGCTTTTCTTGAGCCCTAAAACTAACAAATTAAATGAAAATACTTAATGCATACAGTATGGATGTGTTTATATATATATGTCAGTATGTAAGCTTTAAAATAGTTTTGGTGGTTTATTCTAACCCTAAATAGTTTACAGACTTTTTCCAAAGGATGTGTTACTTTTCACTTTCAGAAAGGTAGGTCTTTCCAGTGACTACAGAGGATGAACTAAATACTTTCTGGAAGAGTAGCATTTTTTTTCTTGGATGTGCAATCATTTTGTGTTTTTCTTTTAAAAAATATTAGTGATAGTTAGATCTTTTTGGATGACCAGGATGCTAGCGATAGGATAAAAATATCTGATTTTAATAGGAGCAATGCTCCCTGCAGCTTTCTATGAAATAGTGACATGTAACATGACACAAATTATGTTCTCCTTTTTATACATACCAACTAACTTGCCACTAAATAATTGTAATAAAGAAACCTATAATAATGATTACTCAGCCTTTGGAAAAGACTGTACAATGCTTCATTTTTATCTTGCTTAGATTTGTGCAAGTCATTAAGTTTATGACAAATTGATGGGGTGCATCTTGTTCACATCTCTTTTAGGAAAATACATTGAGTTTTGCTTGTAAGACCTTATTTTAGAAGTGAAACAACTGTAGGAGTACTGTGTGCACGATTGTTGCACTCAGCTGGAACAACAACAAATATTTTTGTCATTTATACCCCTCTCATCACCTACACCCTCCTTCATACACAGACACACACTATTACTAGGTTCTTACGAACTAGCAACACTGCTGACATTTCAGGTGCATGCATTGAAGTAGTATGTATCTGTCATGAAAGAAAACTCTTAGTGTTTGAAAAGAAATCCCGTAGAAAATCCTGTTAGTGACTTTAAGCAAGGGTATGGCCTTGGTTTTGCCCAAGACACTGGAGATGTATTGAATTCAGACCATTTTTTATAAAGTAACACATCAGCAAAGTATTGGACAGTAATTTATTTGGCACAGATGATCTTAATTTTGTATTCTGTGCAATCTGAGAAAAAAATGACACTATTCTCTCCCTGCGCTACTTAAGTGGCTAACCCCAAATTGTTGTTGGGTTCTTACTGATCTCCCATTGTAGGGAAGTGTTTCTGTGGATCACAGTGTAACACCTCCAAGCAAAAGGGTAAATTTATAGAGAATTGTTCTCTTGGTGTGGAATTTCACAGGCATGTAATTCAGCCTTTGCGTAACTAACCAAAACTTCTCCTCTTGCCTGAAATTTCAGAAGGGGAAAATGTTTTAACCATCCATTTGAAATTTAAATGTAACTATTGTTTCAATATATTGATAATTTCATCAATAAGGAAAGAAAAGCAACATCTTTGGTCAGAGTCTTTGGCAGCCAATTTGAAAACAATAAAATAATTCTCTCCCAAGAGGTAACACTCTTTTGGTATTCACAATCTCAGCATAAACACCTCTTGGTCATTTTACACAGCTAACAGTTTCCAAATAGTTTCACACATTGGCTGAAGGAAAAAGTATAAATTGCTGCATTTAAACATCCTTTCAGCAAATCAGATTTGCTTCTGCTGATAAAACTATCTGATCTTACGTACTGAGCAATGGTAAGGATCTCTGAATATGCCAGGATGTTTGGGTGCTAAATATCCATTAAGATAGAGTTCTATTTTTTTGCTGGTAATATTAGGGTTTATTATGTATAATTTCCTGCTGAAGCATTATAGGAGACAGAACTAATGCCTACATAAATGCAGATGTGTTTCACAGTTTTAATCTCATACCTCACAATATCCTGTTGTGGAAGAACACACATGTTTTCATTAAGTTGGAAGGGTAAAAAACACCAAAGGGAAAGATTTCTTTTTATGTGCAGCATTTAGACATTGCTTGACAGTATCATACTCTTAGGTCTCTAGCACCCACAGTAGTTAAGTGTAAATGGTAAAGATAAGGCTGACTGCAAGATTTTGAAGTATAAACTATGTGCAAAATTAAGTTGTTTTCATACCTGGATTCTGGTGATGCAGTGAAAAAAATGTCCATAGTTTAGTTGTACAGATTATATTTCTAAGAATTTTACTGACAAATATGTAAAGGTATGGTAGATAAGGAGAGAGGCAAACCTGACATCTTGTCAGGAACATGGCACTGTGAGGAAGGAGCTTTGAATTCATGCTTTGATATATTAACTTGCTTTTGTGTTCTAGAGCAAGATATGTAGCAGCTCTGCAGTTTTTCCACCTGTGACTTGCTTACAGTAAAACTTCTATTTAATGAAAGATACTGATTTCTTTATATAATTTGATGAAGAAGTCCCTGTTTGACTAATAGATGATCCATGTGTATCTGACAAAATGAAACAGTTGGGATATTATTAGTGAATTTACCTTTCTGGAAGTTGTTTCCATCAATGAAAAAGGGAGCAGGACGAGGGAGTGGGCAGCTTGAACTGTGACAAATAACGTGAATTATCATTCTTAGCTGCATGTCTGCAAAAAAGGAGGCTGGATCCTTGCTAACAAGGTAAAGAAAATATATTTCAAGTGTTGTATTTTGAATCCATAATATTGTTTTCCCCAGTGTGAGATTAATTTCCTGGAAATAGTTACGGAAACAGGACCTGGCAGCGACCAGCTGATAGTCATTTCTAAAATCTGAAAGTCTAAATGATTTCAAATTATACTGTAGCCTTTATTCAGAAAGTTGCAATAAGGAAAAACAGCAGGTGTGTTTCATTAATAGCAAATCACTGTTCATGTCAGTGGAAGAAAATGGCGATGGAGATATATATAATAAAAAGCGATGTCAGAAAACTCACTGGCTATGTGGCACATTACTAAGAGCCTAAACAGGTCAAACTGAAAATTTGAAATTTGTCATTTGGTAGTGCAGAACAAAAGGAGGACAAGAAACATGTTAAATGGAAGAAAGTGGAGAACAGAATGTATTGATAGGAAATTTGAATAAAAGAGAATCATGTTTTATTGTGTTATCAGAAACACTGGCTGGAATTACCTTTGGTACCTTACCCTTTGATACACCGTGGTCCAAATTTTAGATCCGGATACCTAAACCAAGCAGCATTTCCCCTGATCTTGTTCTGAAAGATTTACTCGGAATCTGAGTAGGTATCTGACTTCCAGTTTGAGAATGTATGTAGAGAAACCAGATCACTCTAGCTTTACTGCTGTAGTAATATTAACTATTTGTAACCAAGGATGTTGATGTAGGCTTATCTTCCATACTCACTCCTACCTTCTCACATGTAATGAATATGCATATATATGTATATGTTCATGTGTTTATCTTTTTCATTTTTCCAGTATTTCATTTAACTCATTTGTTTTTTCCCTTTCTTTTTGATGTTAAATCATCTATTCTATTGCAGATGCTCTTCTCCATGTCTTGATCATGACAACAGCAGGTGAACTTCTGCATAATTTCTTTCTTTAATACATTGCACTTCTTACCCACCCTATTTATCCTCCTCTCTTACCTCACTTCAGGATGCTTTAGTGTTTTGATAGGGCATGATAGCCAAGAGAAAAAAAAAATCTACTCTGACTAGCAGTAATAGTTACACATGGCCCTATTTCTCTTCTATACAGTACGTGTCCACTTTCTCCATCTGCTATGTCCTTTATAAGAAAATAATACTGGACGCATAGGTCCACTGCAAAAAATCCTAACAAAGGTCCTTATACATTCATAGATTGTTTTAACCATTGATGTAATTAACAAGACATTTTCTCTGTTGGTGGCATGGTTTAATATTCTTAAAAAGAAGGAACTGCCCCTCCCAGTCCAACACAAACCACTGTAGATAGGTTTAGTTTCAACTGTTATATTACAAAGTGGGCCTTTTATCTCACTTGTCTATATAAAGAATATTGCAGAGCCACTCCCTAGGCCACATTTTCCAAATTGTGCCACCATATTGTAACTAGTAGAGTAACAGCACAGACCCAGTATATATACTTTTTCATGCCATATGCATTTTTTTGTGTGACCTCGGTTAATCAGCGTTTGAATCACTGGCACATTGCACCCCACACAGAACACCTGAAGCAGCAGTACCTTCCCAAAATCTTCACTTGGCAGACCGAGTGTTCATTGGCACAATACCTCTTCATCTCCTTTAACGTAACCGTAGAAAGGTGAAAATCTTAAATATTTGGCTGTGCAAAATTACTGAATGGTGAAATAAAAACCCAAACTATAACCTCGTATTTTTAGGTCACGTCACTCAAACTCTCTCTAGTTGACTAATGCAGTGAAGAGAATGTTACCATAAGTTAATACTCTAGTGGTTTCCTGCGTAGGATCATGTTTTTTGTCCTCCTGCAATGTGTATTTTGCCTTGTTTATGTATGGCATAGCTGCAGCCTGATGGAAAGCACACTGAGGTAGTTGAATGTCTTGCTGTTGACTTCAGCGGGAGCCGGATCAAGGCCTTTTTTCTTAATTTCAGACTCTATCAGTTTTCCTTCTCCAGCTGAACACTTTACAATGGCTGAAGCACCCTGATTGTTTGTTTTTGCTTCTTCACACTGCGACTAACACTGAATGCTGCTATCTCCTTGTTTCCCAGTTTCTTTTAAAAATTAAGATAATGTATGCAAAAAAGTTCTTAAATGTGTCTCTAATGGATGTGTGCTCTAGTTAGAGCTTTTTATTGTTTCCTGCTACCTGATGAGAGCATGTGTGCCTGCCTAGCTAGTTTGAGAGAATAATCATACCTGAAATGACTGTATTAAAGTGGTGGTGTATTGATTTTGCCTATTCTGGTTTTGTGTGTTCAAAGAACTGTTGCCTGTTGTAGAAAGACACTTCACAATGCTAGGTCTGCATGGCTCTTCCTATGATTCTGCAGAATGAGAAAGTGCGTTTGAGTGCCAACATGCTTGCATTTGCAGCCACCTGAAACCGTGACTCTTCTGCAAAGCTATTTATCTAGCAGTGAGTCTTCACAAATCACACAATAAGTATCTTCTTTCGCCCCCCAGTGTTTACACTTATGTTTTTTATTTTATTTGTTCATCCTGCTATTATCTTTCAAATGAGCATAGATACAGAATAAAACCAAGTTAATTCCATATGAGTAAAATCAACAAAGGGAATAACTCAGGCTCAGATCCAAAATACAAATATTTTCTGAAAATACACCACAACTTTTTGTCCTCATAAGGTGGATAAATCCAATGCATATATATATGTCTGTGTTTTGCTCAAGTGGAGCCATTAGAAAACCCATTGCTGTTTGCTGTGCTCTCTGTAGAAGGCATGGAAACACCCTGAAAGATTTAGGGGCCTTCTAGATATGTCCTCAACCAGAAGGATGCTGTAGCCAATGTTATTTGATATAGTTACCTTTCATATGGCAAGTACGTAGTTTTTAATTGTTCTAAAATTAAAGAGAATGAAATGGCCCCTCTAATTTATGAGTAAGTATTGCTAAAGCTAAATTAGAGAACGGATGATGCTTGATCTAACTGCTAACCATGTGTTTTAACAGAAGCATGTGTAGACTCCCCTGCGGTCTGTAACTTATTCCTAGAAAAGAATTGCTTCTGTTCTTTATTTTTTCTTTAAAAAAAAAAAAAAATCCTGATTTCCTCTTCATTCTCTTTAGAAGAGAGAAGGCAACAATTTCCCCAAACCTAATTTGTTTCATTGATTTGGCTATTATATTGGACCTCCACCTTGCTAAATCTCAGGAAAGCTCAGTACTGATCCAATCTGCAAGACTGTCAGGGTCACGTTTGTGTCATGCATCATTTCTAACTGAACCTTTAAAACTGGCAGGAAATGAAACTTACACAAAGGCTGTCTTAGTACTGAGAAAGATCATCTCATTGTTGCCCTAGTCACCCCTGACATACAAATTTTGACTTTGCTGCTTTAACCCATAATCTGCTTTGACTCCGAATCATCACTTAATTGAAATTTAAGTTGTTGCCATGGATTGCCAAGATAAACCGAAGTCACTGCTACAGAAGGATGCTTCTCCTATATATAGTTATTATAGGAAGTACGTTTAAAACATGTTCTGAAACAGACTCTTGCTGATGGAAAGTACATGTAATTTTGATGCATTGCTTGATCAGGCAGTTCACTTTGGCCACCTTTGTTTTAATGGCTCACAAGAATGTTTTCCTACATACCAGCTGTCCAAAAGTGTCTCTTATTTATATTGTTTTCCCTCTCCTCAGTTTCACCTCATTTCTCTTTAACTATACTTAGTCCCTGCTAAGGTTTTCCTTCCCCTATTACGCCATTTTTAACCCCTTCTGGAAATTGTAGCTATTATATCTACATGGAGTTCCTGTGAATTATTTTGCTTTCTTTTACGTTTTCTTTAATTTCTAACATTATAATAAATTACCACAGAACCATATAAGGAACATTTATCAGCCTAATTTTTTTAGGATGCCTCCTTTCTTCTCCTCTTCCAGTGATAACCTGTAAGAGCTTTCTGATTCCCTTTAATCCCTTTTATTAACATTTTTTTTCCCTCCCCTTTTTCCCCCCCCCTCTTGAACTCTTCACAGTCATTTGTGTTTCTCTTTAATGAGCCCTCTCCTCTCCATTCTCTGTATGTACATGGTTGGTAGTAGTGGTGCTTCCTGCAAATGGAACATGGAGTAGGCTCTGAGTTTCGTGCTTAGCCAGAAGTCACTTTTTGCACTATGCAGTTAGCATGAACAGAGGGTGCCCAGTGCCCTTTGCAGAAGGAGGATCTTAAGAAGTTTTAAGTCAGAGCAGGGAAAACCGATGCAAAGATTGAATGGGTACCTCTGAGGAATGGTGAAGCAAAGCACTGTCTCTCTGCATGCAATAAGAGAAGCACCCCTGCACCTAAGCTTCAGGGAGTATCTATGATGTTAGGGTTATTCATATGCTAGTATTATGCATTATTTTTTTCTTGACCATGGGAATTTATAATGAAAAGGTACCAATTCCCAGAGTGATGGCTTAATCTGCCAATTATTCCTGCTAGTTTTGTTTGTTCATTTGAGTACAATCTCTTCCTATCTCATTCTTGTCACTTAACATCTGGTAAAAGAAGCATTAGAGAGAGGAAAGATAATGTGTGTGTGTGGGCAACAAAATAACTAATTTGCATTTTACGTTTCCTATATATTAGTCATACAATTTTTTCACTTTCCTAAATGCACATTTCACAAAGCATGTTTAATGTCATCCCTTAGTTTTGTCTGAATTATTTGTATATTGATATATGCAGTCCTGCAAAGGGCAAAGCTTTTCCAGTCCTGGAACAGTAATGTCACCATCCAGATGCCCTATTATGTAGCAAACAGGCAGAAAAAGAGGCTGCTATGATTCAGAAAATGCTTTGTTATGAATTAATTGCTTGATTCTATTACATATCCAAAATTATGTGAAACGTGCTGATTTAGAAACGGAGATGAAAATAAGTTGGATTAAATAAGTGGATGAAAAAATGAATGTGGCAAAAAGTTTGGGAAATAAACAGGGTGGTATGGGGAAGAAGAACGTATTTGTACATTCTGTGTCAGCTCTACAAATCCTGCATCGGTGTACTATCCTTTCAGACTTCTGTGCCACGGCTCTGGAGCTGAGGAATTTTCCCCTTCAGTTTCTTTCTTTTGTGCTATATTCATGCTAGTTCTCCAAAATTTGTTTTCTGGACATTTCATAGTAGTATGTATGTGGTTTTGTGAACCGGCTCCTCCAAATTTAGTATGGTAATTGGCACTAATCTTTCTATGCTGTCCTCATACTAATCTATGTTTGCCTGAATTTGCTGTGCAGCAGTTGAAGGGTACTTGCAGTCTCTTAGGCGGTTTCAGACTCAACCAGAAGTCACAGAACCCTTCAGGAATCTCCCATTTCCTCTGGGGGTCTGTTTCAGTCATATGGCACAAATCTATTTTATGGTGTATACTGTGATAAACGCTCCTGTTTGCCAGATTGTGTCTCATTATTTAGTGAATACATTATATCTTCTTTATGATATAAACAGTTGCTTTTACAGTGCATAATAATAACGATGTCCTACTGTTTTTATCTTAACCATTGTTGTCTTTGTGTCCACCTTCCAATGATACTTGTATTTGCCTGTTTTTCCACTCTTTGGAGCAATAGTTGGTTTCAGTGATAGCTGACTGATAGACTTTGTCGTAGATTCACTGACAGACCTTTTTCTGACCCACTAGGCACATTCAGTGAACTTAAAGAAAGGGTTGCAACTTTAAGGCCTGAACACACACAGGTATCCCTTTGCATCTCGAGTGTTTACTAGACACAAATGCCACACTTGGTTTTTAATTGATCTGTGTTAGATTCCAAGTTTTGCAGGCGTGGGAACACAAGGCTATGACTGTGTGTGTGAGGTGAGATACCAGTTTGTTACCGATGGTCAAAATCAAAGACAACTACTGCTTCTTGAGCTTTTATACTGAATCTACACTGCAAGCTAGTTATCTTAATTAGGTAACGTGTGCTTTATGAGAAGGCACTGCTATTTCAGCACTCTGCTTATCTTTTAGTTAGTCTGAAAGGAATGATTACACGGAGAAAGAGCACCATATTAAAAGCAGCAGAACCCATTATTGTGGTCAGAAAGGAGATTATTTGATTTGGACCCTTACCTTTTGTGCGTATGTGTTCTTCTAGCAGTTAACAGTGGTTTTGGCATTGCTGAGACACATGGGGAGATAAGCTAAGGAGGACATAAGACAGACAGATGACCTAGCACTAATATTTCTGTAATGGACGGCAAAAGAATGTGATCCTGTTGTTAAAGTACACAATCTTGAGTATTATGTCAATAATGAAAATAATTGAATCCTAAAAATTGTATTCATGACAGCTTACACAATGAAAAATGTGAATGCTAATTTAATTCAGCAAGTGCACTCATTAGCTTCTGGTAATTGTGGGGGTAATATTTCTGTTGCTCATAGTATTAGCATCAAAATGTGAAACTCTTCTTCCAGCACTCAGTGTTATTAACTGCCTCTAACGCACCCATTATGACAGAGACTTGGACCGATTCTCTGAAATGTAATTCAGAACCACTTTGATAACACTACTTCATACAGCTAAAGGAAAATTGCAGTGCAAGCCACAGAGCATTATTGCAACAATTGAGCATTTACTATCTCTTAAGTTCATCTTTCATCTGTGCATTAAAATGTATAAAGTATGTATTTTATGAAGGAAGCTCCCATTTCTCTAAATTAACCCCCTGGGAATCAAAGCTGTAAAATGTTTTCATTTTCTTTTTTTCCCCCTTGTTAAAACCACAGAAACACCAACCTCTAAGGAATGAGATAATGGTTGTACTACCCAGACTTTTACACTAAACAAAACCTAGAGGTATATGAATGGCAGTAGAATAGGAGACTGCATGTGTGAGAAAGACTGACATCTGTGGTGCATGGTGTGCTTCTGACTGGCGCTTGTGGCTCCTTTCCATCATCCATTTTTCTGACTTGCACGGTGTGTTGAGTGTTGTGTTTTTACAGCATGTGGAATTACTTGTAGCTGTGTGGACAATGAATGGATGCAATGTTTGTTGCACAGAACGGTCAAGGGGACAGTGGAAGAATACCTGTATTTGTTACTCATGTTATAAGGGCTTTTCTCTATTGCAGGTCCTTCAGTAGCATTTCTGCGACTCCCCATGTGATGATTCTATTTTAGTGGCTAGAAGTAGGCCTGTTACCGTTCTGTCTCATCTAATTTTCACTTCCAGCAACCTGACATTCCCATCCCACATCAGGCATGATCCTAAGTCATAAACCAGTAAAAAAAAAAATTGAAAGTAGTTCTACACCTTTCCCAAGAATGTCCCCAGTATTTGTAACAAACCTGTCAAAATCTACCTGTTAATTATATATGGAAGTATAAAAAGTTCAGCATAAAAGACATTCCATGAAATGTTTTTCTCCCTTTCAAAGAAAAAGAAATAAATAGCTTACCTCATGCTAGAAGAGGGCTCCCTGTAGATGGCTTTCTGCATCCGTAAGTTTTCCACTGGGATATTGTATTGCTGTGAAAAGTAACACAGAAAAACAAAAATCCATAAATAAACCTCTTATATAGTGACTGTAGTTACTGTCATCTCACCAAAATCCAAAATTTGTCTTCAAACAATAATGGCGTGTTGGTTTTTTTTATACAAATAGGTGCTAGCTCCACTGATGTATTATGATGTATTATGAACTGTATCCACACGCTCCAGAGTGAAATTTGTTTTTTTTTAAAAATTCGTTTGTTGGAAATTAGTTTATCAAAAAACTAGAAAATTATATAGATAACCTAACAATCCCCAACAACCCCGTCAATCAGAATTGGCTTTACATTCTTGAGTCATAAATAGTTTTTTTCGACAAGATTTGCTTGTAAAGTATTTAAAGAGTGCCAACTTTACAATATAGATGCTTGCAGGTACAGAGTAGTGATACTTGCACTTGACTTTGTCTCTAATAGGTACATACACATGTGCTCACATTTATTAGTGACTGCTGGTATTTTTATCAACAGCAGCACTGTAAAATAAGACTTTCTGTGAACTCTGAGATAGCACTTGTCAGTTTAATAAATAAATAAATTATCTTAGCATGATTTGGTGCTTCACGTGGGAGAAAGGCTTTTTCTAATTGTACATCTTGAGAAAGCGCTACATTTACATACGTAGTTTGCTACGTATGTGGAACATAACCAAAGGAATTTCAATATGTTTTGTATCTAATTTGTGTCCCCCGATTTTTCAGCTTCTTAGTTAGTTTCATGGTGGATGCTCGTGGGGGTGCCATGAGAGGTTGCAGACATAACGGACTACGAATCATTATTCCTCCGCGGAAATGCACTGCTCCAACACGAGTGACTTGCCGGTTGGTGAAACGCCACAGACTGGCCACCATGCCTCCTATGGTGGAAGGCGAAGGTCTAGCCAGCCGCCTGATTGAAGTTGGACCTTCTGGTGCTCAGTTTCTTGGGTAAGGGGTGCCATATGGCCTAAAGGAAAATGTTCAGTTTATTTTCATCTGTTTGCAAGTTGCACTGAAATGGTTCCTTTTTCAAGACTTGAACAGAAAAAGCTGTTTGTAACATATGGTAACAGACTGGTCATGCAAAATACAAATCAGTTGTTAGTTAACAATTCACAAAGCTTTTACGCCTTTTCCTTTGAAAACAGGTATTTTAACCACTAGCGCTAAGGTTAATGTGCTTCCTTGGATATAATTATTACTCAGTGTTGTGATATTATAGTGGGAAGAGACCCCTTGGCAGCCAGAAAAGGGAGTTCGTACTATATTTAAGTAATCTACTTACAAGGCATGAATAGCACAGCACTGATCTAAAGCCCAAATGTAAAGCCTGCTACATATACAACACAAGTTACAGCTGCTTATTTTAGAGACTTGCGTTGTGTTATCAGTAATTTGGACTATCAGGGAAGCACAGTGCCTTTGATTTTTCTGGGGTTGCAGTTGCTAAATTAAGCAATAGGACAACCCTGGAATTTTTTCGCCTTTTGTCCTATACTGCAAACCCATAGAAAGATCAGATTTGTGTCTGCTGCTGAGCTTCTTTTAGCAATTTTCAGCTGAAAGCAGCAGTTATCCACACTTTTGTTTTTTATTTGTTTTACCAACTGTTCTCCCTATCAACTGTGGCATCCAAAAGTGGATGATTGAAGGAACCCCTTCTATTACGATAAATAGCTTTATTCAGAAATTGTAGGGAAAAAAAAGTGACTCTGTAAACAGCAGTAGTGTAAATCCATTTTGAACCAAATCTGTTGCTTTAAAATCCTATTGTAACAGGCAGTCATCAGAGCCACTATCTTTGTTAGTGCTTTTTCTAAAAGATTGAGCTTAGGGAGAGAAAAAATGGTGATAGGTAGTTTTTAACTGCCCACTGCTTTTACATGGAGTGTGAAAGGGGAACATACCCAAGACATGTTTAGCTACTTCGCTGTGGCTCTAATCTGGTAAAAAAGCAAGAGCAGTTCTGAAGCACTGCAAATGTGATGCTAAGAGCAAGCCAACCATTCCTTTTGACAGACAGGATACCTCTTAATATCACAAGTAACAGCAAACGAGCTGGCTAATCAGATGCTTTGTACCACTTATTCTTTTCACATCTTGGTCACTTTTAAAGAGAAGCAGAAAGAAATCTAAAGAGCAGAAGAAATATTGTGCTGTCACATTCAGTCTTCCCATTATCTTTGTCACACACACAGATTGACCTTAAGTATGTCTCCCATTTTCTTTTTAATGGTTTCTCTATCTAATGAGAATGTCTCACCTGAAAGACTAAGATATAGCACAGTTTTATTCACTCTTAGATCTTTACGCCTTTCCTGCAAGCATTTTCCTAGGTGTTGTCCTGGCAGTGAAATCAGACAATTACTGTACTGTACTGTTTGCAGAGATGCATTCTAAGGTCCAACTCCTGTTCCCATTGAGTTCACTGCCAAAATCCCCCATTGTCTTCCCATAAGCAAGAAAAGAGCCTAAATTAACGAAACTAATTTTGCTGATTTTGATCACCAAATTGTCATCGCTAGGGTGGAACCTTATTCAGTGTACAGCCTAATTCCACTCTGTGGACCAGACAGTGGCACTGGCGTTCTGGCACAAAAAATACATAAAGTTTATTTATGTTCTTTCTTTCACTGCTGCTTTGGATGTACTCAGTAAACTTCATCTGCCTACGGCTCCTCCCCCACTTAATGAGGGAGAAAGTTTGGTCAGCCGAATCCTTCAGCTGGGGCCTCCTGGGACCAAATTCCTTGGGTAGGACAGACTTGAAACAAATTGATGGATGCTGACCTCCCCATTCTTCTCCTCCTTCTGCAATATGATTTTTTTATGTCATTATGCCCATGATATCGTCCCTTTCTATCATTTGAAATTTTGTATACCTAACCTTTAGTGGATCATTTTTCAACCCTTGTGGTATGTGGTTTTGTTTTGGTGGTATGTTTGTATCTTAAAGTACTGTGGCCTTCATTTTTGTTTTGGCATGAAATCTTCCTAGTTATGTGCTTGATGTCTGTAGCAAAGCAACCTGGATTGGGGCAAAAAAAAGGAATCTACTGTAAATTCAAAGATGTTTTTTGTATCAAGGATTGATTATTCACTAAGTTATATGTTGGATACCACCAGTATAATAGAACACATGACATTTACTATGTACCTGGTAACCTGTGTGAGTCCTCCAATTAGAGAAGTGTATATACAAATATATTTGTATTTACTCTGTTATTTCTAAGAATATGTATCTGTATATAAATATGTACACATGTGTTGTATATATGTGTGTGTATATGTATATGGACACATACGCTGATAAATACATTGACATCCGCTTATAAGGCAACACGGCAAATTCTTATCTCCTATACTGAAATAGAAACCCAGATGATCTCCTCAGACCTCCTTTATCTCTCCCAGAGTGTAAATCACGAATACATTCATTGGAATATATAGAATTACAATGAAGTAAAATTGGCACAGGATACAATTGCCTACTGATTGCAATGAAATTATTCTGATTTGCACTAGTATAAGTGAGATCAGAATTTGTCCTACTGTTCATATACATTACAGTAGATTCTCTTTGAAATGAAGTTGCACAGGTTAACCCAGACAGTAGTGACAACTAAAATGAGCATGAGGGTTTTTTTTATGAATTTGCAAAACAATCACCAAATTTCTAGCTAAGCACTATTATCTTACCAGATATCATTCGCACTGTGGAAAGAGGTGAATGCACTTTTTAAGCTGTCCTTCAGCATTTACTGGGTCCCTGTAAAAATCTACTATGTGTTAGTGACCTACTAGTTTAGGATTATGCCAAAGTATTCCAGTGAAGTAGGTAGAATTCCAGGTCACTTTGTAGCAGACTGAATAGAGTTGCTGTTAATCCTGTTTCTTCCTCTCTCCCATGTGCATTTAATGCGCTGTGTTGCTGTGCCAGGCCTGTGATTGTGGAGATTCCCCATTTTGCTGCTCTGCGTGGGAAAGAGAGAGAGCTGGTGATCCTGCGCAGTGAAAATGGGGACAGCTGGAAGGAGCATTTCTGTGAATACACTGAGGATGAACTGAATGAAATCTTGAATGGGATGGATGAAGGTATCCAGTGTGACTTTTTTATTTATTCCGCTCCTGCATTACTTCTGTAACTGGGGGTAATAGCTTTTTACCATTTATTCTATTTAGCACCTCATGTTTGGTCTGCCCTAGAATTTCTGATGCTGCGTTCTCCAGATACTTCATTTCAGTCATGCTGGAGCATAATCATGTTCTCAGTACAGAAGCCAGCAGAAGCACTGTGTGCTTGTGCTTACTCCCTTACATGGTCTGCTGAAGTAGTGGGACAAAAAATCTACCATCACAAAGCTGACAATAGATGCTAGACTTATGTTTTCTACAGCTCCTTTCCATAGTGTTGAACGAAAAGCTTCCAGAGCAAACATCTTTCCAAAACAAGGCAATTATCACACTAATCCCTTCCAAGCAGCTACATGTGTGGGAGGAAATGCCAGTCATGGGTACTCTTGCTTTCTGAGAGAACAGGATGCCCTTGGACTGTCTAGGATCTACAGAATTTGTTATTAATTTTAATGGTTTTTTTTTTTCAAAACCAACAAAAGTAAACAAGCCAAATCACATACTTAAGGCTGAACTCATACTTTGGTACTTTTCTGATTTGGAGTTTAGTTTCCTGGACGCTACTTCAGGCCATAGTGAAAACATGTGAAGTAGAAAGGGGCTTGGACCAATCCCTTTGCTTGTTTACCTGCTGATTTGGGGGATGTGGTCAATATGTTCTGAGTTTGCTGTCTTAAACCCCCCTCAGTTAGTTGTTCAGTCTGTCTGTTCCTTTCTTGCTTTCTCTGTTTTAACTGAACTTAAAACACTGGGGTATGTTGCCTTTTCCCCTTTCACTTCTAGACAAAATACTTTCAGTATTTAACTCTGCAGTTAAACTGTGAAAAGCCTGAATGCATTTTGAAGTTTGCTGTATTGTTTCTGGGATATTCTTGTCTTCTGACCATCTTCTCTTTTGGCCTCAGTACTTGACACTCCAGAAGAGCTTGAGAAGAAACGTATCTGCCGCATCATCACCCGAGATTTCCCTCAGTACTTTGCAGTGGTGTCCCGGATCAAACAGGACAGCAACCTTATCGGACCTGAGGGAGGTGTGCTGAGCAGCACTGTTGTACCACAAGTGCAGGCAGTCTTCCCGGAAGGGGCTCTAACCAAACGAATTCGTGTTGGCCTCCAGGTACAATGAAACAATTACAAGGCTTATCTTTATTTATTTTTTTTAGTGTAAAATCAACTTCTTTGAATGAAAGGCCAGCATATGCAGCTTATTATGCTATGCTGTATGTTGTTGTCTAGAACGCTTCTTGTAAAAATAATTTAAAAAAATCCATGCGGAAGTCAAAGCAAGTGGTAAAGCTTTGGGTATTCCAGTTAATTCAGATTCCTGCCTGTTAACTGTCTATGTGATCTTGGGAAAAGCACCCAATTTTGGTGGTGATGATGATATATATTAGTGTAGCTCATAGAACAATTTCTTAAATAGTTCTTAGGAAAGGCATCAGAGAAGTACGAAGTGCTGTAATAACTAAGGTCAAATGTACAGATTCTCAGCGTGAAGTAAACCAGCCTAAGTTTGCTACTGAAAGAGGGGCAAGTCCTTCCCCTCCCTCTGTCCCCTGCTCCTGCTTCATTCATCCACAGCTTACCTTTGCCAGGAGACTGTGCTTGTTGAAATCCCCTGTGAATAGCTGTAGGTTACTAAAATACCTCAGACCTTGTTCTAAGGAAAAAAAGGTGACAAGGGAATCATTTGCTGCTGCTTAAGTGTATTAAATTAATGCTGTAAAGGATCTCACAAGCACGAAGAAGGAGGATAGGAAGAGGAGGAAGGTGTGGGAAAGTTGAAAAAGGGAGGTTTCCCCTTCTCACTGGCTGTCAGTTCTTCTCTCTGCAGATTTTCATGGGAAATTGTGCCATTTACTGTACTAACTTAAGGGTTTTGTGGCAACATACAGACCCAGTTCTTTACATGCTCATTAACCTGTTTTCAAGTAACTATTCTGTTGTGTTTTGCTTTGGAAAGGCTCAACCTATGCATACTGAACTTACAAAGAAGATTTTAGGCAACAAGGCTACCTTCAGTCCTATAGTCACACTGGAGCCCAGGAGGAGGAAGTTCCATAAACCCATCACTATGACAATTCCCGTCCCCAAGGCCTCCAGTGATGGGATCATGAATGGCTATGGAGGTGACACACCCACTTTAAGGTTACTATGCAGCATAACAGGTAGGATGCAAATACTAGAGCTTTTTATGTGCACCTTAAAATTGTCAGTCATTGTGGGCTGAGTACGTTAAACTGATTATACAGATGGGAAGCTTGTTGAAAACCTGACTGGGGTGAGAGGCTGTAAAAATAAGCTACTTTCCAAACAATTACTTTGTAGCAGAAATAACATTTGTTGTTTGCACTAACAAAAGATGTGTAATATAATCATAGGCTTTGGGTTTGGTTTTTTTTTTGCATCTTCCTTACAGTTTGTTTCTTGAGAACCAACATACCTCTGCCTAGCCGATTAAGTGTAGTACAGACATGACGTTGCAGTATGTTTCAAAGGAAAACACTGGAGTTAAACACTTCATACTTGCTTTAACTTCAAAGTGATTAGCATCTCATTCAGTCTCAGTTAAGAGGCAGGGATGAGATGCATGCATTTATTCTGTTTAGAGGGTAACATCTTTCTTAATTTTCAAACTGATTTCAAATACCGACCCAATGTAAGACGCATTACACACAGAGATGTGCCAGTGAGTCATTCCGGAGAACAGGTGCTTTTATAATTTCTCGATAGAAAGGTGTTAGGTAGCTGCTGAAATACCAGAAACAACATCTGGCCAACAAAGAAGTATTTGCATTTCCAAGAGAGTGAAACAATGTTTATTTCAATAGAGAAGAATGATCTTATCTATAAAGAGGAATTTGGGTAAGTTTTTGGAGGGACAGTAAATCTGCAAGGATCCTCTAGTAGTTTTCAAAAGGAAAATTAGTTCCAAGAATGCTTCATGAAAAGGAGAAAGAAGGTATTTCCTGAAAACTAGTATTCCTTTACAGATATGACTTGGCTTAAGGTTTGCGTGAAGACTGTACTGCATGGTCAAATGGCTATCTTACAAGCCAGCTGTAGGTGAGAGGGTGACAGAGACATGTTCTGACTTAGCCCTGTTATGCATAGTTTTTCCTTCAGTTCTTCATATGTGTTCTATAAATATTTGTAACTGCTGTTAGAATAAACACTTCTATTTCTGTTTTCTGTAAGCTCAGTGTAATTTTAAGGTAACTGGAAACCAACTGGATGTTCCTCACCAAAAGGTGAGGCAGGGACATATATTGAAGAACTCGAAAACACAGCTGCAGGGTGACAGATTGTGCCCACATTTTCAGCTGCATGGTCCAAATAGGAAGCTGGCAACGTCTGTGACATAGAGGACAAAAACACTTAATAGACCGATAGGAATCCAGAAGGCTGTCTATTGTACTGCAGGATATGGAGGTGCACATTTCAACTGCAAGATCTTCCAGGGAGCTTGTCAAGCACAGATTTTTTCATAGGCTTTCATAGCAATGTGCAAAAGAAATTTCTTAGTTATGTACATACTGCACCCGAGTCTTTGAATTATTTGAAAAAGAAGTAGATTATAGAAATCCATAAATTGTAGTTGTCACTGTTAGTAACATTATTATTGCTTCCCAGGTGTAACAGTACAGGTTTAACTGCACTGTATCTATGCCAATTTTGCCCCGCATATGTGAATAGTCTAAACCAAACAGAATTAATTTTTAATAAATTACATCTCCCCCTGCCTCCCCCCCGCCAAAAAAAAAAAAAATCTAGCCTCTTTTAACATTTCTGGATTATCATTTGAAAATCATTTGGGCACTTTGTTTTCTCAGGGGAAACCCATACAATCCTGCTAGCATTAGTGGAATAACCTTGACTTAAAAAGGCATGTCTGGGATTATTACTGGTTTCATACTGATTAAAAACTCAGAAGAATGTAAAATATTTCTTAAAAGCAGAAAGTTGCATACTTACTTGGTTTTAATTTTGAAAAAAATCTCTTATCGTTTCAGGAGGAACCACCCCTGCCCAATGGGAAGACATCACTGGAACAACACCACTGACATTTGTTAATGAATGTGTTTCCTTCACAACAAATGTCTCTGCCAGGTACCTATACAACAAAACATGAGTTTTACAGTGTTACTTTCAAGTGCATGTCTTTTTTCAACAAATATTTCCTTTAAACTATTTCAGTTTATGTAGCAGAAGGAACATAGGTATTTTGTCTATGCTGTGAACCAACTGGCATGGTATCTGGGAAGCCCTGAGCCTCCTAGTCCAGACGGATGATGTACAAGAGCTGTAAGCACTACAGTCCTTACCAGCTGCAGAAAGAAATTGTTGATCTTGTCATTTTTATCTTGTCCATTAGTCCTTTGCAGTCAGCACCTGCTATGATCCCAGAAATGAATTAATGACATTTTCATTTTTTCTGAAATAGTAATCTGAGGGACAGTTCAGTTTTTAGGGAGTTAGAAAAAATCGGGTTTCATTTTCAATACCTGTTCTCTCCCAGATGCAGAAATATGCAAATTTCCATGGAAACAGAAATCCTTTATTTGGGTAGCTCATTATACACCTTATAAAAGATGTTACTTCCAGAATATCCAACAAATGAGAAACCAAGCAGAAAGGCCTGTAGGTGTACAAAACTGTGATCTAGAAGAATCTCTTCCAACCATCTGTTCTTGTGATGAGATTCAACTGCTGTCTTTCTGAAAACAGAATTTCATATTAAAAAAAAAAAACAGTATGCATGTATTTTAGTTTGTATACTGTCCAAGATTTGTATCACAGAAATGCTCAAAGATCTCCTTCTCTGGAACAGGAGGTGCAGTCCATGACCTGGAAGGTATTAAATTTAGGATGGGTAGTTAAAAAAAAAAATCCGATCTTGGCTAACTTGCCCATGAAAATCAATGAATTTCCTTCAGTGCAAACATTCAGTGTCTAGAGCAGTTACTATTAGATCAGGTTTGCTGTTTAATGAAATAATTTATTCAATGTTAAAATAAGTGCAGCTCTTGCAGTCCAATCTACAGTATAACTTTAACATTAGGTGAAATGAAGTATTCTTCTATACTTTCTCAGTTCAGAAATGGCTTTCTTCCCATTAAGTTGGATGCTTTGCATATGTACGTTACTTTTCAGTTCAACTAAACATTTTTCTTTTAACAGCAGTGACCACAAGAGGGAGATCTTAAAGTGTGATTTAGCTCTCATCTGCTACCTGCAGTGCTCTGTTTAATGGGATAAATGAACGATTAATTTAAGAACCAGATGTGTTGACTAGATGCAAAGTTTGAGAGGTCACTCCCTCAAATTGTGAAGTTCCCAGCAGGGCTACACGTGAAATACAGCCCGAATGAGGGTGATAGTTTATGGAACTACAATAGATATTAGTAGTGGATGTTTCCTAATCCTGATGATGACATTAAAATTGATTACTATTGCCAATGTTCCGTGATTTAGACGGGGTCCCATGTAGAGATTTTAATGGGTTCTACCTCTTCTTTTTAAGCTAAATGAATGTTCAACAGACCACTTTAACCCAAACATTATTTTAAATGCTGTTAAAGTTAGAAAATGGGATTTTTCATGTATTTACAGTCAGACAATTAATTACCTTCTGTGCTGAAGGACAAGCTAACTTGAATTCCTTCACTTGTGCCCTGGTCTAAAAGTGCATCTAGCCTTGCGCCCCGCTGAGAATCAGCTGATTCCTGACTATTTGCTATTCACAGTGACTTGTTCATGTCTAGTTAAATTGTTAACGATGGAGAACAATTTTCCTATTTGTAAGACTAGTTCTGTCTGAGCTTGGGAAAGAGATGCATTTGTCTAAAATACTTGTGAATTAAACTGCAGACTTTGAGGCATAGCTGTTTTCCATTTCCTGAGCTGCAGCTTTTAAAAAAAATTAGTATCTGTTTGGGCTTTTTAGCCCCTGGTGTATGACAGCAAATCATTGGAGCATATGGTGATTTCTCAGAGGATATAGCCTCTCCAGATTGAGTCCAGCGCAGCATAATTCTCCCACACGTGAAAAGGAAAGTATCAGTATGCAGAGCCTTTATGTACCAAACATGCCTTCTGTCTTTCAAATGTCATCAGCCTGTTTTTTAACCAGTGTGTTTGTTAAATGTTCTAAAGATAAGCACAGCATGAAATTTGCTATTATTCAACTGCAGATGAGTAAGACCAGAGAAATCACACTTGAAAGGTATGCTTTGTGGGTTATACCACCATGTAATCTACAGTAAGTAATAAGCCCCCTGTAGATTATATCAGCTTTTGAGGTGTCTTTGACCTCTCATGACTTCCGTCTCCATCCTACGGGTGTCAAACTCAAGCATGCTTTCCACCTACACAGTGAATTTTATTTAAAAGAAATGTCATCAGCTCCACAGAGAAGCTAAATGAAGTGATATTTGAGAAAGAAGGCAATATGTGTTACTCCTCCTAAAATGCTTGGTGCATTTCTGCTGTTATATTTTGGGAGTAGAAGTAAAATTATTTTAAGTGAAAGTTGTTATCTTTGCAAAATAACAGTTCAGTTGTCTTGACAAAAGGCATAAGGAAATTCTGTAAATTTTTATTACTGGGCAATGTGGTCCTGGCTTGAATGGCCCGAGGGAAGGGTAAAGAACCTGTACTTTTCAGTAAAGAGGAGGGTCATTTTGTCACAGGAGGACCTGTTCTCGAAGCTGAAGCTCTAGGCCCGAGTTGCAACATCCATGGTATGTTTTAAGTAACCACGCATGTTTGATAAGTTTTGAGGTGGTCTGTTCCAATTCATATACACTAGCAATACTTCATAAGAGGCAGATGTTCATTTGTAATAATTACGTTGGTGAAATCGGACAACTTACGACCTTACCCTGTAATCTTAAGTATTTCTCTGTCATGGTGGTACCTGAATGAGATAGTGGTGGCAGATCCTGGCTTTGCTCCGGGCAGAGGAAGTAATTTATTCCAGTAGTATTTGTCTGTTGCTTTGAACATGTTTATGTATGACTTGTGGTACGTGTGCCACAGACTGGGAACCACTGGGTGGAGAAGGTTCAGCGTACATATTAGAAAGACGCTGTCAATAAAACCACACGTTAGAAACCACGATGAAAAGCGAGTCAGTGATGATCACAGCCTCTGGGAGGCAAGGGTAGTAGTTATCAGATGTGGACACATCTGCTTTCAGGGTCTTCGAAACATAATATGGCTCAGACCTAGAAATATATAGATTGCTGGTTTTCAATACGCATAACAAAAACTTACCACAAAATCAAAGTTAAAAGTCCCTGACTAAATTCACGTAAGAATAATTTCTGATTTTGCATTCAGTGTTACACAGTGGACATAATCATTTACATTCACCCAAAGCCTCAGTTTTTGATATTGTATGTAAGGAATGTACTGCTAACTTTTAGGCTAGATGGTAGAAATAAAACAAGTGTTTTGGGCAAGGCAGCTTTATATCTATCTCACCTGTTAGAGATGGAGGTCCAAGAACAGACTGAAGGATTAGCAACACAGGCCAAAAGCCATTCCAGTCTCCTGTTCCTCATCAATAAAATTCAGGAAACTTTCACAGCATCCCTGTCATGTCAGAAGTTTGGACACCGTTCACTAACACCTGAATGTGGTATACTGCTGTGTCCAGCACTTTAACAAACAGGAAATTGTTCAATGCTTAGGAAGATTTCAGGGGGCTAATGAGGCTAAAGGATGAAATTGCCTACTCAGTAGTTTAACAGTTTAGTCATAACCTGGAAGAGAAATGACATGCTCAACATATGACTAGATACAAGCAATTTCAGTAAGATTTTTATGGAATGTTACTCTTTTTTGCTTCATCAGATATTTAGCAGCAACCAGCTGTCAAAAAGTACCTGTATTTCTCTAGATGAAAGACACATATTGCAGAGTGACAGTTAGGGGGAAATATGAACCGTACACTTCCAGTACACACTTCTCTACTTGTATTCTGCATAGAAATCAGATAATGATGTGATAAACAAGAATAAATTGAGAGACCTTTTGGGCAGCTCTAGAAGAATGGTGGTAAGATCTATCACCATTTCAAATGCCATCAGAAACTGCTGAAAGTGATGGAAAACAGAGACCCCTGAGCTTATTCTAGAAGAGATTTATTTCTTGTAAGAGGCAGGAAACATTTGGCCACATATTCTCACTGTAAGGAATCAATTCAGATGAAAACAAAGTTAGGCCGTAGCCAACTTTTGAATAGAAGAAAAAACATTTATTGGATACTGTGATGAATTTCCAGAATGTCTTGATTTGATAGGACAACAATAATTGTTCAAATATTATAAATGTAAATGTGATTGATTGATATATATATATATTTCATAAACAAAATAATATGGAAAGGTTCACATATTTAAAGCTTCAGAGAAAGTGTATGAGACTGCCACAGAACAAGTGAACTCCTTAAAGCCTTTAAAAGACAGTCATGTACTTGGAAGCAAATAAGCTTCCAGCTGAGCGAGATCTTATCAGAAAGGCAAACAATGGCCTGGAATTTGCATAGCAGGAGACCCTGTGAAGGGTTTGCATCTGGTTTTGAGGAGAGCAAATTCTGGTCCAAATACTTTTTCCCTGTTGATTTTGCTTCATGCTCCTAAATGCATAGGGGGTACCATGAGTATTCTTAGGCCAGTCGTCCCAAATCGTAACTATTTTTTTTTACTTGTCATGTACAATTGGTATGGTTACCAGGTAATGCTGCCAAGATGGGAAAACATATCATTTTCTTGCTTAAATCTTTCTGGGCTGATTATGCAATTTTTCATTTTGTTTTACAGATTTTGGTTGATAGACTGTCGACAGACACAAGAATCTGTTACTTTCGCTTCCCAAGTGTACAGAGAGATTATCTGTGTCCCCTACATGGCCAAATTTGTGGTGTTTGCCAAGTCACACGATCCCATTGAAGCACGGTTAAGATGTTTTTGCATGACCGATGACAAGGTGGATAAAACTCTAGAACAACAAGAAAATTTTGCTGAAGTTGCCAGAAGCAGGGATGTAGAGGTACCGTACAAGAATCTTAAAACTGTTTTCTCTGTTTTCTAATGTCTGTTTTTAAGCTAGTATTTTCTGCCTTCTATCTGCCAGAAGTACTAAAAACTAATAGTGCCAACAAATACTGTCATGATGCAGTATCATGCATCTTGCTAAGATGGAAACTTTGACTTTAGTCAGATATAAGTGAAAGTAGGTGCCAGATACAAGCGATGAAATCCTATTCCCAACGGGCAATTGCCGATCTCATAGTCCACAGAGTTGGTGGGAAGGTTACCTATCTTCAGCTGACTGCATTTGGGTCTTCTGGTCAACCTACCAAGGTGGAAGGTAATTGTGTGCTTCACCCGCAAGGAAATCCAATCAGCTGCTTATCAGACGTTAGAAAGGAGTTCCCTGTCGGACTTTGGTAATACCATTTTTGCTTTCTCCTTAGCATTGTTGGAATTCAAATGGGACATCCAGTGTGTTCTCAGGGTAGTCCTCGGCAATTAAAAAAATAGGTAGCAGGAACCTTAAACTGGATTCAAGGAGATAGTAAATAGGGAAGGAGTCTCAGCTCTCTGTTATGGGATTAAGGCTTAGAAAACCTATAGGACAAAACTGAATTGAAAGAATTTGGTTTCCCAAGATGCTTTTTTTTTTTTTTATGGTGGACCTGTTAAACAGTTGTATGTAGAATCTGGACTGATTTAATGCCAGGAAATCAGGTAATAAAATGAAGTTACCATTTAGTCCAGCAGTTTCAGGTTCTTTGTCCTCCTGTTCCTTGGTGTCAGGGTCAGCGTTTCTTTAACTCAGATTCAGAACTAGAGCAGCTAGTTCTAGGGATGCAGGCTAGCCCTAAGTTCAAGGCAAGTAAGTACCTCATAGTCATTTCTGTGATGGCCCACAGTGATTACTTAGTTTTAATTAGCTCTGTAGCAAAATGCCAGGAGATACCTTGAATTTTTTAGTTACTAGCTTCCTCTTAGAGGAATGTCTGAGTAAAAATGAGTTTTGAGCGTGTTGTGCAGCTAGATAAAATATGGGCTTGTAAAACTGAATGAGAAGGCTGAATTTCTGGAAAGTAAGGATGAGACGTTAATGTAATGGCAGTTTGAAGGGAACATCTCCAAAACCGGTAACGTGAGATTTAAATGTGTGGAGGGGCCATAACAATAGCAATCCAAAGATGTAGGCAGTATCATTATATGGGTGTTTCAGAAAGGCATTTACCTGAGGCCTGGCTTTCAAAAGGCCTTTACAAATTTTCTAGGCCTTTACAAATCCAGCTGAAATAAATAGAATCTATTGATACACACTGTCCCTGCCTGCTGCAACAGACTGTTGCAAGCATATTAAACACATAGGTAATCTAATTTAGAAAGTTTTTGCATTGGTAAAAAGGTCCTCTGCAACTTTATGATCTTCCCAGACTGGCTTATTATCCTGCCAGTCAAAGCAACGACTTTTGATTTGATTGCTGAAGAAAATATTTCTTCGACTGTTGTGATGAAGCCAGGTTAGCAAAGTATGCTAAAATTAGAGCCCATAAAAAAAATCCTAATTAAAATATAGATTGAGAATTTGCCCAGATTCGTGACACTGAATACTGATTTTGTCATTTACAGCGTCATGGTATTGTTATTGAATTAACAATGTATTCTATTTGGAATTTAATAATCTGAAATGTTTCCACAGATTTTAGGTAACTGTACATAACACATCTTGTAAATGCTGATGAGTCCTAGCAATTTAAGGAACTGATGGAAACTACTGTAGAATTACACTTAAGAAGAAATCCTAGCCACCTCGCTGTGATTAATTGCTGCTTTGCTTCTTTTTCATCTCCAATAGGTATTAGAAGGAAAACCCATCTACGTTGACTGCTTTGGCAATTTGGTGCCACTGACAAAGAGTGGGCAACATCATATATTCAGTTTTTTTGCCTTCAAAGAGAACAGACTTCCTCTGTTTGTTAAGGTAATGTTATAATATGAGCTATGGATTATATTTTTATTTTTTGTCTACTGCTGAGTTTACAATAAATACAGGAGACCGAAGAACAGTTTCAAATTATTTTATGATAACAGATTAAATGGTGACTTGGGTAATCAAAACAACCAGAAGTGGCTACGTAAAGTTTAGAGAAAAAATTTACTAAGTATAACATCTCTGTGCCTCTGTTCTATTATACATGCATGTGTCCACAGCATTCTTTCAGCTACCAAAATGGTATTTCTAAGGAATCCTGTTTTCTACCTAATAATCTAATGAGCTGCTCAGGTTGGATCTTGTTTGTTTTTCTGCATCACGGTTCACAATATTGCAGGAAAAAATGTGGAAACTGCAAAAAAGTGTCAGAAAACATTGTAGAATTGGCAGAAATCTATCAAAATATGATTGTTGTACCCTACACTTGTAAATGCGCATATGGGTGTAAATAGAGATATAACCGTTCCTCAACCAATCATCCTCCCTTCAGTGGCAGTACAAACCTTCCTTGGGAGTACTTTTAGATATTTCAAGTCATCGTTTTACCGTATTTTTGAGAACAAAGGAAAAGGGAAGTAATTAATTTTGATAAATTCCTAACTGTAACCTAATTTTAACCCTGTAGTGTATATTACTGTACTATTCTATTCTAAAAACTTTTATGTGAGTAGGAAAGTTTGTAAAACAAAAGCCAAAACGACCTCTGTTCATCCAAAATTAACTAATGCTTTAGCCTGGCTATAGAGCCAGTGACATAAACACCGTGGTCCACGGGCTGTCTGCATTGTTCATGAGATCTGCAGGGAGCAGTCAGTCAGGTAAAAAAGTGCTCTCTGTGTCGTCTCTGCTAGGAGCAGAGGGCTGCTGCCACTGAGCCACCATCACCTTCTCTTCTGCAGACAGAGATTCAGAGGGCACTGCAAACCTCTTCCCACAATCCTTCCCTTCTGCTGGGGCATCCCAACTACAATAGAGTACAATATTACCATTACATAAAATAGTTTGAGAGAAATGCTTTATGAATGGGAACTTCCAAAAAAGTAGAGAAAACAACCACCTCCCTTGTAGTGTTACATTTGCTGTATGCTGCTAGAAAACTTTTAAACTCCTTTCCAGCAATATTTTGTAAGCTTGTTTTAATTTAGAACTTCATCTATGCCACCCACCTAGCTTTGGCTTTGCGTGTTTTTCTCCACGATGGATTTTCCAAAATATGTTCAAAAACATGTGTGTCTTTCCATCTAGTATATTCAATCTGATAAAGTTAGTACACATCTATCTAACTGTGTCATTTTATCAGTGCAGAAAACTAAGAATGAGGTAATGCTTTCAGCTGTATTTCTTCTGTGGTATCGTACGTAATCCTCCTGACATTATGTACAAGCTAAAACTACATCACCAGTATCTTCAATTCTAAGTGCTTACGCTTGTTTCTACTAACAAACAAATGTGAATGAGATTTTTTTTTTTTTTTTAAGATTCACTGCAAAATCTTCAAGTATGGCATGATGTATTATCTTTTGTAGATAATAATGGTCACACCTATAAATACATTCCAGCAAATTCCTTCATTCTAAGTCTAGAATTTATCAATACATTTGAGAAAACATTTTGCAAGACAAGAAATTGTAAGTGTAGTCTTTAACTGTTTTCAGCCACTGAGCCAAAAGAGCTGCTTAGCAACAACTAAAACAACAGTGTGCTATCAACATTAGTCTCATACTAAATCCAAAACAGACTGTACCAGATACTAAGAAGAAAATTAACTCTATCCCAGCTGAAACCAGGACATACTGGAATGTCTCTGTTCTTTTAAGACTATGATTACAGTGTCAGGACTGCCTTCTAACTAAGTGACTTTCTAATGCCTAAGCATGTACATGCTTGTGTCTTCTCATGCTTTGACACACAAATACATCCATACGTACGTTTACAAACAAGGAGGAAAAATAAAAGAGAAACGACATTATTTTTGCTTACATGGACTTTTTCTCCCACATCTAGCCTCCTTCTGCTAAATAGTTTTGAATGAGTGGCACAAGGAGCTTATACAGCAAAACAGAAAAATAACGGATTAAATGTCTGTATGTTTGCTCTACCAGGTGCGAGATACTACTCAAGAACCCTGTGGACGATTATCATTCATGAAGGAGCCAAAATCTACAAGAGGCCTCGTTCATCAAGCCATATGTAATTTAAACATCACTTTACCCATTTACATGAAGGTACTGTGAAATTATACTGTTCTGTAAGCATCAGCATTAAAATATAAACAAGAAATGAGTAGAAGGGCAAAATATTGTTAAAGCTTTGTAGTCAGTTATTTTAAAGAAGAATAAATACCACCCAAGGGCTTTCAATTGCTTGGGTTTGGTACTCTTAATGCCAGCGTTCAGAGATGTTATCAAATATTTTCTGAGGACTCAGAAGATAGGACAGAAAGGAGTTGAAAATAGAATTTGTACTACATAGCTCCCGTGGTTTCATTTGGTGTTGCACAAGACCTATGCTAATCTGGTTTCATAGAGAAATTTTACCCAGATTCTGTTCAGGGGCAAGACAGATCTGGGACTCGGTGAGTACCTCTACGTTCATTTTTTTTTTACCGAAGGCTTCCCAGACTGTCTAACCATGTCTTCTGACACTTCTCTGGAGATGAAGTTACCATTCATACCCGTTTCACAAAGCATAAGGATAATGTCTGTAGATCATATCATGTTGATAAGGTATGAAGTACAGAAGGACTGAAAATTACTTGTCATGTTTTTCATTTGACAATTTGCAAGTTAATGGGTTTTGCAATAGCATTTCTAGTTAACTGCCTTCTTTATCTGTGGTGATAGCGGTAACAGCGTAGCAGAAGAGCTCTAGAATTTGTAAAACTTATAGCAGTGCCAAAAATATTGTCTTGGACTAGATTTTAATATGACACTGACTTCTTCCTATGTCTGATCAAATCTTTCAAGAATCTTTGAGTACATCACATCATGTAAATGGTCTTTCTTCAGAATATTGTTAATATAACAGTTCTTAAGGTATCTGGGGAAGAAAATGGTCCAATATCAAGGGCAGAAAAAGAGGAAAACTCTAGTATAAGTTGGTATTTATAAATAACAAGATTGAAACCAGTGGGATGGGAATGCCCTTGATTTCTGTTTAAGTGAGATCAGATTTTAAGAAGCACTTGTTTCCTTAGAAAGAGTCAGTTTATTTCTATTCTGTGATAACTCAAATTTTTTTACTGTTCTTGTCAGATTAGGAGCTGCATGCCTTTTAGGAATGTATTAGGCCGTTTGCCCCAAATCTTGCCTGTTGGTGTTCATTTTTTCCTCAGCATTTTTAGCATATAATGTAATCTTTGTTATAGCATTTTTATATAATTTTAAAATAACACATCTCAACATATTTTAACTTTAAATGGGTAATGTTCTTAACTATTTTAAGTATTTACTCATGCTAATTTATGGGTGCAAGAGCATGTATATATTTTAAGTTTTGGTATAAATAAGGTTCATTAGAAGTCTAACACCCAGAAGCAACTTCTGTGTTTGTCATTTGCTTGATTCTGTAGCCTTTTGTGTTTTAAACTGACAGTTTAGTTCTGCTGCTTTTTGACATAAGAAATCAACTGCAGAAACGTACTCCATTTTCTTCTTTTCTGTTAAATGTTGTCAGAAGTTATCTTACCTTCTCCTACTCTCTCCTAAAAAAATTGCATTTTGCCTGCTCTGTTTTCCCCTTCTCTTTTTGCATGGCATTTTGGAACTGAAAGGAATCAGAATCAGATCAAGAACAAGAAGAAGAGGTAATGTTGCTATAACAGCATGTTATTGCTTATGCATACTACTAAAATACAGCTAACAGATACAGCTTAGAAGATTAAATCTGTAGTGAAACAGGCATATCAATCATTAGATCAGTGCTACAAAAACAGCGAAGAGGGGTGCACTTAAAATGATCTTGCACAGGCTCACTTAGGGAATTTACTGAGCTTAACCTTCCCTACGTCAAAAGTTATACTGGTTCAGATGCACTGATTTTGGAGGTGTATAATAGTTCATTTTGCTTTCCAAACAGTTCCTTACTAATTTAAAAATAATTTTGCTCAAGAGTATATTTCTTTATTCTCTGCAGCACAAAAAAAGGGAAATGGGATTGGTTTTTCTGATTCTGAGAACCATCCCCCATCCTAAAAATAACAGGGTTGCTGCTAGACTTGTCTAACGTACTCGGAACCAGTGGCTCACTGGCACAGTATACTTTTTTTATTAATACCCCCAGGCACGGTCTGAATACGCTTCCTGTAGGTGGTGGTTAGGGTGGAACGGAGGCAGAGGAACAGACCTAAATACGACAGTTGCCTCCATCCCTGAGTTCCCCAGTGTTTGGGGGGACTCTGGGACCAGATCACAATTGACTGCACTACCTGTATTCCTGGAAGGGCTGCAATTCACATATCTTGTCCATTTATAACATCCGATAGACTGGATCTTACAGATTTCTGAGTTGGATTACTGAAGTCCAGTCCAGAATCAGTGGTAACCCAGAAATTACAAGTAAGTTTACCCCAAGTAAAAGGTGTAGAGTTTTCACCTTTAGCATAAACTGAATTGCATCTTAATGGAGAAATGTGGCCAACTCCCCCCTACATTCCCAGCCTCCTTCTGACAGTTATAGCTGTTCCTTAAGCTCTGACCCCTACATGAATGAGTAACGTTAGAAAACCATCCCCACCTTTTGATGATGTTCAGTGGTTGGAAACAAGTAAGAGTGCCAGCACTGTGAGAAGAGCCTGCTCCCCAAAGATGATGGACGTCTTTTCCATGAAGTCCAAAATGGAGTTCAGAAGTCTTGTTGCATGGATTGTAGTTTCCTATTATCATTACAGAAATATTTACCACTCCCGTTTCAGTGCTGAAATGCAGGCACTGTCAAGTGAAAACATGACCAAGGTTTTTAGCTAATTCACACTATATTAATTCAGAAGGTAACATTTCTTATCAGGTGATCATTCAATTTGGTACCAAAAGCATGAAACTGATTCTTTTAGCACCTGTAGTGCTGTTTATGCGTTCCCAGTGAGGTCCCCAAAAGTTGCTTTTAACAAACACATCTATCTATGCTCTGTAAAAGCAGTGTAAAGGATATTGGAAAATTATTTTTCCAAACACTGATGACTACTTATATTTTTACTAAAGCACAAAAGGACAACCTCTTTGATGGCTAAAACCACCTTTCATTTTAAATTATTTGTTTACTTTATTCTATGTTAATAATATTAATTAGTATGCTGACATAATTCCAGACTGATTTGAAGGAATGTAAAGTAAGGGGAATTAAAGTGTCCTAGGGATCCTAGGTTACCATGTAGGACGATCTGTGCATCAGAGGAATTCACCCTATTATGGATCTGTAATACACACTGCTAAGTGTGAAATTTAATAACATGAGCCTAAATGATTGCAAGGGATGTACGAACATAACATGTAAGTGTTGCCAGTGATTTACTTGTATTCGTTTTCAGTTTATGGAAACGCAAGAATTAGCAACATCTTTGCTAAGACAATATATTGCATTTATCTTTATAAAGAATACTTATAAACAAGTAAAATCTTTTCAACGCTCACAAAAAATATATCTTCGGAGCTTTAATGTACACAGTATGTTGTATCAACAGAACCTCATAACTGATTTTCATTCCTCACAGTCATCCTACCATCCCAAGTATGTATAGGAAATTGAATGGTTAGTGCTACTTCTTACTTTGCATACTTTTGCCTATCTAAATTTACACAACAAAAATTTTTTTTTTTTTGCCTGTGTGGACAAATGATTGTGCTAGCAGAACTGAAAAAAAGTCCAACTACAAAGCAACTTCAAAAACATGCTGCTTGAATTTTCACAGTCTGACATTGCATATTTTTTAAAACGTTTTTTTGGCAAGGGCTATGTTTTCTTTTGAGTAACAGTAAAATTGTAGAGCTTTTCCAGTCTACACCCAAATACCTCCGAAAAATCAAAAGATGGCCTCCGAGGGCCGTCACTGCTTCCATTTAGAGGTATCAATAGCTATTGGTGGCATGAAGTCCTCGTTCTTGCCGAAGGCAGGAGCAAGGCTGCAGTCATTTCTGTACCTGCTTTTTTCATCATCACAAAGTACAGAGGCAAAAACGCAAACCGCGATCTCAGACTGAACATGTACAATGAAACTGTATAAAGCTTGCTAGCTGCCTTCCAGATGGGACATACGCCTTCAGATGACCATATTGGACTTTCTTGCTTTAGACAGGAAGAAATAAGAGCAATGCAACAACATACCCAGTAGCACAAAGGAAGTCCTGTACTGCTAGTCACATTTGAAGAAAATACACTGCAACATTTTGCATCTACTATTGACCATAACTATATCAAAGTAACCATTTTTCTGTTATTAGAAACGCTATATAACAAACACTATCCTTTTATTGTTGTTTTACATCTATTCTTTTTCCATTTAAGGCACTGAATCTCTGTGTCTTGCTACATCTAGTGGATTTGAACCTGTACTGTTTCACTAGTGACTTATATATATCGATCGTATTTGAACTTTTAAATTTCCCCCTTTTTTTTCCTCTTCCAGGTGGATGTGACTTCAGAAAAAAGTAAGATTTTCCTTTTTTTGAAAATGTTACAACGCAGTTTGTATGAAAGATGGTTAAGAATAAAGATAAGCATGAAAGAGAGCTAAGCTTTAACTGCTATTGCTAATAACATCAGTATTGTAAAAATGTAATAGAAAATTTAATACCAAAGCAGCTATCTAATTAAATACATTTTAATGTATAAATTAACAAGTAATACAGTTTAAACCAGTTCATCTAAGCATTTACTTTCCTTTGACATCCCTAGTGATCCTGCTATTGCTATTTTGCTTGTATGAATGCTCATCCCTCCATTTTTTTGTTTTGTCCATTTGTTGACACACATTGTTACCTCATATTTGAGATAAATGACAGTATCACTTTTAATGAAAATGTAATTAATACTGCAATATATTTCATTAAACTCATGAAATACAACCATGCGAAAAAGTGATACTGTCCAAAGTAATCAGGCTGTTTAACCTCCTCCCCCTGGCCCCCAACCCTTTACTGTGGTGAAATATGACTGTTAAGCTTGGCACAGCATATATACCCTTTGTATATACAGAATCAGCCCAGTATTATTAGAAACTGAGGGTGAGTGGTTCACAATGCCAAAGATCTCCTTTAATGAAGATGCAGATCAAACAAATAGGTAATCAGTCTCAAGACTCTCTCTAATAAGAACTGTTTTCAAATGCAGTGATTTCTTAAATCTGTTTAGAAAAAGAATGACTTCTGTCTTGGTTCTGGGTTAAAGTGCAATGTCCTACCTTTTTTTCCACATTGCATTTTGAGGGTTATGTATTTTTGATGTACTACGTACATGTTTTAATTGGAAGGACAACAGCACCATGGTCTTGAAGATCAAGTGGGTCATCGTTCCCCTAGAACCTCCTTTGTCTAAAGCAGAAATGCTTCATCTAGAGAATAAAAGACATCAGGGTGACAAAATAGCTAATAATGTGGTGGGAAATAGTATTCACCATGATTAACAACATTATTAATATCAGATTTTTGCTCTAATTCATTACTATTTACACCAGGATGACCAAGACATACCACAATATAGCCAGCAGAGTGGAATTTCAGTTGCCCCGTGACACACCTTGGCCATGGGAAATGGTGGGTGAATTCAACAGTACAGTAAAACGTACAGGTGAAAAAAGGCGTGAATGCTCCCCTTGCCACACAGTTATTTACTCAATGCAGTACAACCCCCCCTAAAGAAGGTGGCAAGATGCTCATTTGGTGAGGTTGTTCAGCTGTGGCTGTCACAGACTCGTCTAAATTCAGTGTAGCATAGAGCTAGAATTTTGGGTGACTCTTAGACTGCATGAATGAAAATACCAGCCAGATAGCAATTTAGTTATGCTGCTACTTCCTTTGGCTTAATGGAGGATTAGTTTGAGAATTAGGTAGAACAGCTGCAGGCAGCAGAGTAAGAGAGAGAGACGCTGTTCCCAGGAATCATTAACAGTATAATTAACAAACGTGAGAGAGACCAACAAGTGCCTGCTTAAAGACCACTGAGATGCCTCACGTCATGCTATCTAAATTGCTGGAAAATATACTTGCAACCAAGCAACTTCTTTTCAGGCAGTTAGCCCAGTTCCCTTATACTTCTGCTAACGGTCATCCTTACTTTAAATAACTTTTAATTGCAATGAGGTAATATGAAAGTGACTGATTTTTTTGGCCAGTAGATGTACTGTTCAGTAAGAACTAGGACTCACGTGTGCATGTGCTTGGTTTGGGAATAATTATTTACATAAAGAGAAATGGATTTATGAGACAAAGCAGAAAATCTCGCCCATGTCAAAATAATGCCAAATTCACCTTCACGAATAGACCTTAAAGGTGTCAGCCAGAACCAGGATTAGAAGTGGTGTTTCTGAAAAGCGTGTTAGAGACTTTACCTTTTGGCCATAGAGTCAGTTCCTTCCTGGTCTGCTGAAGAGTTAAGATAAGTGAACAGCTCTCATGAGAAGAATCCAAAGGAATGAGAGCAAGCCAGGAACATGACCCAGAAGAGCTTAGCAGGTAGAAGTACTTAGTTTCAAGATCCGCTCTGCTGAGTCCAAAACAATTTCCCACTGAGAAGAGAAACAAGTGACAAAATCAAACAACAACACCTCCAGAACTTTACAATAACCTGAGAGATTTTATCTGCATCTTTTGTTTCAGCTGTTCTACTTAATCTAAAGAATTATTCTCGGAAACGAGCATTTGTACTTTAGTTTTCAAATCTACAAAATTACAAGACAGCATTTCGGTGTGCGCTAGACAGTTCACACTAAAAACAGCAGCACCAAAATCAGCCCCAGAAATCTGGTTGTAACTAATATACAGTGCACACATTTAGCGTTCATCACACCTAAGGGAATAGTGTAGCAAAATAGGTATTTTTCACAAAGAAATACAGATTATTATGTATCACTTAGGTTCTCCTTATTTGCATTACTACTTTGACTTTTAGACTGGGGTGCAGAAATGTGTGAAGTTTTGAGTGATGTACTGCCTTTAAAAGAAAAATGTAAAATATAATTTCTAATCATTGCAGTCTGTTCATAACTTGCCTCAGTCCTTCAGTGTTTCATTCCGTTCAATATACATTTTCTAGTAGTCCCTCCTGAAATTAAATATTCCCAGCAGGCAATTATGGCATAATGGGATTTACCTACGCCCATCTTACTGTATACTGATTGCACAGATTAGACAAATATTTCACCACAGTATGTTTCACAGTATTTTCATGTATCTTTAATTTATATGATTAATTTTTAGAGCTATTGTTTTTTAACTGAAGCTACATACCCAGCAGCATTTGCAACACCTTTGCTTTGCATGGAAATAACTTGCCTTACATGAATTGTATGTATGTGTCTAGTGTGACTGTCTCTGGTTTTTGGTTGCCATACATTACATTTTTTAAAACTTTGAAATCACTTCTAAGTTGATTCACAGTTTTTTCTTATTATCTCTCCTTTTCTTCTCTGTCTTCTCTTTCCTCGGTCAATTCATTAGTTGTCAATGAGGATGTTCCAAGGAAAGGACCATGCCTCTTAAAACAAAAGAATGTTTGTTTCATTGTTTAGGTGTGAAATCCCCTTAGATGAAATGCCGGTTTGCAGCTGATTCAGATCTCTACATATTTGATCATATTTTAGATTACTGCAGAATTACTTTTAACTTTTTATTTTGGTCATTAAGAAAAAAAAATGTTAACCCAATGTTATTCTGACAGTTTGCTAATACTGGCTTTCTCTTAGAGGAAATCGACTTTCAATCAGTTCTAATGCTTTCCTCTTTTTTTTCTTGTTTATTTTTATTTGAACATTGATCTGTAACATCTGAACAATCTTGAGATGCCTATCTTTGTGAAACTTCACTGTGTTTCTTCTGTTTTTAATTTTAAATTTTGTTGTTGTTTTGGTTTCTTTTAGTGGTGTCCTGATTTGGTTTGTTACAGCTTTGATAATGTATGTGTGGTTGTGCTATATTGATAAAGTTAAGCAAGTTATTTCCTGCCATTTTCCTTTTCCATTTTGGTTTGATTTTTGTTGGTGTCCCTCCCCTCGCCCCTCTTTGTTAGCTTTGCTTTGCTCTCGTACCCTCAGATCTTGTGGATCCACCATTCCCAGCCCATTTTGTTGACCTTCCTACCACTGCAACCAAAGACTGTCATTTTCAGTCCTGATTACATTTTTCAATCTCTATTTTTGATTTCCATTTTACTTTCAATGTTTTTCATTCGCATCAAAGATGACGAGACAGAATCTACAGAAACATCTATCCTGAAAAGCCATCTGGTTAATGAAGTCCCTGTACTAGCCAGTCCAGACCTGTTGTCTGAAGTTTCTGAGATGAAACAAGATCTGATCAAAATGACTGCCATATTGACAACTGACCCTTCAGATAAATCAGGCTCCATTAAAGTGAAAGATCTTGGAAAGCCCACTGAAGAAGAGCCAGGAGAGCCCTTTGAAATAGTTGAAAGAGTGAAAGAAGACTTGGAAAAAGTAAATGAAATTCTGAGAGGTGGATCCTATACCAGAGAAGAACATGTTTTGCAGAAGTCCCTTTCCAAACAAGAACTTGTAGAAGAAGAATGGGTCATTGTCAGTGATGAAGAAATTGAAGAGGCCAGAAGAAACGCTCCTTTAGAAGTCACTGAACCTACCTGTGTAGAAGTCAGGGTAGACAAAGAGACAACAAAAATGGAGAAGCCAGACGTGACAGGAACGGTAGATGACCTTACAGAGGATTTAAAAACATATGTTTCTCTTCATGAGGTACAGCCACAAGCCTTACAAGAAGAGGTAGTAGAAGAGAGATTTGAAGCTGTAGTAATAAGCAGGGATTCTGAAAAAGAAGGACAAGAATCTCCAACAACGGAAACACGAAGTCCGCAGGAGCAACACAAGCCAGCCTTGGAAATGAAAAAGCCAGTTAGGACAAAATTAAGAGACAAGCAAAAGCCAAAGGAAAGCAAGATACACAGCGGTGAAGAACAGCCAGGACTAAAGAAGCTCACTTCGGATGAGTCACTAGGCAAGGAACCTGGCTTAACACCGACAGCTACTCCTGAGGCTAAAGCTGTATCCCCTGTTATTGAGGAAACTCCGATCGGCTCAATAAAAGATAAAGTTAAAGCTCTTCAGAAACGAGTGGAAGACGAACAAAAAATACGTTCAAAACTACCTGTCAGAATTCAAACAAGAGAAGGCACTGCTGAGAAGGCTTCTAAAAGACCCGTACAAGTCAAAAAACCGGTAGCACACAAAGCACAACCGCCTGTTTCACCTTCTTCAAAGACGGAAAGACTTGAAGAGACCATGTCAGTTCGTGAACTGATGAAAGCCTTCCAGTCGGGTCAAGACCCATCCAAGAATATATCTGGACTGTTTGAGCACAAATCTGTCAAACAGAAGCAACAGCTCCCTGAGAAGGAAACAACCCGGCGAAAACCAGTTTCTTCACAAAGTGAAACGAGGCGAGTATCAAGCCACAAGACAGACAAACAGAAGGACAAACAAAGCACAATACTAAAAGCAGAGAAAGAGCCACAAACAAAAAAAGGAAAAATGCAGATTTCTACTGTCGAAATTACCAAGAAAACTGTAGGTAAGGACCAGGTAAAAGAGCAGAGCAGCAAAAAGACAACTGAACCTCTCCCTCCAGTATTTGATGATGAAAGTGCCAAAGATAGAGCGGTTGTAAAGGGCAGGACTTCTGAAGACCAAGGAGATACTGACTTCCAGATCAGCCCTGACAGAAAAACCTCAACAGACTTCTCTGATGTTATTAAAGAAGAACTGGAGGATAATGACAAATACCAACAGTTACGACACCTTTCAGTGACAGAGGAGGGAGAGCTTAACTTGGAGCAAGTACTGACCAGTCCTTTCAGCGTTGCTTTTCCCACAGACTATGTGAAAGATGGATTCCTTCCTGCTCTTTCTCTGCAAAGTGCTGCTTTTGATGGGAGCTCAGAGAGCCTTAAACACGAAGGTGTGGCTGATTCTCCAGGTAGCCTACTTGACGGAACCCCTCAGATCAGCTCTGAGGAAAGTTACAAGCATGAGGGTCTGGCAGAGACTCCGGAAACAAGCCCTGAAAGCCTTTCATTCTCACCAAAGAAAACTGATGGGCAAATTGAAGAAGCTAAAGGAACAGCTAGAGCAGACACAACAGCAGAAACATGTCCTCCGAAGGAACTCTCGCCAAAGGAAGATGAAAAAGGTATTACTGAAAGACAGCTAGCTGCTGTTACTGAGACTAGTAAGTCTCAGTCTGACCATGTATCAGAAGAGCTTGTACCTACAGCCTCTGAAGAAGAGGCTGATAAACTTAAAGAAAGTAGCTCAGCTTCCATTGTGAAAGATATTAGCAGGGATAAAGAATCCAGAACCACTGCACATTTAACTAAGTCTTCTGAAACACATGACACTGCTTTAGAGAAAGAAAAAGATTTAACCTGTGAACGCCGTGTTGTGGTTAGAAGTCCCCAGAAATTGGAACTTTCACTTGCTAGCCATGATAGTGAAAGCTTTAGCCCAGTTGCAGATGACTCTCTGGCTATAAGTCATAAAGACTCACTGGAAGCAAGCCCAGTGCTAGAAGATAACTCATCACACAAAACGCCTGATTCTTTGGAGCCCAGTCCTATGAAAGAGTCTCCCTGCCGTGATTCCCTTGAAAGTAGCCCTGTAGAACAAACAGCGAAGGCTGGTATTTTGGGGCAGGGTCCTCTTCAGTCTGTTCTTAGCAAAGGAGAAACCTGCCCAGAGCTGGCATCGGTGCGTTCCAGGATTCTCCGTGACCCTGAGGGAAGTGCTGATGATGACAGTCTAGAGCAAACATCCCTCATGGAGAGTTCAGGGAAAAGCCCTCTTTCACCTGAAACTCCTAGTTCTGAAGAAATTAGCTATGAAATCACACCTAAACCAGCAGACTCACAGGCACTGTCAAACATACCAAAGTCAGCCATGATCCCTGAAGTCAGTGAAGAACCAGAGGACGATTCAGAAGGTGAACCAAAGAAGAGATTCACCCCTGAAGAGGAGATGTTTAAAATGGTGACCAAAATCAAAATGTTCGATGAATTAGAACAAGAAGCAAAACAGAAGAGAGATTACAAAAAGGATTGTAAGGAAGATGAATCTTCTGTAGTTGCCGATTCAGAAGCTGCCTGTGAAGCTGAAGAACCAGAGTTAACAGCCGTAGAAGAAAAAGAAACACCTACAGTGGTCATGTCTGCAGCTGAATCTAGAAAAAGTTCTTCCTCTTCAGAAAGTGAGCCAGAATTGACTCAGCTGAAAAAAGAAGCCGACTCGGGCCTCTTAATGGAGCCTATGATCCGAGTGCAGCCACCCTCACCGTTACCATCCAGTATTGACTCCAGTTCTAGCCCTGATGAAGCAGGTTTTCAACCCATTGATTCAAAACCATGCCCTAGCAGGATAGGTGCAGTTAAAGCAGAACAGGATAAGCCAACAGAAGATGACAAAGAGGAACCACTTATCCTTGGGGGCAGCTGTAAGGCTTCTGCAGGAGAATCGGGCACTTGTCATTCTGATGGTTGTGTATCAGCAGAAACCGGTGAAGCGAAATGTGACAGTACAGATGACAGTGAGACAGTCAGTCCCAATGCCCTAGTCACGCAATCTGGGGGTACGCTGTGTCATTCCATTGGTGACAGTTCTCAAAAAGTTCACGTTGAGCCTTCATTAACACTACAGCAATACGATACTCCTGAAAAAGATGTCAAAACCACTGCGTTGTTGACACGGACAGGTCTCGTTTCTACAGGAGCCGTGTCTGATAAAGTAGAGGATAGTTCTTGTGGACATAGTACCACCGAGTACTCTGTACCGCAAGGTGGCAAACTGGCTGATGATACCACTGGCCATTCTGCTTTGGGAAGTGATTTGGGAAAAGCAGATACAGATTTTGAAACATCTCAAAGAGATATTCATGCAGAGGAACCCTTACCAGAGTATTCATCCCTTTCCACTGAAACAGTGGCGCTTGAAAGTTGTGTAGTAGATGCTGCTGAAAGTAGTGCTCCTTATATAGTAAGCCCTTATGAAAATGTGTTTTCTGAACATTTCTTTAGTGATGCTGAAAGTAAGGTAGGATCTGGTAGAGGTCTGCTACCTAGGGAAAACTATTCTATTGAAGAAGGAAAAGATCAGACTGGTGAAGCTTTACTTAGCGGAGACACAGGTAGTGAATATCATTCTTCAGAGGAAGTATATACGGAAATAGAGCCAAAGACAGAGGACGCATTTCAGCAAATGTCACAAGGGTCTTCAGCATCAGATTCTGCAAAATTAGCTGAATCTGCCCTTGAGGATGTACAAAATGAAACAGAGAAACAGATCAGTCAAGTTGTCATCACTAAAACTGATGTGGATTCTGACATGTGGAGTGAAATCCGTGAAGACGATGAAGCTTTCGAAGCTCGGGTGAAAGAAGAGGAACAAAAGATATTTGGGTTGATGGTAGACAGGCGATCACAAGGCACGACACCTGATACAACACCGGCCAGAACGCCCACTGAAGAAGGGACACCACTTAGTGAACAAAATCCTTTTCTTTTTCAGGAAGGAAAGTTGTTTGAAATGACTAGAAGTGGAGCCATTGACATGACCAAAAGGAACTATCCAGATGAAAGCTTTCAATTCTTCCAAATGGGGCAGCAGCCTCAGGAAGAAGTTTCTTTGTCTGAAGAAGTGAAAGAAGCAGCAGAGGTGGAATCTTCTAAGCTGAAGGACTCACCAGCTCCATTTTCACCTTCTGAATCAGAGGACTCGGGTATACAAGAAAAAGATGCATTGAAATACTCACCCCTGGCATCTGAGTCTAGCGATAAATCGGAAGAAATGACAGGTGAAGGTGTCAGCATAGGCACCACGAAAGCAGATCTTAAATCCAGAATTCCGATTAAAATGGGTATTTCAGCTTCTTCAAAATCACCAAAGAAAGAAACTGCTGCCTCTGAAGCTGAGCCCCTCTCCAGAACGGAGACTGACATGGTTGATAGCAGTCAGGTGCCTTGCCCTATCTCTCCTGAGCAGTCTGTAGAAGATGAATTGGATTTTTCCAAAGTCACTAGATTAGTTTGTTCTGAACAGGGTGATGAGTCCCCAGACTCTTCCCCTGAGGAGCAGAGATCTGTGATTGAAATCCCTACCGCTCTAATGGAGAGAGTGCCTTCTTGTGAAAGCAAATCCAAAATTCCTGTAAGAACAGCTGCTGCTGCATCGCAACCCTTGCAACAATCGGAAAATGAAAGCCTTCCCACAGACAGCTTCCTAGACAGTTTGCAGTGTGAAGGAAAAGATGACCAAGCAAAACCAAAGTCTAAAATTCCCGTCAAAGCAGCTTTCCAAAAAGGTGAACAACAACATACATACACAGACACATCTATCCGCAAGCTAGAGTCACCCAAAGCTCTTGACATGACAAACAAACTACCTGTGAAACAAGATAACCGAAGTAAATCCGAGTCTGATGCAAGTATTCCCATGGACCCAAAGACTAAACGTTCAATAAAAGCTAGGAGTTATGCTGAGGCAGAAGCAGAGACCAGGGAGAGGGAGAGAGAGATGAAGCTCGAGCTAGACTCAGATGAGGCAACAGCAGCAAGACCCAAGGTATTTTCATCACGGTTGCCAGTTAAAAGCAGAAGCACCACAGCCTCCCGCAGTGCTTTTAGTCCCACAAAAGAAAGTAAGGAACATTTTTTTGACCTTTACAAAAACTCCATAGAATTCTTTGAAGAAATTAGTGATGAAGCTTCTAAATTAGTGGAAAGACTCACACAGTCAGAGAGAGAACAAGAATTAGTTTCAGATGATGAAAGCAGTAGTGCCCTAGAAGTTTCAGTTATTGAAAATGTGCCATCCAGTGACACTCAGCAGTCAGTTCCTGAAGACATCTTTGACACCAGACCCATTTGGGATGAGTCTGTAGAGACTCAGATTGAACGTATCCCTGATGAAAATGTCCATGACCATGCTGAAGGTATTTGCCAACGACTGGGATTCCCTGTGCGACGCATGTCATGAATTAAACTTTTTGCTTTTTTGTTTTCTTTGGCGTGCGTGTGTGTATGTACGTTTGTATACACGTGTAATGTGTGTGGCATTTTCTTTTAAGCTTTTGGTGGTTAGTTGTGTATTTTTTTCCCCCCCTGTGAGCTGTGTTTGGTTTTTTTGTGTTGTGTCTGTATTTTTCTTGTCTGTGAAACAATCTCAAGATTGCAAACCATAAATGCTTATGGGGAGTGTTACCTTAATAAAGAAAAAAACACTTCTAAAAATATGTATTGCTTTACCATTAAAGAGATTGCTCAGGTCATGCACATTTTGGCTTTTGGCTTTCCCTGGCCCTACTCTTCGCTATTAATTTTTTCTAATAATGAAATATTTGGGCATTGATTGAAACCAGGCAAATTCATTTTCTTTTGAGTTATACAAAGAAATCTGTAGAAATTTCAAACAATTAAGTTTTTCATGTTCCTTTTTTTTGACAATCTGCATCTCAAGAAAGTTCTGGTTTGCCAGTAGCTTCGGTACAAGTTTTCCTGGTGTTTGGTTTTCCTCTTACCTACTTGGGTAGTACTATTGAGTAGCCATGATGGAAATCCAGTAGCCAAAATGAAACATGCATATATCATTAACCCTAAGCAGTTTTCTGAATCTGAGATACCGCAATCCATATATGCATTCAGGAAAAATCAAAACTCAAATTCTGCCATCCTCAAATTAGCTTTGGGGACGGGAGGAACAGTCAGTCTCACTGTTACCAAAATAAGTGAAGACTGGCGAATGAACACCTGGTTTTTCCTTGCCTTCATTGTAGTATTTTGTATCACTCCCTAGTTGAAAGGGTCAAAGACACTTAAATTAACAATATCTCCAATACAAACCATACTATGAAGTGCCACATAGTCTGTTTGAACAAAACTTTCCCCACAACAGAAAGAACATAATTAGAAGCACTAGTCGAGATGAATTTTTCAACCTTGGCATTTACTAAGGAGGCATGGAAAATTATGGCTTTTGACTTAGTTGAAGTCTTCAACTTAATGTTAAAATGAAGTTTTAGAAGAAAATGCTTGGCCAAAATAGGCATAGTAGGCACTTCAGTCCTTGTTTAGGTTTTCACATGAAGTCCTGATTTTCAAATGGAAAATGTAGATAGTCCTGTGCTTTTTGGAAAATCAAGGTGTTTTGTTTTTGTTTTTTTTTTTTTTAATCTGGCGATTTACAGTCCTCGCTTTAGTTACCCAGTTGTAACAGCCTGTCCGCATTTAGATTACAGCAGTTAGTTAGGAGAGAAAAAAAAAAAAAAAAGCAGCACTTTCCCTGCTTGGGCTATATCACCTATGAAAACAGTTTTTAACTTGTAAAAGGCAACTTGTGGCTCTCTTTGACCTTTAGATCAACAGGATGATCAGGAAAGGACAGAGGAAAGACTGGCCCACATTGCTGATCATCTTGGATTCAGCTGGACAGGTAAAATGCATGTTATCTACTCCTGAGAGAAAGTAGGGGAGCATTCCTCATTTTTTCATGTTTCTTTCAGATGATTTCCTGATTACCTAAAGATGTTTTGTAGAAATATTTCAGTAGCCTACTGTCTTCTGTTTACTAAGATTCCTATACTTACTAAGAACTCAGTAAGAGTAGTAAGGTAAGAACTCAGATGCAGAGGTAAGGCCTCCGCACTTGCTGTGCCATCTCTGGAGGGAAAACTCCAAGGATGAGAGTGTGACAAAAAGCTGGCATATTACCCTACTCTTTCTTGCAAAATGCAACAACTCTGGCTAGAAAATAAATGAATAAAGGAATAAACATCATCTGTGTTCTGGAACTCCTGAGCTGGAGGGCCACTATATGGGTAAACAACATCAGCTCCTTTTCTACAGAACTTGGCTGAGGGAAAAGAGATAAAAAGGGGACCTATTTGTAACAGTCATTTTAATATAGTGGATTTAATAGATCTGAGATAGTTAACACTACTGGGGACAAGTGAAAGTAACACAGAATGAAATGCAGATGTCTGTCACTGAAACCAGCTCAAAAGTGTTTACAAAGAAAAAGAGCTGAGCAGAAATGTCAATCCTGTGTCAAATTGTGCAATCTGACAAAAAGCTGCTGCTGCAAAAATATTAAATCAGGTCGACGCTTTTTTGCGTCTATCCCTGGAGCAGTACCACAGTCCTGAAAATACACAAGGCTCTAGGAGTTAAAGAAGAGTTGTATACCAGAGAAAAAATGTTAAATACTTGATAATGAAGATCGTGCTCTATACTGTTTTTATAAGCATCCTCAGGCTACATGCAAAATATCACTTGATACTTTTGCTTATGTTACTCACCAATTCCTTTCCTGTCCTCTATTTCAATCCATAGAAGAAGGCTGCAAGCGTGTGTCACTCATCCCAATGTGGATTATCTTGAAATCAGTAGGACTTGGACCTGTGCAATGTAACAGATTAGGAATCTGCTGAAAATTTTATATAAAAAAATAGACAGTTCTGAAAACAAAACTAGAAAAAAATGGATGCTCATCAGAATAAACATTAATGTTTTATAGCATTTTAGAGAGGGCAGGGTAACATACCTGCATAAGTATTCCTGCCTTATTTTATAGTAGAGATTACTGTCTCAAATACTACTTTGGGGGAAAAAAATAGTAGTTGGTTTTTGTTCAAACCTATTTGACTAGCTAGGATCTGAATCTAATGTGTTGTTACTGCATATTTGTTGAAGTTTATAGTTGCACCAGTTTATAAGCCGGCCTGGAAATAAGGTTGTTTGGGGTTAGGGGTTCCCTGCACCCTGTTAAAACATGACTCCCTCCAAAATCAAGTCCGTGCTACTAAAGCAATAATGACAATGGAAGAGAATATGAATCCTTCTTTGTGAAAGAAGCAGAAATCTGAAGATCAAGAGTAACAGTAGGAATCTCACAAATTCTCCATGGCTTTAACTCATTTGATGACCTATTTCAACATTTGCATCTTAGTTTGTTGATGGTAGAAGGCTGCCCCTGGTTCTGTATACAGTAAAGATGTTACAGACAATTAAACCATTTCTCTTTTCTGGACTGCACTCTGAGCCTATACTACATCAGAAAGACATCAGTTATTCTTAGTTTCACCTTTTCAGTTTTTGGTTTTCAACTGTAATTCACAGACATTTACTTTTCTTTAAATGAAGCCTTAAAATTAATTCTTTTACTAGATTTTGATCAAACTTTCTGAAACATTCACCATTTCAGAGGACAGACTCTGCTAAGCATGGTGCCCTGTAGCTAGAAATATTTTTCTCTGCTCATGTGCTATCCAGCACACTCTATTTGATAGCTTGTCACACTGCCTCTGAGAACTAGGAATGTCTACCATACCACAAAAAATAAAAGCTCACACAGACGCATCACTTCTAGGCATAATACATTTCTGACTTTGTCATGAAATTCCTGTTTAACCGTGTCTCTAAATGTAACACAAGGTACACAGAAGCAATGAGAATTTGGTTTCAGAAAAGTTTGTAATCCATTTTGCTGCTGACAGCTGTAAAATAGGTGTAAGGTGAGGGAAAAAGAAAAAGAGAGATTTACATAGATGGATTTCTTTTTCAGAGCTAGCAAGAGAACTGGATTTCACAGAGGAGCAAATTCACCAGATCCGAATTGAAAACCCTAATTCACTTCAAGACCAGAGCCATGCACTCCTCAAATACTGGCTTGAAAGGGATGGGAAACACGCAACAGGTTCGTTTCCAGTTACAGTACATACAGCTGTCTCCAATTTGCTAGTTGAGGTGTTATAATCACAAAAAGAACATTTGGGTAAAATTTAGGCTATAGAAAGAATGACCATAATTGGTCTTAATTTTTTTAGGCTTGTGTACGTAACTTCTCATATCATAGGATTCTCAGAGAAAATAGTTTCATCTTGTTCATTTGAGGGTAAGGCAGAACATCTTACAGCAAAGAGAGAGTGGAAAAACACTGAAGCCTCTTTTTCCTAAACTGAGAAATTTGGGGGGAAACAACAAATTTGTTAAAGGAAAAACAAAACAAGTGGAAATTTCTATAGGCAGCTTTTCTGTTCATTTTAGATTTTACACAGCAGTGCCTCTAAATGCATCTGTATTTTATATATGATATTATACTGCTCAGTATCTTATATTTGTCCTTCATATGGAAAACCGAATGGAGAGAGCATGTGAAATTCTTAACTCGGGTACATGGTGTCGTTCTAATGCCACAGATACAAATCTTACCCAATGTCTTACAAAAATCAACCGAATGGACATTGTTCACCTAATGGAGACCAGCGGCATAGACTCCATGCAGGTCCACGGCACTCGCACGTACGCAGAAATTGAACAAACGATAGGATTGGACCACAGCGAAGGTAAACATCTCCTGATCCAGACTGCCCAGGTTATTTCATCTAAGCACTAACTTCTGTTCTGAAATGTTTAACTAGGAGAATCTGTTAACTCTTAAGACTGAGCACTAGAATCTCATTTTGAAAGCACAGATAATATGGATGAATGCAAGCATGACATCACCCAGGTCACTATTTCATCAGTTACAAGATCTCTGCATTAGCTGATTCTTATAAAGCAAATAAAGGAGTGTTGTCAGAAACTACCGCTAATACTTATGCCCAGTTTGTTGGGTTTCTTTTTGCTCATAGAAGTACTTTCATAAAAGTTAAGAAGGTTGTATTAGGATTTGACGAAGATTTGTAAAAGGGAAACTACTCCATGCTTTGGAAAAACCTTTGGATTCAAGTATCCAGGATATTGTAATTCTGCTATGATGTGGTTGGATTTCTTGAGTATAAAAGTTCAGTAGATTAGCTCAATGGTTGTAAACTAAAGAAATGCCTCCAAATTACGTGACATGAAATCCCATTTTCTGGAGGTGATACTTTTACATCCTTAACTCCGTATTGAACTAGTAGCTCAGTAAAGTATTAGACAGCTGCAATGTCCCATCTGTAAGAGAATGTAGGAATAGAAGGTTGTTTGCTATAATTAGCGTTCTAATATCACAACCAATTAGTTTTAGAACACTGACCTCTGTGTCCAGCTCAAATTCAGTACAAGCAGTTAGTTCTCCCCCCACGCTATTCATCAGAGTTCAATAGGTTCCTAGTGAACATGGCCAGAAAGGAAAAACAAAACCCAAGCTTGTGCATTATAGCCCGTGGAAGAGAAACACATACATTATTTCATTTCATATTTTTTGCAGAATGAGAGCCCTTGCTTTGAGATTAGGGGTTGGGTAGATGTGTTAATATGCTTTAAAGCACATAAATTGGCTAGTTCTTGTGCCTAGTCCCATATGAATTTCTTTGTCCATACTTGTTATTTTTTCCCTAAGCAGATGAATAATTGGTGGAGGTGGTGGGGGGTAGTCACTAAAACCTATCCTAATCTGCTGAAAAAAACCTGCTGTGATTCTTCTTTCCTACTTTGAGTGTTTCAAGATCAATTACTCTAGGTAAATTTCTGGGTAAATTTTATTTTGCCTGGTACTGTCAAGATTCATTATTTGGCAATAGTAGTGGTAAGCTGAAGTGCTTTCAGCTACTTAGAGAGGTCATGTCCTCTCCCACTCAAGATGCCTAGAAATTTCAGGTCATGTGTTCCATCCAGGGATTTTAAAAGGACTTCCTGCATTCTAGTAAGACCTGTAATGACATTTCTCATCTCTCTGTTCTTTAAAGGGTTTTCTGCACTGCAAGAAGAACTGTACAGTTCAAGACATAAGCAAGAAGAACAACATAGAATATCTAAAGACAGTGAGCCAACTGAACACCCTCCAATTGTCTCCGAGGAAGACGTGTCTGTCAGTTATTCTCCTTTTCAGGACAGTACTCCCAGGAGTGAGGCAGAAGTATCAATGGCTGAGCTCCTGAGACAAACACATAAGGAACAAGTAGAAGCTGAATTCTCAGGGAAACCCCAAGATGTGCCAGAAAAACCATCTGCTTCACAACATGAGTATTTGTAAGTGTCAAAAGACCAGAATGAAACCGATGTGGAACGGATTATCTCTTGTCTGTGTAATAAGACTGTTTTCCAGTTTCCTTTGAAACATAGGAACTCACTAGAATTTTCCTCCAACTGTGTGTATCAGCTCGTTACTTCCCACTGCAGGTTTGACATTTTACTCCATGTGGAGGAAGCCTTAAGGATTAGGAAAAAAAAGGTCATTTTGTCACTGTGAACACAAAGAAATAATCTAGTCTAGTACATGTGACAGAAAAGAGGGATAATGTAGAGGTCAGGGTTTTTGGCAAACTGTGTATATTTTTCATGTGTTAGATGGCAAATAATGTTAAACTTAATTAAAGCTAGAGGGGCCTTTCTTCAACTTCAGGATGGCTTTTTCAATTGAGGCAAGAATTTTCCAACTTAATCATTACTTACAAAACTCATAACCACCTATTAGGAACTCGGCTTTTAAAAGTAAATTTCAGATGGCCAAAGAAACAGAAACAGGGTTATATAAGGACAGGACAAAAGTAATTAAGGGAACAACACATGGTAAGGTATGGATTTAGAAGACCTGCACAGCAAAGCCTTGAATTCTGATTTGGGGCTGTCAGTGGGGCTGGTTTCATTTGGAAAAGAACTTGAAAGAAACTTGAAAAGGATCGTGTTTCTTTCTTCCCTAATCACGTGCCCACGCTGAGAACTCTATGCAGGGTTGATTCAGGTATTCATAGGCTAGGAAAATATCAAGGATCCCCTTCCAAAGAAGTAATTTTCCTGGGAGTGATTAGCTTTGATGTGGACATGCAGCTCCGAACAGTCAAGGTGCAGCTGAGTCTGGCAAATGGTCTTTTGGGGATTCTTTTGCTCAAATATGCTTTACACCCAGGAGAGAGTGTGGGAGACAGAAAACGGCATCTAAGATAGAGGGGTTACGTTAACACTAACAGGCAAAAGTACCAATACTTCCTAATGATTTGCATGAGGAACTGAATGTTTCTAGGTTTCTAGGTGCTGAAGCGGGTAATGTTTTCACAATCAGTGCAAATCAGAAGTGACCTTTTCAAGCTAGCATCAGAGTTATAAGGTTACTTGATGAAACTCAGTCAGATGAGAGTTAGCTTAATATCTGAAGTAATTCACCCATATGCAACACAAAAATATCGCATGTACAAATGTTTTAATGTATGACCTTTATATATGTTACATAGTAACATATATAATAATATGTTTAAATCACTTGTGGCAGCAATTAAATCATAGCAATGTTCAACAGTGAAAGTAACATTACAAACAAAGATTCTATACTAAATTTCCCTACTAAATTTCTGTTTGGTAAGGCCCCAGAATTCTAGATAAAGGTTGACCTCTCCTCACCTGCAGCTGTGTAGCTTGTAATTAACCTAGTAGTTGCTTCACATCCATCTGTACTGATCCAGTCTCTTCCCCCCACCCAAAGTAATAGGTAATATGTGGATTTGTTGAGGGCACAAGAGAACAGCAGAGCTCACACAAATCCTTTACAAAGACCAAGTTTTGCAGAATTGGGTGCAATGAACATGGACATTCATTTGGAGATTTTCTTGGGTCGGGAAGATGAGAGGCATTCCTAGCCAGATTGCTCTGTAGTTACTGTCAAGGAGTATCAGTTGTTTCTAGACTTTGCTAGACAACAGACAATATTTAATCAGTGCATAATGTTCCATTTATGGGAATTGGAAAGCACTCCATGGTAGTAACTTCCCTTGAACCTGTAATTCACAGTGTCACAACTCCTGGAACAGAGCAGTCTACAGCACTAGTAACTGGAAAAGCAGCAAGAGAAAAATCTGGACACTGCAGTGCAGCAAAGGAAGAGAGAGAAAAGCCATCCCCACAGCCCCCATCGTCTGCTCAGAGAGGTGACTCTCCCATCATCCAAGAGCCCGAGGACCCCCAACTCCACCAGGATGACCTCTCTCCAAGGAGAACTAGTCTAGTGATAGTGGAGTCAACTGATGAGCCGACAGAAAAGTCTGGAAGAGCCTATGAAGAGGAATCTTTAGAAAAGGTAAACAACAACTTTGCCTCAAAGTAACTGACACAAAAGAACAAGTTTTATGTCTCACTCATTCCTTCAGATGAGAATATTTTTAATCGGCCTAATTAATCACTGTCTGCAACAGAGTCTTTTCTCCTTTCCTCTGTGGTTATAAGGGATAGCTATAGTCATTTGTATAGAGGTTTTCAAAGCTGAAGCAGAACCCAGATCCTGAAGTCTAGCGTATAATTCTGCTTCTGCTACACATATTTGTCCTTTGGTCTATGACAGTTATGTCCATGCTCAAGAGAGAGAATTAGTGTAAATAACAGGTGCAGGAATAAACGATTTACAAATGAAAGCTGAAAAATAGATGTAATGGAAGACAAAGCAATAATGTTAAAAGCTTATGAAAAAAGGCAAGAGTAACCCAGAGCAGCATGAAGAATGACATGAAAAATACTGTCAAGTTAGTGAGATGGAAAAGAGGCAGCAGAGTACTAAGGATGTACTGGAAGAAAAGAACTTGAGAAAGGTGTTTATGTAGCATGCAGGCAGTAAAGAGAAAGGGAGACAGGAGATGGAAGAGAGGAACTAAAAACTATGTGAGGTAGGTTATTGGTTGTGTTAAGACAAAGGAAACTTATGGCAATGTTTGGAGAGGGGAAGATGCCAACAGGCAATGAAAGAAAGCAACTATATGGCTTTTAGTGGGGAATTTAAATTACTTGGCAGATAAAGATTTAAGAATAAACAGCTTTCTTTGCCTCTTCTAAGTGGAAGAAAAGGCGAAGGCATAATCGGGCAGGAAGTAAGTTTTATCGGTGAAGTTAGAGCAGAGAAAGCGCAGTTCTATTTAAGCAGAAATTGTTCCCCGTTTTGACATTCACCTAGAAACAGGCTCTTCTTTGCTGTTTATGTTGGCAGAGGTACCATGTCTTGAATGAATTTCAGAGCTCTGCCTCTGGGATCTTAGAAAAAGGTTGACTATAAAATGTGTACAATAACTCAGATGTTGAAAGATTAGCTACAATAGGACTCAATACAGTGGCTGCTGTAGGAAAGGCTGCCCTCAAAGATAGTGTACTTCTTTTTCCCTCCTGTTCTTTTATTAAACAACAACCACTAGTACCACCAAAAAGAAACACAGCCTCCCCCTCCCCCCTTACTTATTTTCTTCCCCTTTATGCTTTTATACTGTTGATATTTCCCAAGTAGTTCTTTTCAACTACTCTTTTCCTTCTGACCTTTTCATTTAAATTTTTAATCTTCCCTATGCAGGAGAGACAAGAAATTCAACACTTGTTACTAATTTTTCTTGATTTTCCAGTGCCAAGGCTATTGATACATTGTCCTCTAGTTAAAATTGTTTAGTCCTACTGTATGCTGCACTATGTACTTCCTGGTATGGAGGATTAAAAGGTTTGCATGTAATCTTCTGTGTAATTAATACAGAAACCATATGCAATGTGTATGAATTCCAGAGTTTGGTGTTGGTAATACTTCCTAGTCCACCTGCAATGACATCATGCCACAAACTTCAGGCTTGTCCCTAGCAACCTTAAGAGCATTAAGACCACTAAGAACATCCTATAGAATTTGTACCACACAGATCCACCCTTCTTTTTTCAATATGCTAATGAACAGCTGAGGTATAGTCAAGTGGCCAAAGCCTCCCACCCCACATCAGTGTTTCAGAGATTAAAGTCAGGTGAGAGGCCAAAATCCTAAAAGCAAAAAATTTTCAGAAGTGAAGATGGTTTTAGATAAAAACAAGACAGGACCTGTAAGTACTGCTAGTACCTCATACAACAGAGCACTGCTTCCCTGCTTCCACTAGGAGTTAGCAGAGGAGTTAGGTGGGCTGGAGACCAGCTCAGACGAGGACGAGATGGTCACTACCAGGGTTGTTCGTCGCCGGGTGATTATTCAGGTACTGTGTTGAACGATTGCACAAGCCTGTGGTGAACAGACCCTGGTAACACCTTCAGGCATGCTGCTGAGACAACCACTTGGCTAATATTGCTCCTGAATACTGCATGGGCATTGGATAAGCCATTCCAGTACCTTTTCTGGAAGGAAGGATTATAGTAATACTGCTAACCCAACTCTAGATTCCATTGGATGTCTCAGTAGGAGGAAGAAGACTTCTCAGCCCCATACACAACACCATCAACTAACATATATTTGCCTGTCCATTGTGGCATAACTTTTCTTTGCATGCTTTCTAAGTACTTATTTGCAGAACAATTTTTTTTCTAACACTTCTCAATTTTTTTTTTCATTCTCTAACCAATTAACGATTTTTAAAATTGCTCCATGAAGGTCTTACTTCATAAAACTTTGTTCTTTGTCATACAGGCTGATAGTATGCCTGAAATGCCACCAGAAACAGTCACAGAAGAGCAATATACAGATGAACATGGCCACACAGTGGTAAAGAAGGTATTGTCAGTTATGCCCCTTGCTACCTTCTTACTGTCTTACAAAAGGAAGCACAAATATATCCACATACAAGCCAAATTTTCTTTTGTGAAGGGGCATGATGTCTAAGAGTAGAGCGTGGAAGGAACCAGAATTTTTGTTCATGAGAGATTCTGAAGTTTGAAGAATAATTTTGATTTGCAAGATCATTCTGTGTTACAGTCATAACTTTAAGCCCACTGAAAGCCAATGAAAATTCTGCAGAGATCCACATTTCTGAGAAAAAGGGTTTTTTTTTAAAAAAAAAAAAAGAAAGAAAAACCCAACAAAAACCACAACTAAAAAAACCACACCACCACAGTTTTATCTAAGATCATGTTTGCTCATATTAATGAAACTCATGGAGGGCTGGGTCTGCAAGAATCATCTACATCCAGACTTCAGATCTTCAAAATCTCCACTCAGCTGTGCCTGACCAGGTTCCTAAATTTCTGTCTCTGTACATATGATTCAGATTTATGGCCCAAAGAATATAGTAAGTATTTATTTGTGCGACGGCCTCAAAAAATAAGCATTTTCAGACCATGCTTATAAAAGTGAATTCTGCACAGCACGGAAGTGGAAATTCTGTGCTCCTTGCCTTATCTGACAACTCAGGACTTAGAGGATTGGTCTAGGACTTGGCTGAATTCTGCTGGTGGCAAACTCCCATCTGTCATCTCCCAAGAAAACATCATAGACTCTCAGCTGGATAGCACATCTCTGGAAGCTGTTTGAATTCATATTAAAATAAACAACCCCAGCCAAATATTCCTGGGCATGTTGTGCAAGAGTGAGCATGACTCCATTCTTCTGGGTAGGTCCGCGCCTGGGAGGGCACTGCCCTGACCTCTGGGACTCTTAAATAGAGGTGACCCAGTCTGATTGAGCATCACAGCAAATAAGCTTTTGGATGTGGCAGGAGGTAACTGCTTAATATTACCTTGTCAAAAGGGGCTGGGAAGGTGGACAAAGGTGTAGAGCTCCAGGTCATCCACAGAGGGATGCATACCCATCCTCCTGAGAATTTATCTTATCTTGAGCCCTGTAACTCTCTTCTGCTCCTCTTTCTTTGGCTTGCTGATGCCTAAAAAGCTTAAGCAGCAGATTAGTCTCTCAGGTAGGTTAAGTCTAGCTCACTAGTTCAGCAGTGGTTAGTACCATCGTGTTACAAGATAGTGTCCAAGTCCCTCTGTGAATCTACATCTAAACCTTTGATAGCCAAGCTGCTAACCTCTTACTTCCAGAAGCCTTTTTGAAAATGCCACTCTGAAAAGGTTTTCTAGCAGTTGTGTGGTTGTAAAAATATGTTTTTTCTCAGAAATACTGTACCTTTTTTCCTAATAACTACTACTGCTTGAGAGAGTCATTCCAATATCTACATTGTACCCACTTGTGAAGTACATTCATGGAAGCTTTGCTGTCTGGTAACCCAAGTAGGGCAGATGCGTCAGCTTGCAGCTTTACTGTAGGTACTTTTGAGTATATGTGTTAAAGACTAAAATACTGAACCATCTATGTAGGTTTTTCTGTGTAGGAAAAAATGTCATTTGAGTAGAAAATACTATATATAGAGAATAAGAAGGAATGTTAATTCTTTTGGGACAAAGCTCTATTTCGTTCCTTCAGGTCACTAGAAAGATCATCCGGCGATACGTTTCTCCAGATGGCACAGAAAAAGAGGAAGTCCTAATGCAAGGAACACCACAAAAACCTGTCACTGTCGAAGAAGGAGACGGCTATTCCAAAGTTGTAAAACGGGTTGTGCTGAAGAGTGACAGTGAACAGTCAGAGGTCAGATCATCTACTTTCCTTGCAATGGTACAAAGCAGCAGTACACCAACAGCGTACTTAGTAACTACATCTTACTCAAGCCAACAACGTTCAGTTTTGAGTGTTACTTTTTAAAGTTTCCTGGCAGATGGAAAGGCCTCAGAATAAAGACTGGGAAAAGGCAGGGGCTGGGCAAAGAAGGCAGCTTTCTCTGAAAATAAGTCAGGATACAGAACCTGTGATTTAGGAGAAGTACCAACTTCATAAAGAAGGCAGCTTTGTACTAAGATGACGTATAGATAAATGGCAAATCTCTACATGTTATTATACCTCTTACTCTAATAAGAAAATGAGCAAGTGTTGTAATTAAATGATCTGATGTTCTCTAAACTAGGCCCTTCTAAAACTACACAGTTATATTAGGCTTAACTTACTGGTGTGTTCTTTGCTTCGGAGAGGCAAAACCAACCAAACAAAAAAGTATTACTTCCATGCAAACTGTTTGTAGAGCCAGGTTAATTAAAAAGAAAAACCAGCCTGAAAAGGCAAGTGCTTTTCACTTTACCTTTTCCAGCCTTAATCCACCAGGTAGCCCTACAGACATTTGTATCGGCACCATGAAGGCTGCAACAGAGGGCCAGAAGCCAGTAACAGGGGTTGCATTCAGCAGTACTGCAACCGGAAGCAACATTAACAAGCGGTCACTAGAAATGCTAAGAACACGATTGCCATTCTCTCTCACCAGAATTAATAGTCAGAATTAATTCTCTAGGAGTAAGGTAACAAGAAAACAAAGTCATTTTTTTTATTTAGCTGACCATACCAGAACTACTCTTTATCTTATGGAACCCGTATACATTAAATTTGTATTTTGCCAAATTAAATTGATTTTGTCACTTTCACATGGCATTCTAATATTCTGGTCTGTTGTTCCTGGAAGAGTTCCTTAGTTTTACAAATGTGGCTCATCTCTCGGAAGAATTATCTTAAAATTAAGATACAGGCTGATACCACTGATTTGTACTACCCATGTGAATACAGCAAGGATTCACAGCAAGAGGTCCACTCGTTACTTGGTGTAACTCCAGTGGCCTGGGCAGGTAAGCCAGTACAGCAGCCTGCGCTGCGGTGGAGGGTAGCAGGGATACTGCTACCCTCAGGCTAGCTCAGGTTCCAGAAGCATTTTTCGCCCTGCCAGCATAAAGCTTCTCAGCAGAGTAAATTCTCCAGGGCTGTTCCTGCTGTCTGAACTGGCATGTATCCTACAACGTCCCATTCCGGAGCTGCATACACATAGAAAGTGAGATACTTCTTATATTCTTGTTCTCTGTGGCAAGGATTAAGGAAGGATGATAGAGTAACTAAAAGCTTTGTTAGTATCCATTATGTAATTCATATCCAGTATACTTCTGCTTTCTAACCTCACAGGTGACCCTGTCTGAACCTGCTGTTTTGCCTAGTGCCTCCGAATTCCAGTCTGAACCAGTGGAAGGCCGGAAGGTCAGCAAAGTCATAAAGACCACTGTAGTGCAAGGAGAGAGAACAGAGAAACACCTGGGGGATGCTAGCTTAGCTACTGATCTTCCATCAGCCAAAGAGGACTTTGAAGAGGTAAAAATGCCTTTTAAACATAAATATTAACCCAAGCGTCACAACATACCTGGGGACAAATTCTACTCTACTGAAAGTTTTGTTGTTGGAGCATCATACTCAGCTACTTGAGTATAAACCTCTGTTGTTATACTGAGCCATGTTATAAAAGGATTAGTATGTAAAGTGTGTATGGGAAGCTAATGTTACAGAATTAGCTATGAAACATTTTAAGATTCTGAGAAAACCCATGGCATGGAGGCTTTAAGTTGTTTGAAGTCACAGGTGTGGTGGTTACTGTTAAAGAAAAAGTTCAGTCATATATTACCACATGGAGGTAATCTTAGAAGATTACACAGTTAGGTCTCCTCTCTGGGTAAGTTGATGTATTTGGCCTTGAAGGGAAGAAATAACTACCAAGCTAATTAGCACCTTTTCTGTTTTTATGCTTTTTCTGATCAGTTTAGACATTTCAGTAATAGAAAAGTGATACTGAATTAATAGTTTTTTTGTATAAGGAACTGATAGCACTTCACTCTTAATCCATTTTATTGTCCCTTTGAATAACAAGGGTAAAGCTTCTATCCACGTGAAATCTTTTATGTCATTAGATGCAACATAAGTACGTACGTGGTTTATTTTTTTAATATGGCAAAATATCATATGAAAACATAGATGCAACAATGTCAGGGTCTGGATTTTTTCTGCCATACAATGGTATTACAGCTTGTGGGAAGACAAGAAGTGCTAAGCTATTAGGTTGATATGCCAAATTTCCCATTACAAATATAGGCCCAGCAGCCTATATTCGTATCTCTCTCTCTCTCTCAGAGAGAGGGAGATCCTTCTCTCCTGACAGTAACAAAACAAGAAGCAAAAACTATCATGTAGGTTCAGAGAAATGGCTTGGGAAATAACACTTTTTTTCCCAGCTTGCAGCTTCTAGTTTAGTAAATCAAGAAGCCCACCAAAGATACTACAGACGAACCCACATCCAGCCAAAAGGAAACTTAAAATGCTGCCTTTTTTTTCTATTTTTCTCTTTTCTATGAAGTGTTGGTAACAGCAGATATTTGTAGAAAAGCTTTCCAGGCTTTTTTCCCCTGCTTCTCCCATTTCAGTACAGGTGAGGCTCAGGACCATCGTTTCTACGTATACCCCTACATAGGTATGCATCATTTCCACGTATACCCATCTCTGTACTGCTAGCACTGACAACAGGCAGCTCAAGGTGGCAGTGGGAACAGCTCTAAAAGAGTATTTTCTGTGACAGGAAAAAGGTCGCCGTAGCAGCCATTGTAAAATACAAAGGTGAAATACAAAGGGTGAGTTCTGCGAGAGTGCTACTGCAAGGCCTTGAGTTGGGCTACTTCAGTTGGAAAAGTACCAAGACAATCTTCAATACAATTATTAGTAAAACAAAACTATCCTATACAAGAAACTGTAACTGATCTATACATTTGAGAAATATTTGAAAGGATGCAAATGGCAGGCAGATGCTTCTCTTGATTGTCTACTCATCATGTTCTCAGCATTCAACTGCATTAATATAAAGCACTGAGATACAAAGAGCAATTATCTTCTGTCCTGGGTTTGTGGGTTTTGTTTTAATTTGAAATTTATGTTTTAATTCGAGGCTTTGAGCTATACAGGTAACCAAATGAAAATCCAACTCCCTGCTTTAGTAGAGAAAGAAATAACGAAAGAGGATGGATCAATTATTAAAAGGTTTGGCTTCGCATGTCAATGAACCGTTACTAGAAAAGGATTAACGAACTCATAACAAATGAGTGGATTTAAGAGAGTGAAGTGAAACCACCAGCAGCACCTAAAGCTTTATTTGCAAAAGTACTAAAGATTACTACTAACCTTCTGTTACAGGGAGGGAGGGATGCGCTGGAAAGGTCTACATTCGCTTGAAAACTCGACTGTGTGAATTCAGGGTGTGGTGGGTTCACCCTGGCCAGCAGCCAAGCACCATGCAGCCGCTCCCTAACCCTCCTGTCCCACCACGGCTCGAGGGAGAGAATAGGAACAGTGAAAAGTGAGAAAACTCATGGGTTGAATGGAGACAGTTTAATAAGTGAAGGAAAGAGGGAAGAACAACCAAACAAGTGATGGGAGTCACTCACCACCTCCCACAAGCAGACCGATACTAGCAGTCGCTGAGCAATTGTCACCTTGAAAGACACATAAACACATCCCCACCCCAGCTTCTTCCTCTACCCTCTATTTTAATTGCTGAGCATGATTCTATTTAGTACGGAGTATCGCTTTGGCCAGGCTGGGTCAGCTGTCCTGCCTGTGTGCCCCCCCAGTTTCTTGCCTGCCCCCAGCCTAATCACAGAGGGGGCTGGTGGGGAAAAAAAGAGAAAGTATCAATGGTGTGTGAGCACTGTTCAGCAGGAGCTGAACATTGGTCTCTTAACACTGGTCTAGACCCAAATGGACAACAGCGCACCATACAGGCTGCTCTGGAGAAAGCTCACAGCATCCTGGCTAGACCCAGTGCAAAGGGGTGTCGCTGCCCAGCTGGTGGCACCGGAGGCGATACAAGAGTAACAGCGTGATGTACAGTTAAAAGCATTAATCAGTGTTACTTCAAAAATATTTTTTTTCAAACCAGTTGACTCTGTGATCATTTGATAACGTGAACATCATCAAAATAGACAAGAAGATATATGGAGATAGGTAGATAGATAGATATATGCACATGACAGTTGACCCTTATGAAGAATGAGGCAGGACAGATAGGAAAATATTTGAGAGTGGGGGAAAAAAAAAAGCTACTGTAGTACAGCAAGTGTATTCATTCCTACCACACACAGCTTGAGCCAAGGCTGCTGCAGGCTGGGTGTCTTTTACACACCTTTTCTTTCAGGCCATTTGAATTGATAGTGGCCCTTTGGGCGGTAAAGCCAACGCTGGCACTTGAAAGACCATCCCAGCCAAACGGTGTCTGTAATTGTAACAAGCCGCAGGACTCAGACCAGTTTCAGATTAGCAGGGCGGTGTCACAAGGACACGCTGAGGGCCGGAAGACTCGTCGCGGCTGCGTTTGGATGAAGGGTGCGCATTCTTGCCAAAGTGCTGCACCTAACTGAGGGACCTTTTGGTCATTCAGGTCAAATCAAGAAGCGTCAGCTGTCTGATAAAAATCTAGCTATTCCTGGCTGAGCATGCAGGAATTTCCAAGCGTGCTTGGCTTCCCATGGTCCTCTCTCAAGGACACTGACCAAAACTTGGGCTTCTGGGTAAGGCTAAGCCAGAGACACCCAGCCCTCCTACCACAACTCTGTTTATTTGCCTAGATCTGGAAGGGACTTGGTGAGGCTTCAGGTTCTGACTAGCAGAGCAAGATGGTTCCAGTGAGGTACGAAAGTAATTAACAGAATAGTCCAGGACACTAGATTACCACAAACGTAGTTTTACTGGCCGTCGGAAGTAAGACTTGTTCAGAAGTAAGTGTTCAAGAAATGAATCAGCCTAAATTACTATTGCACAGGACAACCCTGTGTGCCAAAGTTAAATACAACAAATAGGAAGATCTTGCGTGACTTTGAACATGTTGCATGTCCGTGTGTTACAGCATGTTTTTGCTGGGTATCTAAAACTGTATGCTTAATCAGCGTATAGAGAGATTGCTGTTAGTTTACATCATGAAAGCCAGTTAAAGCTGGGGTGTGTGCTGTATTCAGAATGCATAATGGGTATCGGACCTCAGTAGCTGGCTTAAACTGTCAGCTACAGTTCTTCTCATGTTACTTTAAGTGAAAAAGCCTTAAAAAAATGCAGCTGAAAAGGAGCACTTTTTAAAAAACCTTTGGGAACTGTGGGCTTTTTAAGAGCATTTTCTCATTTATTTTGTTTTAGGACAACACTGAATAAAGCCAGCACGCAGAAGAGGACTGTGATGAAGGATCAGTACGGAAAACACGTTCACATAGAAGAGCTGGAAGACACACCAGAAGCACTACCACAGGATGACCTCCAACATGACCTCCAGCAGCTTCTCAGACACTTCTGCAAAGAGGACTGGAAACAGGAGGCGAAGTGAGAAGCTGCCACCCCCTCAACACCACCACATAACCATTCATCCTGAACGCAGCATCCATCTTCTCTAGGTGTAGCCATTATTACCTACATAATCACTGGAAGACACTGCCATTTCTACTTGTGCAGATGCAGTGAATTCATTTCTTCCCCCTCCCTGTATTTGATTTTGGGTTTTTGTTATTTTTTACCCTGTTAAGCTAATTTGTGACCAAAGATAGCATCCTTCATTCAGGATGATTTATCCACCGAATCGTCGTCTTTGTGCTGTACTGGGAATTTGTCAGCATCGCCACTTCTTGCTGTTCCTTTGCTTCTGCACTAGCTTCAAGAAATTGCATTTGTCAAGCCAACTTCATCTACAGGCCTCTTCAAGTGACTATGTACATGCGTCATAAAAAAGGGAGTTAACGTGTAAACTGTATATAGCAAGAGTATTTGGACTTACAAGACTGCAGAAAACACACTGCCTATGACTACGAATCGCATCATGGATTACAAGGTCTATTGACACTGCTGAAGAGCGATTAATAAAATAATGTTAACACAATCGACTGCAAACACAGACTGACTGAGGAGGAAGCACTGCAGATCTACTGCATCCGTAAGACTTCCAGTTTAGGGATTATAGTTAAAGGCTCTAAGAGTCAGGCTAAAAACCTGGAAATTCAGCTGTTCTCATGAAGTAACAGCTGACTGTGGCCATTAATACTTCTAAGACCTTTGGACAGCCACTTAAAAGATTTCCAGAAAAATGAAAAGAAAAAAAGAAAAAAAAAAAAAAAATACCCAATTAGGTAACCAACTTGCTAGCAGCTATATCTATGGCACATTTGCATACGGTATTAAAATCTTTTAGATCTGGACATGTGGCAGGGTGTATTAAACAATTATAACTACAGTAGTTTCCTGTTTTCATCACTGCTTAGCAAACCCCACTGTCTTATTGGTGGTACTTCCTACTGGCCACTGCACTGTAGATAACTATGGGAGAAAGACTTACCCACTATACAAGGAGAATAAATAATTCACCGTGTTTTATTGAGATTGCCTCTTATCCGATACATGCATGTGGCATTTGAAGGTCAAAACCAAACCCTCCTATAATCATGTCAGCTTGTTAGCCCTCTTAGCACTGAGCGAGCAGTTTTTATCTTCCAATCAAGTGTTTTTTAAAGAGAAAGTGCTCACAATCCTTGAAAGCCAGTTTCTGTTCATATTTTGTTATCTATCTATATATATAATATATATATTTCTAAACCAACCCTCTGAAAACCACGATAGCATGTCTGCACTTTTATTTTCAAAAAAGGGAACATAAAGATCTGACATTTGGGGTGTTCTATACCTTAATATTTAATGGAGGGAGCTCTGTAGTGTTTTAGCATATATAATACACACACACACACACACACACACACACTAACTAAATGTTTTTAAACAGCCATTTGATTTTTTAATAGTATACTCAAAAGCAGAGTAAAACAAATCCTCTCCTCTAGGAGTAATAACTTTTTCCAAGCTTATCTGGCCTTCTACAGTTATAGGGTTGTTTGTTTTTTTAATGACTCACTCAGTGCTCAGAACAAGGGCACTTCCTCATTAAGGTAACGAAGCCAAAAGCATGAAAACATCTTGGGAGTTCCAGCTTCCTGCAGGCAAAGCACCCCCAGGTGCCTTGCTAACACTTTTTTTGGCAGGCAAGAAAAAGAAAAAAAAGAGGAAAAAAAAGCAGCATTTTGGCAGCCAAACCAAATGAGACCCATGATGAAACATTTCACAACACATCATGGCTTTCTTATTGTCAGAGACAGCACAGGATGATCTTCAAGGACGGGGCTCTAAAGAAATGCATTTCTGTTGTGTTATTTGCGGTGCAGATGATGTTCTGTGTAACAACATAATGGTTATTCACCTCTTTCTTTGATTTTTTGCTGTGTTATCAAAGAACTTGAATACTGTGAGAAGAAGTGAATTTTAAGTTGACGAATCAGCATCTTGTTCCCATGGTGATAACACTAATTGAATATATCTATGAGGGCATGTATTAGTTAAAAATTAAAAAAAAATACAACACTAACAATACATAGCTGCAATGTGTACAATGGCTGATTTAACTAAATAAAAATGTACAAGTGTTAAATGTAGAAACAATGGCTCACTCTCTTTTACTGCCAGTGCAGCATAAAAAGGAACAGTGCCCATGTGGGTACGTACTTTAACTGAACTATCCTATTACAATACCTCTGTACCCAGCTCCCTAAGATTTTTGATTTTTATTTTTTATTTTTTAATTCTGCTATTCAGCACCGATTGGTAAGCATCAGTCTGTTACAACAGGCAGACACAAATTTTTTTTAAACCACTACTAATAGTTTTTCAAAGGGTATCTAGCCATGTTTTCTAGTTATTTTATTGGGCCTGAAATTCCAGAATTTTCCTTTGAATACAGCCCAGACTGTTTGTTACACTCAGTTACTTTTTCAGCGCCCACTACCGAGAGTTCTCAACCAGAGGAAAGACAGGGAAGAAAAACACTGGGTGAAATTCTGTCACGTCTTACATCCTTGTAATGCACAGAAAAATAGCAGGAAGAGTCTGTTTCAGTGCCAATTTAAAATTTGTTCGCTATAAATCCGTACCAGTTCTATTACTGCAGCCGGATCTCTGGCTAATGTAACGGGTCATGCTGCCGCAGCATCCCCGCTCTTTGCTATTGCCTCGTGCGCTACCTTCGTGGCCGTCAAAGGAGTCCTTCCACCTACACCCCGCGTAGCGGAGAAACCATCAATTTCAGCCATTTCTCTATTTGCCAAAATTCAGTCATCGAACCTCCCAGACGAAGGGGCAAAAAGGGCCCAAGCGAGGCGTGCCTGAACCCCCTGCCGAGGTCGGGAGGATGTCCGGGGGCCGGAGCAGAGCACGGCAGGTATGGGAACAAGCCGCAAGTCAGGCGGTTGCGACTGACCTCGCGCGTCCCTGTCAAGGCTTACCCGTCCGAGGTGAGTACCTAAGCCGAAGGCTGCTGAGTTTGTCCTCTCTTCCCAATGAAAGACGACAGTTGTATTAAAAGAAACCCCCAACAAAACCAACTCAAAACCCACCACAATAATTAAAAAAACCCACCTTAAAAAACTACCGCACTACCGTGACGTTGGCCTGAGGACAACTGGGAGATAATTGCAAAATCCAACATTTGCAAAACATGAAGAAAAGCTTTTTTCCCCACGCAGATCTGTTAAACATACTCATTAACACAGAGCAGATAAAAACATCTTTCATTCTTCCAACCTATGCATATCGGATAATGTGCAGCTGTAGAGCAGCAGGTACTCACGTGCTCTCTCACTCCAATTTATTTAATGAACTTTGGAAGATCAAGGCCACGTAAAGCGTAAGCAGTACAGAGGCAGCAGCCACGTTTACGCATGGAACGCAACTGCCCACAGCCACACGCCACAGCTGCGGGAGGTGGGGGAAAGCAGGACTCGTGTCAGAGAGAGGCTGTCAGTGTTTTAAAAATGTTTTTAAATCCTAGCCTAACTAGTTTCAACTTCACTGTCAGTGCTTTCCAAGAGAAACAGTATTTTCCTGAAAGCGTTTGGCCAGTTCTGCTAAATGATACCTGAAAGTAAACACCTTTTATGAAGTCACATTAATGTATATATCTTTTTTTCTTTTTAAGCAAACCTAAGTTGTTAAGCCTGGGGACTAACCTTGTGTTTGTCATGGCCTGATAAGTGGCAGCAACAATTCAGGTACTAACTCACTCTTCCTTTCCCCCTTGGACAAAGGAAAGGCTTTATTTCTGTGGACAACTATACAGCGTCCAGAACCTACTTACAAAACTAAAGAGTTTTATAAAAATGTTTGTATTATCAGGCTTTTTTTAGTCTGACTGTAAAGCTCTGTAAGCAAGCTCAAGAATACAAGCATCATTAGCAGAGCTTCTGTTACCTTCTGCCCCTCTATTCCCCAGCAAACCCCGAACGACGACGGTTTGGATCTATGACCAGCAGAGAGCGATTTACCCCACTGTAACATCTCCGAGCACCCCGGTGCCAGCCAACACTACCCGGAGCCCCACGCAGAGCAGGGAGAGCCACGTCCCACCTGTGGCAGTTGTCCCCTTGCGTTGAGTAGGTGGCACCACTTCAGGGAAACAAGGGTAAACTAACAAAGGTATCATCCAAGACACCTCTCCAGGGAGATTTTTATTTAGTTGACATATTCCATAAAACTGGAGTAGGAAAGTGGAGCATCCCTGGCAGGACCTGTGGGTGCTTTCGAACCATGCTAGCTAGAACACGTTTATTTACGACTCAAAGAATTAAACGAGCCAGAAACCCCGAATTTACAGCTGTAACAACTCATCACATACATACATGCATAAGCGATGGATTCTGTCAGCATGAGAGACATACTCCACACACCACCGCCTATAAATTTCAGGCCTTCCATAGTGAGCAATTTCAAAGAACATCATTATTTCCTCAGGGAAATAAATACAAGTGGCTTCACCTGCATCCTCACCTTAAAACCTTCTCCACCATACCCTTTGCAATTGCTACTGGCACAGAAAGCAGCATTTCAGAAAAGCCTAAAGCTACAACAGCTGTGGGGTCTCAACATATCTGGTAAAGAGGACACCAGTCATTGCAATTCGTTAGTGAAGCATCAAGACCAGATGCTTTTTCAAGCAGCTGTATCGCCAACCTTTGCCATCTTTTTCAGTCCCCTGCACAGATTTTTGTGTCCTGAGGTCTAACCCTCCTCTTTTCAGTCACGACAGCAGCGCTGGTACAGCCCACCTCAGCTTTTCCGGTCAGCTCTGCCTCTTCTCCGACTAGCAAGAGAGCAATTAATTAATACCACCTAGGGGACTGTCAAACACGGGTTGCTTTCATGGGTCTCTACAGAAAAAGGGAGTAAGGCGAGTTATTTTGGAATGTATTTCTGACTCACTGCAAGATAGCAGGAGTATCACTCATTCTGCCTGTGTGCTGCAGGGTTATTAAGACCCGGGGCTGGTCCCAGAACTGAATCTTCTTTAGCTGTTAAAAAAACCCAACCAACAAAACAAAGACGCACGCCCACACAACTGCCACCAAACAAACAGAACACCCACATCACCACCACAACCCTGGGCCCATTTATCCCGTTAAAGCTACCACACACCATTTCCAGGTCACCAAATGGCCCGTGAAGGCACCGGCTTCTTGATTTCAGCGAGCAACTCCCTTGCGCTTTTGAATGCTTTTCGAATCCACCCCATCACCACAACACCCTTCTTGATCAGACTGAAGCTTTTTTTTTTGATGAATCTGACACCCTCTATTTACTAAATCAATACCTGAGCCCAAACATCGCTGTTGCTGAGCTCAAGGGTAAAACAAGAGCACGCCTGTCAACATACCTCCGGGTAATTACGGGGTATGAATCTAAAAAGGGCACACCATGTAAACACACATAACTTAAGTGATTGAAGCGCCAGCAGCTACCACCAGCTGCGATGCATCAGAACGCACGGCGTGCTCCAGACCAGCCGGATTTGTGGTGCAACACCACGGCTTTTCCTGAACTAATACAGTTGTAGTGGTAAATACAGACTTTGCAGAGAAGGCAAGTGCGAAAATGTTAAGTTTGGTGAGGTGATGCTCAACTCCTATACAGCTGAAAGGTAAAGATGCAACAAGGACTCTCCCCTACATCAAAATAAAAAAACAAAAAAGGATTTAAAAAGAGCAAAGAAACACACATGGAAATATTCTGATTTCATTAATTTGTGCTTGTGCTTTGCCCTTCGTGTTTTAGCAGGTGACTGACCGTGAGCATTATCTCTTCCTCTTTGTAATGCTACAGTTTCAGCTTCATGTTCTTACGCAAACATGACTCCATGACAGCAGAAGCTGTCAGAATTAATAGGATTAAACTTAAAAAAAAAAAAAAAAAAAAAGGCAGCTGTAAAAGGCTCCAGCAGTGCTGAAGAAGAAGCATTCCTCTGAAGTGCCTTGGAGCTTCCCTTTGCGTCTCTGAGAAATGGGACGTTGACTGGTTGGTTGGAAGGTAAGAGACAACATCCAGAAATCACCCCACAAGCCACTGTATCATCCTGCTGTTTCTGAACCCCGAAGCAGGCGACGGAGCAGCAGAAACAAACCCTGCCACTTGGCTTCATTATTGCAGGACAGACCATAATTTTGCATACAATACGTGCAAGCGGGATATAAGGTGCCGAAGAGCCCTTTCCAGCATCCTGCCTGTGCCGAGTGATAAACCACAACCCTTTCACGAGGGCAGAAACGAGCCCCTCGCATCTGCCAACCAGCCCGCTCCCGCCTGCTCCGGTTTTATACGGAGGAAGGCCAGAGGAAGGCCGATCTTACTGGTGGAGCAGGGCTTGCCAGGCAGCATTACTCTGGGTCACGCTGCCATAGCTGTGCACGAACATCGATACGGCTGGAAGAGAACAGCAAACCGCTTGCGCGCATTACAGGGTGTGCTAAAACTACTGCGGTCCTGTGCAAGGAGAACTGTACTTGACAGAAAGCAGGTCAGAGCAACAGAGATGCCGCAGAGCTGTACAGCGTCCTGCGATCAGGTCAGGAATGATGCTTCACGTCAGCGAATGCGGGTCCAAACCAGCACCTCCCTCCTTCTCAACACAGAACAGACTCCAGGTGTATTTTTACCTTCAGCTGCTTCTTTCTCACAACCGAGGTATCACTTGGCCAGTAAGGCTCCATTGATCTGAGGTGGCAACTGGCTTCCAGCCCACGTTTCAGACTGACAGCGAACATCGTCACTGCGTGGCCGAGGGACCTGCTTGGTCTTGGCTCCAGACAAGACAAGCACAAGGGAGAACTTATTTTTCCCCTCAGTTTGTAGAACGCCAAAGAGAAAATATCAGAATTACATCACTGGCTTCAACAGTAGCAGAAGTTTTGGAGAGGACGTGGGAAAATTGTTACCTGGGAGACAACCAATCGACAGAGGAAGGCAGGAGGAAGCATGGAAGCGATCACCCGAGTAAGGAAGAGAACAGGAGCCAGTGTTTAGGGGAGGAACATCCCACTGCATACTTGTGTTGGCGAGTCCTTTTCCCATCTGTTGTGTCCAAACAACGTATTCCCCCAACAGTCAGATGAGAGACAGCCTATTTGCTTTCAAGGCATATTCTAAAGTGCTACAGAAACAAATGCTGGAACTTGTAGAGCCCTTCTAGCTTTAGTCAAGTTATTTGTTGACAAGGCAGTAAAATAATTTCTCAGTCATTCATACCAGGCGTAATAAAGACACAGGCTGCACCCAGTCCTCCCTGCTCTCCCGGATGCTATTTTAACTCTATGAGTTGGAGAGTATAAAGCTGAAGGAAAAGAGATACAGAGAAATACATGAATTGAAGACACTTAAAGGACTGTTCCTTGAAATAATGCAAAGAAGGGGAGTCAGCCCCAGCCTTTCTCTCATTCACCAACAGTCTATGTTTTGCAATGAAAATAAAAAACCTGCACTAATCAGCAGGTCTGAGCAAACAATAATAATCAACGCAAAACCCCCCAACCCCTCCGCCCCAGTCAAACCAAACACACAGAGAACATCAGGAGCATCTGGGGGAACTTATCTTCTCCTTGCCCCTGCCCCAGGAGCCCGCAGTCGCTACAGGAGCGGGGTCTGCCCTCGCCCGCAGCACGACAGGACCCTCCTGCAGCGATTTCAACGCAACGGAATTTCCAAAGGGGAAGGAGAGACCGGCCTCACCTCCGCAGGCTTCTTGACACACTTGTCTTTGTGTCTGTTATCAGTAGCAGAGAAGGCTTTATATTACTGCCTCCAGTGCTACATGCAAAAATGGGGCAATTAAAATAAAAGAAAATGTATAAAATCTGCTTGAACCTTTCAGAGGCCGGATTGAATTAACCTCCACTTGGCTTTGGCTGAGCAGTGGCTGGCATTGCACAAGACTTTTATTAAATAGCCACTAGAGTGCAGCAAATCATCAGTGTTTACTAGAAAAAAACCAACATAACTCCCACGAATTTTGGAAGTCAAATACTCCAGCATCGACACCCTTAGTCCAAATTTTAGAACTTAAAGCACTTGTGTATTCTATTTACGTACACACACACACAGAGTTCTCCCCTATGATAGCAACGGTAAAAGCCAGGCAAAACAAGGTTTCAATAAGGGTATCAGAATACTTTGGGAATATTTAAATTTATTTGCTTAAACAGCATTTACATCCCTTCATTGTTTACTTTGCGTGGGTACTGAAGCAGATGGCTCGTTGTCAGCACCCAGAGCACGCACGTTTCACTAGGGAGTATTAAAGCAACTTCTGCACTCGCACGTGTTAACTATTCCCATCATTCACCTGATTCTAAGAGTAACAGCCGCAGGACATAAATAGGCTGTGCAGCCAGTGCTTCCAGACAGACCAGAGCAAAACATCGGGGGTTTTTTGGGGTTTTTTTTTGTTTGTTTTTTTTTTTTTTTAACCTGTCAAATACTTTCTTCCTGACCTGTAAAGCACAAAAATTGTTCTCCAATTTAATTCATTTATAGCCAGGAAATTTTTTTTTTTTTCTGGTCAACCAAGATCATTTAAAAGAAAGAAAAAAGTCAAATGTATCTGCCCTACTATTTACACCTTAGATGATTAAGCACAGAGAAGGTTTTAAAGGTATGAGACATGGCTGTACCCCACCTGGGGGTTTAGCCCAGGCCCAGTGAATCTAACCCTACACTTAGGAGGTTTTGTATCAGGTCATATTTGCTGCAGTTAGTGGAACCACGCTGGAAAATAGAAGTTAATTTCTAACATCTCTGTATTCAAAACCTTCCAGTGGTTCTAAAGCTGAAATATCTGTCAATTTTATCAAAACCGATACCCAGATGCAGAATAATCCTGTGACCTTTTTATCGCCACATTTGACACGCTTATTTCTCCCTCCGAGTGTGCAGATTTGCCTTCGTCGAAGCTCATCTCCCTGCCGCATTCCAGACAGCCCACCAGCTCCCACAGGCACCGGTGGGCTCCTGTGCGGGTCTGGGGGAAAGCGGTGCCTGCACCGCAAAGCACGCAGGTAGCCAACAATAAATGAGGGAATTGGGAACACGTTTTTGGAGTCGTAATACGTTGCTGTAGGCTTAAGAACATTCTTCATGTCAACATGCAAGGTAATGTATCTGCCATGCAAGTGCTGCAAAACTCTGCACACAGGGACCAGCTCCAAGAATGCTTCTTCTCTGACCATTTTACCATGGTTCTTTACCCAGAGCGATTTCTGGAGACTGAGGATGGATTCTTTTCATTCCAGACCTGCTCTAAATTACATCAATATCACAGCAATGCAGGTGCTTATCCAGGGTTCTGGTTTAAAAATCTGATTGCCTGTATATTATACTACCCCCTTCTCCCAACACAGAAGTCTTTACAAATTAATAAAGTCACTCAGGGCCACTGATGCCTTCAGGGTACAAGGTGGACAGTTCTCAATAAGCAATTATTCTTTTTAGCCTTGTTTCCTTAGGAAACTAGGTAGTGAACTGACATAGAAATTCTGTAATCCTATTTTCATCCAGGAGTTCAGAGCAAGACTCAAATATTGCAAAGACACATTCTGTTGTTGTTTTTTCTATGCCTTTCTACAATGGTAACCAAGTTCTTCACAAACGTTATCTTCACAAAGACACACAGAATGAGAAATACACGGAAAGAAAGGTTGTGGTTAAATTTTGGAGAGCAGGTTGTGATTTTGCAGCTGTGATATTCTTTCCTCTTTCAAACAGAAATCAACTGGGGAATTCTCAGTGGAGGCAGAGAATACAGTTCTTAATTTAGTTTTCCACATTCCCCTCTTTGGTATAAATAAATAAATTAACAAAAATCAAGTATTACATGACTGCATCCTTTGCTGATACAAAGTCAATTGATAGAGTAGACTGACTTTCCATCAGCTGTTGAACTTGTATATAGGGATGTGCAAAGTACTCATATTAAGCTCGTTCCCTGCGAGGTTGTGACGTTTCATGCTTCAACTCAGAAATTCTCCTTTTTCCTCAGATACCTCTGCACAGCAGAGGTACATCAGATCTTAAGTAGCACAAGACAACACAATCATTTTAATATGTATTTTTAGTTTCTTTGAGGTTGGTTTGTTAGAACAGGAACACTTAAGTCTTGTTAGAACAAGACAGTTAAGTAACAAAGGCGACTACAAGAAAGGTACCGTGTTTTGATCAGTTGGTATTTAAGAACTCTCTTTATCCTACAAGCCTTTTGAAAATACAGCCAGAAAAGGGAAGGGATACAGAACACAATTTCACTCTTCTCCTCCCCTATCCCTTCTCACAGGTGAAAAGCGTGTGCCTGTAATTGATGATGGTGCTGGTAGAAAAGCCCAATTAAAGCTCCAGAAAGGGTGAACTACACCTGGCATAGTGGAATGTTTTTCTTCAAGCCTACAGTAAGGTGCAACTACTGCAAAAAGGCTTACTGAACTCAGAAAGCATTTTGCATTGCCCTCCCGAAATCTTAAAGTACCCGTACGATGCAAAAAGTATTAATCCACAGCAATTTTCATGGGGAAAATCAAACTGAAGAGCAAATCAAACATCTCCAATAACCACAGACACAGAGTGAGGCTTTCCCCACCCCTACCCCTAAAGTCCAAAACTAAAGCTTAGCATCCAGTCTTAACAAATACTATTTTTCATCTTTTTTTCCTTGCAATCCATGAATCATTGAACAAAGTCAGATTCTTCTCAGTTACAATGCTGAAATTAGACAATTCAAACGGTGACACACTTCCTTTGCTTACTTTCCACGCAGAGGAGAAGTATGACTTACAGCAGCAGTTAAATTGTGGGAATTGTGCAATATGGTTCATCTGCTTAACGCACACGAACCGACTTAGACAGGGCCTGAGCCTGCAATCATTATCAGAGACACGAACTTTGCACGGTCCTGGAGGGAAACGTTTTGCCTTTCTCCCCAAAAGACCCTGAACTTGGATGCTGAACAGCCTTTGCTAAGGCCTGCACAGTAGTGCTTGCCATCTGCATCATGAATACTTCCCACTCCAGGACAGAGATACCAGATAGCACCTCTCCGGTTTTGGTTCAGGCTTCAGTAACTTATTTTTCACATACGTAAAAGCATGTGTGTCTTCTGCGGATTTCCACAAGGCAAGTTTTACTGTCTCCACTTTGCCAGCATTATTTCTGGATTGTTTTCAAAAACTAAGGCCAAATTCTTCTCACAATAATTTAGAAAAAGCAGAGCAGACTTCATGTCACCAGTTTGACTTAATCCCGTTATCCAGCAGTGCTCTAAATCAGCATTCCAAGAATATTTGCACACACACTTATTTGTGCACTTATTTCAAAGAATGAAATCTGGACAAGGACATCTCAATCAGAGAAAGCTAAAGACATTCAGAGATGGTTTTGCTGTTACTAGTGAAGCTCAACTGTGCTTCCATCTCTCCACAGCAGGTACCAGAACAACAGTGACTGACCTCCCATGACACGCCATCTATTGCCAGTAAGGAAGCGTGTCAAGTGAACATCACATAATTGGCACACAGTCTGAATTTCATTCCAATACAGTAAGTAAATTATTTCAGCATTTATCAATCCATGAAAAATTTGTAAGAAGCTAATCTAGCAAATTATTTTCCATAAACAGTATGCCAAAGTTTATCCAAGAGTCTGACGACATACAAAAAAAAGATTTTCACACTCTTTTTCCCCATGTAGTCTGACCAGGATGAAGAAGAGCATGTGCAACATATGGGAATAATCAATAGCAGACGGGCACGCACTTACATAATTTCTTTAAGCTGTGTGAACACTTACTCCAATCAGCACCTCATAAGAATCACAGAACCCAACTGCGCTATTTATTTTGTTTTGGTAAGGTATGGGCAATTCTGAAGATCCTGAAAAACTCAGGCATTACAGTCCTGGCACGCATCCGGTAGAGATCTCAGTAATACTGAAAAGAATTATGCTTATAAACAGCATTTTCACAAAGAAGGAGTAGGAGCAGCAGCACATTTACCATCAAAGAGCACCTAACACTAAGCCTTTAAAAATGAACCAGTTTATTTAAATAAACTGCTCTCATACTGTGGCTTGAATATACTTGAATGTTTTCAAAAAATGAAACACATCATTTAAACAAAGCTTTGTGTACACCAGTTGAATATCAAGTACAGATGTCGGCCAGCACAGGAGGAAGCCTGCCTGGCAAACAGGCGCTCCATTTTCTATGTTTAAAACACGCTTTTAAAATGAAAGCCTCTTGCTCACAGCACAAGAAGTAGAACAAACCAAACCACACTTGCTGGTGTATTACTTTCAGATTATTTTCTTTGCTGTGTAAGGTTTAAGATTACCACCCCTAAGGGCACATAGAGCCTTTTATCCAAGTCTTTACACCAAAGGAACCTCTGCAGCAAGACCAGACCACCACTTTCCTAGCAAGAGTCACCAGCGGCAGAATAACAACTCTTAACAACGCACCCACAGATCTTCACCTACATCTGGCAGCCTCCTCCCCGCTCCCAAATCACACCCCGCCTACAGAAAACAGGTTATTTTCCACTCCTCAGCTACTGTATCTCCGCTGTGCACAACAGGGCCCGGCCAGCCAGTACTCACCATTTGTAAACAGCTCACAGGAAAATCCACTCATCCTTGTGACGGCTGAAACGCATCAACTCCCACCGTGAATTCCTGGCGGTTCCCTCCACTTGCCACGATGCTTCCCTCTAACAGCAGCACAAAGAAGACCTAGAAAGATCTCAAACTCCTCAGCAAAGAGCCCAGCTTCAACTGCACCTTAAGCCAGCGGGCGGCCGAGACCCTGCGAGGGAACGAGCTGCAGCTGGCACCTCACCCGCTGCTGGCTCCTCCAGGTGCAGGCGATCACCAAAACCAGGGCCGGGCTGGGGGGCTCTGAGCAACCCCATCTGGTGGCAGACGTCCCTGCTCGCCGCAGGGGAGGACCAGGGGACCTTTAACTGCCCCTTCTGAGCCAAACCGTCCTGTGAAAACTTAGCACAAGGTGCAGCTACACCTGCCTTTTGAAACAGTGAAGGAAAATAATAATAATTTTTTAAAAAAATCACCAAATTTACATGTATATGAAGATATTGCAGCTAATAAAGCCTGAAAACATAGCTAAATACACTCTGGGGACAGACTTACAGATTAGAAAGTGCCATAGTCTTCTCGAATAGCACAATATTCTTTCAAAGTCATTTCTAACTGGTGCCGCAAGACATACTTACTCCATCTCGGTGTTTTGCTTTCAAGAGCTTTGGGTCATTCACGCCAACCTTTAGCAAGTTAACCCATCTCAGACAGAAGGTTTGTGTCCCTGCAGCTCCACATGCACAGCCACAAGCACCGTGCCACAGGTATTTGCCAGCAAAAATCGTCAGTAATCCTTAACTAGGCTCCCCACCACTTCAGACATGCTCTCTCTGTTACAGCCTCAGGCAAATCACTAGGCCACTGACTCAGTCCTGCCACGAGGTCACACCAACTAAATGGCATCTGGAAAAATACCAGGCATGAGAAATTGCTGGGTGAATGTCCTGGTTTCAGCTGGGATAGAGTTAATAGAGTTAAGTGTCTTCCTAGTAGCTGGTACAGGGCTGTGTTTTGAGTTCAGTATGAGAAGAATGTTGATAACACT